>CM062288.1:24282241-24689756 GCA_031216915.1 Pictodentalium vernedei | reverse complement strand
AAGTCTGTGATTCTGTCTTTCCATCCAGTTAAAAATTCAAGCTTTGATAATCTCCCTTGATATGCAATATAATACAATTTTCGATCATGTAGAAGGGGCTTCCCACCTTTAGAGGGGGTCATACAAATTTCAGTCGTGTAGATGGGCTTCCTGTCCTTGGACAGGTTGGCTCACCAGTTCATGTATAAACAATTGGTATAAAATTGACTTTACATTTGTGTTTTTCATGGTATAGCCATAGATGTTGACTGTTACCTTGAATATGAAGAAATAATTCTCACCCTTATTTCCCTACACACCAGGGTTTGTTTGCAAGTGCTTAACTCCTTGCATGCTTGCGACAGATATTCCTGCCTGCGCAGGCGGTATCTCTAAAATGAGTATAATTTGAGCACTTTGGTTCTTAACCCTTTACCCAACACAGACGACTTCAAAATTTATTATTTTAAATATCATTTTTTAAATTTTTTTCAAAAAATTTCAACAAAACCATATCATGTGACCCCTCTTTGGAACGAGCTCGTTCCAACGAGGGGTCACATGATATGTTTTTGTTGACATTTTTCGAAAAATAATATTTTTTCAGCTGCTGAATTTGCATATTACGTGGGCAGATGTGGGCAATTCATTGGGTAAAGGATTAACCAATGCATTTCCTGTAAACAGAATCATCTTTTTGACCAATGATTTGTTGATTAAAACTTTTAGTAATTTTTAATCAGGTCCAGTGATGGCTGCTTCACGGCAGCCATAACAAGATTTGATGGGAAATGTTCTAAAAAATACTGTGCACTTTAAAAGTTAAATATGTTTGAATTTTAAAACTGAAATTCATGGCCCTTGAAAGCATGTGACAATTTGGATTTGGAAAAAAAAAATCATGGAAAGTCCAGGAATAATATATTCAGGGCATTGCTTGGCTCCATTCAGTAAAATTCACACTGAATCTTGAGCTATCTGACATATGTTCTCCATGGGAACCCTGTGAAGTGAAGCAGTGCTTGTTTACTTTAGTAAACCAGTTCTGCTCTACTGGCAAAATCCCCCGTGGGAACCCGGGGAAGTGAAGCAGTGTTTGTTTACTCTGGCACACAAGCTCTATTTTACTGGGAAAATTGGACTCGTGTCACCAATACTAAGGATGAAGTTTCTCTAAAATGAGCAACATGGGTACAAACGATTGGCTGGACTTGACTTTATCTCCATGTTGCAGTCATGATTAGCCATTGTGCAGAACGTGTGACCTTAAATACCAATAAATAAATATATAAATAAATACTTGTAAAATAGGACTTGGAACCTCAAAATGATTGGCTAAACTTGACTTCATACCTATATATGTTTCGGTTATGAAAGGTGACACAAATAATACATAAACACCAATAAATAAATATATCTTGACGTGTAAGAATTTATAATTTGTTTGTATATAAATAACAGAGATGTTTAACCCTTTACCCAACGTAACGGCCAAAACCGGCCAGCACTATTCACAAAAATCGCCAATTAATTTATATTATTTTTTCATTTTTTGTCTCAAAAACATAGGTTATGACCCCTCTTTGGAACGAGCTCGTCGAGCTCATTCCAATGAGGGGTCATAACCTATGTTTTTGAGACAAAAAATGAAAAAAAAAAGTTATTGATGAATTTTGTTTGCAAGTGTCGTCTGCTTTTTGTGTTAGGTAAAGGGTTAACCAGGGACATCACGAAGTTGACCAAATGGGGGCAGAGTGGGGAGTAAACCCATTTTGTTCTGACTACGTTGCTCAAATCCCGACCGAATATTATTCGCCAAGTCATGCCTTCATCAGAGTAGTTGGAATAATTCTCAGTTGGGTTTATAGTTAAAAAATTCCAGGCTTCTTGGAAATTTTTTAGCGAATAAATTAAATATGCATATAGTAGTCTTATAACTTGTTTTTCATTTACATAGAGAGTAATCGCTTGACTTGACTGGACTGGTTACGTGAACTAATTCATGAGAGGTGAGGGATGTTGTACAAACACGAGTGCGCCCTCGCCTCAAATGAATTATTTCACGTAACCAGTCCAGTCAAGTGATTACTCTGTTTATTACGTTTTTTTGACTTCGAAACTGCTATTCACAACGCAAATATTATGGCCACTCATTGGAACGATCCCAGGAGCTCGTTCCAATGAGTCACCATAAGATATGGGAAGTGTTAATAAATGATTAATATATTCCGGGTTGGTAAAGGTAGATGTTAACGATAGCACCGTGGTGAATTGGACCATTGTGAAATTATCGCGTGGGGAATTGGACCATTGTGAATTTATGGGGAAATGACCTACAATCATAGACATTCATTTGTATGGACGACTGTGTGTTATTTATACCATGATTACCTATTCTACTATATATAAAAAGCCTATGACATAAATTTTAGCTTTACACACCAACCGTGGTGAACACATGTGTTGGTGGTGAACACAATAGCAATGGGATTTCAATTATTTAAAATTTACACCTACAGTGGAACTTCCCCGTGGGAACCCCGGGAAGTAAGCAGCACTTGTTTACTGCGGTAAACCAGTTCCGCTTTACTAGTAAAATAGGACCCAGTCACCAATGCTTGGGGTGAAAGTCCTCTAAAATGGGCAACATGTTGATCAACGATTGGCTATCCTTGACTTCATCGCCATGTTGTGTCACGATTAGCCATTGTGCATAAATATGTGACGTTAACCACCAACAAACAAACAAATACAGTGGAACTACATCCAAGTTAACCTTTGATGATGTCGACCTGAATGCAAACTTGTCTAAATTTATCGCTTATCACCTCTCAAAGAGTGAAATGAAAGTGGCAATTATTTATTATCTTTTTAAATGAGTTTACCTCATTAGCTACCAAAAATTAACAAACATGTTTTGTCTCATGTTAATAAAGCATACAGGGTCTCATGTTAATAAAGCAATAAAGCATAGCATGTTATGTTATTTAATATGAAAAATGCCCCATGATTTGCACATTTCTTTTTCTGTTTCGTTCGGCGATAAAATTGACAGCAGAAGTACCACCCACCAGTGCTCGTGTAAACAAATATAGATTCGCACATGTATGTATGCTGCGCTGTAAAATCAAGAAAAAATAATAGCGACTTGTAAATCGAGATTGGTCAACGATCATGGTATAAATAGACCAGTCTACTTTAGGCCTAAAAAAATTAAAAATCTGTTTCTCAGGCCCTCCCGCATGGTCCTTTTTGCTGCCGCATGCTCTCTTTTTATAACCAATTTAAACTTAAAAAAAATTAAAATTAAATGGTTTATGTCTGATATTTTACCCAAGTTAAAAAAATTGATGAATTTGT
This sequence comes from Pictodentalium vernedei, assembly GCA_031216915.1. Lineage (NCBI taxonomy): Eukaryota > Metazoa > Mollusca > Scaphopoda > Dentaliida > Dentaliidae > Pictodentalium > Pictodentalium vernedei. Next base: position 24,686,417 of record CM062288.1, on the reverse strand, counting down.
CCCTTGAGGCAAGAAGGCTTTGCAATGCTTTAGCATTGCAAAGTCTTCTTGCACTCAAGGGATGAAATTCACCACCACCCTATTCTGTAGATTATGAGGCCTAAAACTTGAACCAAGAACATGAACTTTTGATGGCAAAAAAGTAATTACTGAAATAAAAAATAAAATAAAAAACCGCTTGCCCGCATGCAATTTCACAAATAATGGCCTGAGAAACAGAAGATCTACTTTGTGTGGCCTTAGGTATATTCTATATCAGGGTTTCTGCTAGGAATAAATCAGTGGGTCCGGTAGGAGGGGAAAATCACAGATTGCATGGCACGACCATGGTTCACACCAGGCAAAGAAAATTTTAGAATTGAACACTACAGGAAGGCCATTTCCTTGCATCTGAGACAGCGATTCATGTTTTGGTGTGAATGATTTTGTGAGAATAATTATGTCAAATCTTCAGGGAAACACTCTAAGCTATCGCCATTTCTTCGATACAATGGGCATGTGACATTTTACTTAATCAGCAAACAATAGTGATAGTTTCCGAATGACACTCTACAATCTTAAGTTGCAGAATGTTGTTTGTTTTTTCGACTGGATTTTATGCTTGATCAGAAAAAGAGGGGCAGGCAGAATGGGTCAAGTTGATGGACCCTCAACCGTGGTAGCTGAAACCCTGTCTAAAGTTAAAACTAGAAGCCCTGTCACAAACTATGTGCTTATCTAAGCTGAATTGCACGTAGGAATTGCAAGCAATTGCCATATCAAATGGCATCCAAAGCACGGCAGGTTCTCCTTGTTACTCATAGCAAACTCAGGCAATGTTTCTGCCAATGGACCTCCGGATTACCTGGAGGTCCATTGGCTGAAACTTTGCTTGTGCACAGGCCATATGTACAGAATTTGATTACTGTGGTCATAACACATAGATTAATGCACAGATGACGTGCTATTTGTGCGCATTTCATGACAGGACTTCTAGTTTTAACTGTATAAGTAAGTCCAAGTATTGGATCTTTTGAGAAATTAGCTGATTATTAGCAAGAGAGAATTGGGATGTTAGACCCTAATCATGCCAGGAAAATGGTTGAGAGAGGGTGGGAACATAGTTATACCTCTGTCTGACCTATAACTCGTAGATTGCTGGTAGGCCCTATTTGGGCTTTACTCTGCCTTGCAGAGATCATAATGTAAAGGCCACATATTCATACAACAATGGTCCTGGAAAAGACTTGACAATTCCGTAGAAAAGTTCTTGAATTCCTAAAGGCACTCTCCCAAAAATTGTAACAAAGTGAAGACATGTGAACAAATTTTAGTGGTCAAAAATAATTTACCACTCTACCAGTTACCTCTTTGCAAGCTGCTGGCGGATATTCCTGCCCAGCACAGGGTTTCTCTTGTTTCTGAAATAAGTTTCTGTTCGGCACATTTAATCATATTTGCATCGTGTAAATTGAATGGATTTTTTCACCAATGATTTCTTGTGTTACACTTGTATTAATTTTTTATCAAATCTAGTCATGGCTGCTTTAAAGCAGCCATGACTAGATTTAATGAAAAATATCTAGAAAATACTCAGCAGGTTAAGGGTTAAGGGTCTGGATTATTTTTCATAAATCCAACTATGGTACAACCTGTAAGTCTAGTGACTTCTCATCAGGTCTTAGCTGCCTGCAGCCAAAACTTGACCAGAAACCACAATCGGTGCATTTTAAATATTGTCTGAAAGACGGATTCATACCTTATAATGTTGCAGTCATGATGTAGCCAAAGATGTTGAAAGTGATCTTAAATGTCAATAGATAAAAAAGACAATCAAAATTACATTGTTGGTCACCTTGTCTTAGAGACAAGGAAAAAGTTATCACAGAAGGAATTGGACCCTTAAGCGTTGTTTATTTATTAATTTATTTATTGGTGTTTAAGGTCACATACTTCTGCACAGTGGCTAATCATGACCGTGACAGTTTTATGGGTGGAGGAAGCCGGAGTACCTGGAGAGAACCACCAAGCAATGACGAGCAGCAGCTGTCAGCTCCCCAACATCGTAACTCCGCACTGCAGCACAGGCAGGGATAGATTGGTTGAAGACAGCCACACCATCGACATGCAGTTTGCCTTAGTGCACAGCGGCATCATGCCCACATGTGTACTATCGGGGTGAAGTGCCTTGCCCAAGGACACAACGTGGGAGTCCAAATCGATCGCTCAGACGGTCACCCATCCGGGGATTAACCGGGCTCGACGTTGCTTAACTTCGGTGATCTGATGAGAACCGGTCACCGCAATGCCACCATGCCCCCTACCCTTAAGTTTTAAAATTACAACAACAATGGTCCTGGAAAAGACTTGTCAGTTCCGTACAAAAGTCCTTGAAAGTCTTGAATTTTAGGTCATCTGTTCCAAGACAAAGAAAGTTGTCAGAGTTAGAATTGGGTCTTTATGGGTTAAAATTATTTCAGAAAAATGTCCTGGAAAAGACCTGACAATTTTTTAGAAAATTCGTTTTTTTTTTTATTCTTTCTAACAATGTTCCTTCCAAGTTCTTGAATACAGGTCCTATAACATCTTTGAAAATTCTTAACTGGTAGAGTGCGGAATTATTTTTGGCCATCAAATCTTGTACACATGTCGTTGCCTTGTTACAATTTATGGGAGAGTGCCAGCTGGCACTCTCCCATAAATTGTAACAAGGCAAACCCTTACAGACTAAATAATGTCACTTCAAAGATAATACAAAGCACATCCACTGAATATGAGCCTTAAAGTTGTGGTACCTGCACTTCAGAATAAAGCCCAAATATGGGCTTCCAGCACTCTACCAGTTAAATGTACATGTAAAACCCAATAAACAAATAAATGGAGGTTGAACTTGCATACAGTACAGTCGCCATGGCCTGGCCACTTTCCAGGGCTGGGCAGTATTTCCACAGATTTAATTACATTAGATTCCAAACACTGATAGAAATAATCATCAAAAATTTAATTAATAAGTACCAGATACAACCCAGTGCTTCATTAGTTAAAATTTTGTTGATGATGATTTTATTACATGGTAAGCGCATGCATGGCCATCACTGCCCATGGATGGATTATGAATTATCTTAGAATACAGTTCCATAATTTTGGCACTGTCTAAACGTATTCTTATAATCAGATTACAAGTAGTACTGAAATCGTTAACCGGATAACCGGTTTGAAACCGGTTACCGACCTAACCGATTAAAAAAGCATCAACCGGTTATCCGAAATATTGATAGTGATCGTCATTCCACGGTTAAAATGTAGTAAATCTGCCGCTTCTCCTTTGGGATAGATTACACCTCGAAGCATGAGTAGCCGCAGAAACTATTCCGTAGTATGTATACAAACGAACATTGTTGAGTACTCGACAACGTTCGTTTGTATGCACACTACGGAATAGTTTCTGAGAATATTGCTTCCCAATTCCTATAGTTCTGATCCCAGATTCATTGAAATAATGGCTACGGTTAACCGGATACTATCCGGTTTTAGCTCTCGGTTAGTCGGTTGTGAAAATGAGCCAACCGTTTCAGCCCTAATTACAAGACCATCTTATTTTCAGTTTTCATTGTGCATAATACGCATATATCTTGAAATTTTGTTTTGTTTCGAATTTTTGATCGATTTGTGTTAACAATTCGCTCCATGTTTTTTTTTAAGTTTGAACATATTTTATTTGCATACACAGCAGAGTCGATTTGAAGAATTGTATAGAAAATCCTTGAAAGTGTTGAACTACAGGTCATCTGTTCGTAGACAAAGAAAGTTGTCAGAGATGGGATTGGTCCCTTAACCCTTTACCCAGCGCAGACAATATCAAAATTTATTATTTTAAATATAATTTTTTTAAATTTTTCCAAAAATTTCAACAAAACCATATCATGTGACCCCTCACTGGAATGAGCTCAACGAATTAAGAATGAAACTGACTCGCCAGAGGCTTGTCGGTTTCATTCTTAATCCTATTCGTAGAATAAATTTTTTACTTGAAAACACTATATGTTTATTCTATATTTATTAAACTCAACTTCATTCTCATTGTGGACATGATATGGCAGCCAGTTCTGAAAGTCACCCTCCTAACCCGAGTTAATAGTGGGGTAGAGACTTACATGTGTGGGTGGGGGGAACCTCCACAACCAAAATGTTTTGGATCCGGAAAATTTTGAGGCTTATTGTTGACAAAATTTTGTTCACAAGTAGGAAATTTATTGTTATTTTTGGTAAAAGATTTTTTTCTACTGAATTTTCAATAATTAACCTACTTTAGATACCAAAATGGTAGAAATTTGGTTGTTGAATCTGAAATCTGTCAAAACTTTGTTTGGTCTGTTGGAAATCTTTGGTGAAGAAAAAATAATAAATATTACCTGTTGGAGAAATGTGTTTCAAGTATCTATTTATTTATTTATTTATTTATTTATTTATTTATTTATTTATTGGTGTTTTAAGGTCACATATTTATGCACAATGGCTAATCATTACCGCGACAGTTTTACAGGTGGAGGAAGCCGGAGTACCGGAGAGAACCACCAAGAAATGGTCAGCAACTGTCAGCTCCCCAACATACTAACTCCACACAAGAAGGGTTAGCATTGGTTGAAGACACATTTCTCCCAAGTTCAGCATGGAGACTTTCAGGTCGGTCCTCCATTCAATTCACCAGGGAGTTTTCGCTTCCAGCTTCGACCTGCGAGACGCTTACTTTCACGTTCCGATTCATTGGCGTTACGGAAGTACCTAAGGTTCGTTTTTTCTGGGGCGAGTTTACCAGTTCAAGGCCATGCCTTTCGGCCTCAACCTGGTTCCTTGGGCCTTCACCAGACTGATGTCGCATGTGATAGCTTTCCATCGCCCACAGTCCAGGGTGACTACTTTGGCATATCTGGACGATATCCTCCAGGGGCATTCCAATGCTGCCTTACTGGAGTCGGATGTCGCCACTCTGTTGAGCTTGCTCACTTCGCTAGGTTTCAGAGTCAACGAGGAGAAGTCGGACCTGGTCCCTTCTCAGTCGTTTTGTCATCTGGGGATGGCTTTCCGCACACAATTCAATTTGGTGGCGGTTCCCCAGGCCAAGGCTGTGATTCTCTCAGCTTTTGCTCTGACTCTGTTCCAGTCCACTTCCGCAATGGCTCGGAGTATTCTCCGGCTATGCGGTCTCTGCTGTTCGGTGACGGATCTCATTCCTCTAGGTCGGCTGCGTGTCTGACCTCTCCAACACTTTCTGCTCAGTCGTTGGAGGCCGAATGTCGATTTTCTGGATCTGGTGCTTCAGTTTCCAGAATATCTTTATCCTCACCTTCTCCTCTGGGCGGATGTCCAGTGGCTTTCGCAAGGTATTCCGTTGGACTTACCCACGTCCGATCGCGTTCTGATGGCAGATGCCTGCGATCTTGGATGGGGTGCGACGTTGGATCCTCTAGGTCTTTCCATTCACGGGATGTGGGACCAGGATCGTGCAGCTCTACACATCAACCAGAAGGAGCTTCTTGCTCTTCTTCTGAGTTTCAGGCAGTGGATCCCTCACCTGTCGAATCACCAGGTCCTTCTGTTGTCCAACCATTCGATGGTGGTTACTTACATTCAGAACCAGGCGGCACGCACTTTGTTCTAATGTACGAATTGGCTCGGGATCTTCTACTGCTTGCTCAGGATGTCCACTCCGGGGTGGCTTTTCGTCACATTCCCGGTCGTCTGAACATCCTAGGCGACTCCCTGTCCCATCGGGGCAGGGTCATTTCCACCAGGTGGATGCTCCACATGGCGGGTTCCATCGCTCTCTTGCGACTCGTTTGTACCATCCGGTGGACACTTTTGTGTCCCCATGTCCAGATGCTCTGGCTTTCGCCGTGGACGCTCTGGCCCTCCTTTGGGATGGTCTTGTCGGCTACGCCTTCCTGCCAGTTCCGATTCCGCCTCAGGTTCTTGCCAGATATGAACCTGCAGTCGTCGAATCCTTTCGATCACACCCGTCGCCTCGGTGGGTGTGGATCAATCTGCTCCGCTCTCTGTTAGCGGCGGTTCCGGCATGTCTCCCTCTACCTCGCGTCTTTCTTTGCCAAAGTCGCCCGAGGAGGTTTTACGTTGACCCGACTTCATTGTGCCATCTCATGTGTCTTTTATCGGGTCCTGTCTCCTCCGTAGTGGTTTTTCGAGACACGCAGTGGAGTTGCTTTTCTTCTTCAAAGAGGCACTCACTCCACTGGTTTAGCCTCTGTGGCTAAGGGGAAGGTTCTTCTGTCGATGGTGTGCGATCACTATGTTGCTTCTGTCACTCCTTCGATTACACCGCTTGCGGAGTTTCTGGTATATGTTTGTTTCTGGGGGTCTCCAGCAATGGGTACATGTCCATACTCTGGAGACATTTTTTCATATGTGATACCACATTGTTTCGACACTCATCCTTGCCTCTCCAAGCTTGTTCAGCTCTTTTCCTTGAAAAGGCCTAGGACTTTGCAGTTTCCTCCAAGATGGTCACGGTCACTTTCTTGGGCTCTGCTCTGCTTGGGGGTGGAGGGCATTCACGCCTTTATCCTGGATGAATATGCGTTATCTCACATGCCAGATCTCTCCTGCATCCATTTCTCGATGGATTTGTCTTGCTATTCGTGCAGCTTCCGCTCGTCTAGCTACTGGTGATTGTTTTACCAATTGTTTTTTCTGCCACAAGGTGCGTGCATTGTCTTCCTCTTTTAATAACTCTGCCAGAATAACATCCGTCATCTGACAACATGACAGCTTTCTGGAGAAATGCTACATTCTCCTTTTATCTGCGACAGTTGCAGGAGCCGACAGAGGACCTTGGGTGCCCTCTTTCTTCGGCTCAGGCTGTTGTCTATCCCAGCCTTTCAGCTTTTTTCAGGGTCAGTTCCAGCTTTGTGCTGTTACTGCCCTTTCTGTCTGTGCGTCGCACTTCACCATACGCCTCATCTTTCATTGTCTTTTCTAATGTTTGTGATGCTATGGTTTGATAGGCCTAGGGATCTCTTCCTCTGTCCACGGTCCCAGTGCTATTGAGTTATGTGTGGGTTGGTTATGTGATTCCCTCCAGCCTTTTGTCTATTCAGCCTGTAGTAAACAATTGAGGTAGGTTGATAAGAAATATAAATTTTATAGTAAATTTCCTTTCTTATTATACCTACCGAAATTGTTTACATGGAGGCCCTCCCGTCTTCTTATTCGGGTAAGAATCCTTCCTCCCCGATGATCACATAACTCCTGTGTTGTTCGGAATCAAAATAATGACGAATTGACGCCGATGGCGCTCGACCCAGTTTTGGCTTATTTTTTCGTGGTGTTTTTACACCACTTTTCTTTCCCAAATCTTGGGAAAGATTAAAGTAGAGAGTATTTTATCCGAGTTAGGTTCTTCCACTGTAGTGCAAGCCTGTAGTAAACAATTTCGGTAGGTATTATAAGAAAGGAAATTTACTATGAAATTTATATTTTTTCTGACATTCAAGGTTTGATAGGTTTTTTGATGAAAAAAATTCACTCAGACAAAAAATATTTTTCAATTCAGATCTTTATTGGCAGTAGACAAGCAAAAGATATGTACACATTTTGAAATTATAATAACTTTCCATACCTTACAGTGGAAGGTTGATAATTACAGAATAGTTCACTCATCATTGTTATTTAGAAATTATAATAACATTCCACGCCTTTCAGAGAAAGGTTTATATTATCAGAAAAGTGTCTATCAAAATATATTCATATATATGGAAGGCTAGGGGGGGAAGTTACACAGGTCTGTGTATCTTCCCCCCCCCACCCACATATTCACTCATCATTGTTATTTATAAATTATAATAGCATTGCACGCCTTTCAGTGAAAGGTTTATATTATCAGAAAAGTGTCTATCAAAATGAACATCGTGGGGAGCACTTTATTGCAGGCCAGGGGTGGGAGGGGGGAAAGATACACAAGTCTGTATCTTCCCCCCACCCACACATATTTACCTATCAATGTTATTATTTTGAAATTATAATAACATTCCATGCCTTTCAGGGAAAGGCCCATAATATCTGAACAAGGTCTATCAAAAGGTCTATCAAAATGAACATCATGGGGAGCACTTTATGGAAGGCTTAGGTGGGGGGGGGGGGGGGGAAGATACACAGGTCTGTGTATCTTCCCCACCAGCATATTCACCTATCAATGTTATTATTTTGAAATTATAATAACAGTCCATGCCTTTCAGGGAAAGGTCCATAATATTTGAACAAGGTCTATCAAAATGAACATCATGGGGAGCACTTTATGGAAGGTTAAGGGGGGGGGGGGGGGGAGATACACAGGCCTGAGTATCTTCCCCCCACCCACATATTCACTCATCATTGTTATTTAGAAATTATAATAACATTGCACGCCTTTCAATGAAAGGTTTATATTATCAGAAAAGTGTCTATTGCCAGCTTGAGAGTTGAGAAAAAAATTACGAGTGGAGAGGAAGATACACAGGCCTGTGAGTCTTATGAACAGGTAGATACCCAGTCCCATGAATCTTCCCAGACCCCCATAGCACCACTCCACTTGACTTTCCCTTGTATAATAATGCTTTATAACTTTAAATATTTTGTTGTTTTTTTTACTGACAGGTGGAGGGAAGATACCCAGGGTGGAGGGAAGATACACTAGTGTGTCCCCCCCCCCCCCTGGGGGGGTGGGGGGGTGGATACACAGGGGGAAGATACCCTGTTACACCGGTGTCTGGTCACATGATATGGTTTGGTTTGCTTTGGTGGAAATACTTTGAAAGATTTAAAAAAATAATATTCAAAATAATAAATTTTGAAACTTGTGTTGGATAAAGGTTAAAAGGTATTTTCCCAGCTCACAAGTTTCTTTCACCAGTATAAAACAAGATGGATTTCATTTTAGTGACTTCCAAGAGGATTTTGTAGGAGCACCTGCTCAAAGTGGTTTTTATCAGTACAGTGGAACCCTGTTAATTGAATAGCCACTGTGCCAATGAAAATTATTCAATTAACAAGAGTATTCAATTAACAGGGATTGTGTCACTTTCTTGTATTCTAGACATTAACTTAGCATTTATTCTATTATATCTTGTTTGACAGAGCTCCATGAGCTCTGTCAAACAAGATATAATAGATTAATTGCCTGTATTGTATGCACTGAGACCAAATAGGTCTATAAACAAAGGAAAACTGAGGAGAGCCAGGGTGATTTCTCGACTGGTTACAATATTTTTTATTCAATTAACAGGAGTTTACTCTATAACCTATTTTTAATTAACAGGTCAGATTTGCATTGGGGGTATGGTAAGTGGTTTTGTGTTATATTCAATTAACAAGGATATACAATTAAGAGATATCCAAATAAGTGGGCTCCACTGTATATCATTTCGATTTGCCCACAGTAGAGAATATATCCCATTGCTTGTGAATATTGTAAAATGTTGAAAATATTTTCAGGCTAACAAAGAATATAGGAGGAGCTTTGAAACTAGTGGTGTGTGAGAGCACAAGTTTGATCAAGCCAGGAATTGTAATATTACACCTGCAGTCACAAACAGTCATGCTCACTTAATCTTCTTGGACAGGATTCAACAAACAATAATAAAGTTTATTGTATTCATGGAGACATAGGTATTATTCATAGAAACACTGGGGGTTTGAACTGCTTGGATTGTGCGTTGGATATTTTTATTTCGAGATAAAAAGGTAGGAATTATAATTTTGTCTTTGTTGAATTTTCAAGTTTAAAAAAACTTATTTGAATGTCAGTGTTGAAAGATAGTAACCCAAGTTTTCTATCATTTGTTAACCCTTTACCTAACATGAAAAGCAGATGACACTTGCAAACAAAATTTTTGAATAACTAATTTTTTTCCATTTTTTTGTCTCAAAAACATAGGTTATAAACCCTCATTGGAACGAGCTCGACGAGATCGTTCCAATGAGGGGTCATAACCTATATTTTTGAGACAAAAAATGAAAAAAATAATGAAAATTAATTGGATATTTTTGAGAATAGCGCTGGCCGATTTTGGCCGTTACGTTGGGTAAAGGGTTAATCAAATAGTTTCTAGATTTGTTACATATTTGTTCATATAATTGGGGGGTGGGGGGATATTCCCCTGATGACAGTTTTCCCAAGAGAAACTTTCCCAGCATATAATTCCTGCCATGGACACATCTCCCCAAGGACACTTCTCCCACTGACCCTTCCCTCAAAATTGTTTTCATACCTGTTTTGTGTCACATAACACGATCAGAAAATTAACAATCTTTTAAAATCATTCTTCAGACATAATTGAGTAATGCTTTCCATGAAATTTTGTTGAGTCAGATGGTAAAGATTAATCTTAAAATTTCTACAGGTTGAATACGATGAACGTTCTCAGGTACCCATAACTTTCTGTAAATGAAGCTTTCCCAATAATGAGGTTAGGGATAGATCAGTAATATTTTCATGACAATTATTATATTCATGATAAATAATAATTATACCCCCCCCCCCCCCGCTACCTCGCCACCCCCCCCACCCCCCACCAGGTGAAACGATTTGTGTGTGGATATACTGGAATCACTTGTTCATCCATCCATCTGTCTGTCTGTGGACAAATTTTTGTCTGGAGCTTTTCTCAGACATTTACAGACCAATCTGCTCGAAACTTTGTACGATTGTTCACAGCCATGGGAACTTGTGCACCTGCCATTATAGTTCCGCTTGGAATATTTTTCCCACAATTATGCCCCTTTTCAACTTGAAAAAAGCAGGCCTGTAATTTTGTCTGTAGATTTTCTTTCATGTTTAGCATTTAATTCCTTTGAAACTTGGTATGGATGTTTACTACCATGGGAACCTGTGCACCGGCGATTATAGTTTCAATCAGACTTTTTCCTACAGTTATGCCCCTTTTCATCTTAGAATAATCAGGGGCTGGGGGTGGGGAAGGGTATGGACCGGCCTATCTGGGACAGTTACACCTCAAGTTATTACTGCTCTATCTCGATCATCATTAAAAAATATTAAAACAATCTATTAATTGAAAATAGAGTGCTTTCATTTTTGGAATTCACTATAAAAAAACCAGTGAGGGTTCTTAAGCTGAGTCTGAATAGTACTGGTCAGATCACCGAAGTTAAGCAACATCGAGCCTGGTTAGTCCTCGGATGGGTGACCGTCTGAGCGATCGACTCGAACTCCAGCATTGTGTCCTTGGGCAAGACACTTAGCCCCGATTGTCCAAATGGGGGGCACGATGACGCTGTTTACTGAGGCGGACTGCACGTTGATGGTGCGCATGTCTGAAAGCTCTGAAAACCCATCTCTTTCAAGCAGTCTTCGGCCGCTGATTATACCATTGTTACCGTCACCTATGTTTTCAGCGCTTTTGAGCAGCGTTTCGCTGGGAAAAGCGCTATATAAATAAATTATTATTATTATTATTATTATGTCTTCAACCAGTCTAACCCTGCCTGTGCTGCAGTGCGGAGTTACGATGTTGGGGAGCTGGCAACTGCTCGTCATTGCTCGGTGGTTCTCTCTGGGTACTCTGGCTTTCTTCACCTGTACAACTGTCAGAGTCATTATTAGCCACTGTGCATAAGTATGTGACCTTAAACACCAATAAATAAATAAAATAGAATAGTACTGGTTGGTTTTGGCCATTACTGTGGGTAAAGAGTTGATTTAGATGAGATGTTACTGAGTCTGTACAGTGCACAGGATCAGTTACTCTGTTAAAAATGAAAAAATGTTATCACCAGAAAGTGAGACTAACCCTGTGCATTGCACAGGGTTAGTCACACTTTCTGGTTATAAAAAATTGGTAATGTCCATGTCACACACTACATGGAAGTACACACTGACTAAGGCTGTAAAAATGCACAGGGTTAGATGGTTTCATGTTGTTACATAGGGTGCAGGATTCAAGGAACTAATAGAAGTACTTATAAAATGAATTCCAAAAATGAAAAGTTATTCTATTTTTAATAAATAGCGTGTTTTAAATGATTTTCTACCCTACCAATTCATGTCACCCTTTAATCCAGTACTCGATTTAAATCTATTATCTTGTCCAATTAATTAATTATTTATTGGGGTTTAATGACACTTCTCACAGCAAGAGTCCCATTGTGTCAGACAGTTTTATGGTGGGGGAAGCCAGAGTATCTAGAGAGAGCCACCAAGCAGTGGCGAAAATAATGTCAGACTCCTCACCATACCAACTCTGCACATGCAGGTTTCAAGACAGGTGCACCATTAATGTGCAGTATGCCATATTGCACAGCACCACTGTGCCCCCACATGGGCAATTGGGATTAAGTGTGTTGCCCAAGGACACAATGCTGTTTTCCCTGGCGACATACTAGGTAAAGGATTACAACTAAGGAAGCTGATTTGTTTCTGTAGCTCGGCAAATGACGGTCCAAGAACATGGTGGTTTATTGGTGAGAATATTGGACTTCAGATTGGAAGGTTGCAGGCTTGATCCTAACCAACATCACTGCCATTGTGTCCTCGGGCAAGACACTTAAAATCCCATTTGCTCTACTGCTAGAGTGCTAAATAATTTTGTGTTCCTATTGAAATAGCCGGTGTCCGTCTGTGCATCCGTCCGCCCGCCCCACATTGGTTTCCCGATGAAAACTTTAGTTATAGTTTGCCAAATCAAATTGAAATTTGGTACATAGGTGTATCAACATAAAATACAGTTCAAGCTGGAATCAGGGTGTGGTCTGACAATTTTTGCTAGAGTTATGGCCCTTTTTTGACCTAGAAAATTCATTTTTTTTGTTTTCCCGATGATAACTTTAGTTGTTGTTGACTGAATTAAATAAAATTTGGTATGTAAATGTCTCAACATAAAATACAGGTCAAGTTCAAATCGGGGTTTGGTCTGACATTTTTTGCCAGAGTTATATCCCTTTTTTGACTTTGAAAAATTTCATTTTTTTCAAATACCTCAAATTGCACACTTTTTTTCAGGGGAGTGTAGCTGGGTGGCCTTTTATTGTCATCAAATTTTTTTCACAAGTTTTAGCCTTGTAGCAATTTATCCAGAAGCACCCTCCCATAAATTTTAGCAAGCGAAATCCTTACCATTTCAGCGACTGATTTGTGTGTGTCCTTGGGCAAGGCACTTAACCCTGATTGCCTACATGGGGGCACGATGACGCTGTGTACTAAGGCATACTGCACGTTGATGGTGTGCATGTCTTCAACCAAATCTAACCCTACCTGTGCCGTGGTGCAGAGTTCAGAGTTACGATGTTGGAGAGCTGACAGCCACTCGTCGTTGCTCGGTGGTTCTCTCCGGGTAATCCTGCTTCCTCCACCCATAAAACTCTCACCGACATGATATGACCCTGGCTGTTAATGTGTCGTTAAACCCTAATTAAAAAAAAGAAAAGGGAAATCCTTACAGATTAAATAATAACATTTCAAAAATATGAAATGCATCCACTGAATATGTAGCCTTTAGGTTGGGGTACCTGCACTGACGAGTAAAGCCCAAATATGGACTTCCAGCACTCTACAAGTTAAGTGTGAGCATGGTGGTACAGTGTGCTGAGGCATACTGCATGTCAATTGTACACACATCTTCAGATGATACTAATCCTGCTTGACCAGTGTTAGTAAGTCAAAGAGACTGACAGTTCCTTGGCTCTGCTCAATGGTTCTTTGTGGGTACTCTGGATTCTTCCACCCATTAAAACTGTGACATGGTATGACCCTGGCTGTTGAAAGTGTCATTAAACCATGATAGATAAAACAAATAGTCCACATTCAATTGCACCTTCCTTACCCAGACTGGGATACAGCAAACAAATAACACTGAACCATGTGTTCTTGCATGCATTGCATAAATGATTTTCCATCCATGCTGGGTCAGCTCAGTAATGATAGTCCATCCCTCCCTAGACCTAGGATTATGCCTGCTAAATGAATCACCTTGCTAAGTACATAATCTTTTTAGTGCAATCAATTTATCCCTGTCAATGAGCAAATGTTTCCCATGTGAATATCTGAAGTGGAAAAGTGCTTGTCTACTGTGGTATACAAGTTATTCCCCACTAGTGTACAATAGGACATGATAATTAACTGGTAGAATGCTGGAAGCCCATATTCTGAAGTGCAGGTGCCACAACTAAAAGCTTCATATTCAATTTCGGATCACACTGTGAACTCAAATATGACACCAGGGAATTGCTTTGAACAAACTTCAAACTGATCCCTCCCTAAAGATGCAATATACTCCATATCAATAGATTTTGACTGGTAGATCTGAAGAAGATTTTTAAAGAATTTTTCACGTACTGGGCTCAGTTGAAATATGGGTTCAAATATGAACCCAGGGACCTCTAGTTTATTTAAAGATCTTCTTGGATGATAATTGTACAGCATCCTTAAAGGGTCAGATTCAAGTTTGTACAAATCAAGTCCCTGGGGTCACATTTGCCCCCCCCCCCCCCAGTAGGTGACCAAACTTTTACTTTGTTCAATGTGAGAAATATTATTTGACTGGTAGAGTGCTAGAAGCCCATATTTGGGCTTTATTCTGAAGTGCAGGTGCAACAACTAAAGGCTTCATAATCTGTGGATGTGCTTCATATTATTTTTGAATTGAAATTATTTAGTCTGTGAGAGTTTGACTTAGTAAAATTTATGGGAGAGTGGCACTTGGCTCTCCCCCATAAATTGTAACAAGCAAAGAGACGTGGACAAATTTGGATAACCAAAAATAATTTAGTACTCTACCAGTTAAAAATCTTCTTCAGATCTACCAGTCAGAATCTTTCGATATTCACATTCCTCTGGCAACCTAAATTTTAACTTAGCGCAATATATAAAATTGAATGGCAAAGAAATAATTACATAAATAAATTAAAAAGCGTCCACCCACATGCAATATGAGGAAATTCTTCTTCAGATCCACTAGTCATAATCATTTGATATTTGATATGCAGAAACCTTAGGAAGTTCTGATTCAAGTTTGTTCAAATCAAGTCCCTAGGGTCATATTGGGGCTCTCTGTGGGATCCCAAATTTAATTTAGTGCAAAATAAGGACTATTTAAAAAATCTCTCTTACATCCACGAGTCAGATTCTTATGTTAACCCCTTTGAACCCCCAGAGGTCGCTTTTCCGTCCCAGTAAGATAATACTTCATAATTTCATTAAGTAGGTTGACTTTTGAGTGAAGGTATCGTGTAGACCAATCAATATTTTCAATGTGCAGCCCCAAGGCTGCACATTGAAAATATTAATTGGTTTACCCCCAAATAAAGAATATGGACTCTTCCCATTGCTGCCATTGAACTGATATGGAAGATACCACTGGGGTTCAAATGGTTAAACACATGTAGTTTTGTAGTGTGGTGAGATACAAGTTTGTTCAAATTAAATCCCAGGGCTCATATTTGGGCTTCCTATGGGAGCCTGAATTTTAACTTGAATATTGTTCAATTATATTCTTCTTTACATCCACCAAACACAGGTCTGATATTGTTAGTCACTCGGCCATAAATTGTAACAAGGCAGAGACATGGACAAATTTGGATCACCAAAAATATTTTAGCATTCTACCAGTCAATACCTGGATTGAGAGTCTTCTGAATTATAAAGAGTTGGCAAAACTTGACCTCATTCTTTTTGTTTCATTATGGCCATTGATGCTGAAAGTGACCTTGAACCCCAATGAACAAACAAACAGTTATTAGCATCATTAATAAAAACACTCTTTTGCCAAGCTTCGTCCCTATCTGGATGGGTGCTACTAAAATATAGGCTCTTAAAGCTTAAAAGGAGTAGAGGGTGGGTATGTTTTACTCGTGTGAAATTTTATCCACTTTTGATGAGTATTTTGGTCATTAAGAGGATTTAAAATGTGTTGCATGACACAGAACTTTTGTTTGTTAATTTATCGTAGTTGACCTGCTCTACTGAATAACGAACAATGGATAATTAATTAGCTGTCAATATAGAATTTGATTACTGCTTCCATAAATGGCTGGTATAAAATTTTGTCTCTTGTATTTTATATATTTATTACTATTTGCATGACAATTCCCATTACCAATTTACCCAGGCCTTGGACCGGCATGTCAACACAAGTTTAACATGGCTGGTATAAAATTATCTTTTTTATTTTCATTTTTTCCGTTTCCACACTCCTCGGTTAATAATTCTGGTGTTTTACAGAACTTGGAGAAATTTACCTGTACTTGAATTATTCATTCAGTATGGCAGTAGTCTTTTCCTGTCTTAGGTCATCCCATCATTGAGAAGTTTCCCTTCATCGGATTAGACTATCTTAAGCCTGCAAGTACCAAAAGAGAACCATTCATAGGCCTACACCAGACCATGGCTTTGATTTTTTTTTTTGACCCCAGATTGCATTTTTTTTACCTGTACCTTAACAGGGACCGATCAGGACTATTTAAAATACCCTCTAGCCTCGGAGCCTATTTTTTCAATTCATGCGCCAGATTTCAATTTACGGAGTCACACTGCTGTTTGTAACGCACACTACAAGTATGTAATAGCTCTCATCATTTTCATTTAGTACACTATAGCAAACATTAATCTTCACTGTGGTTTCTGATCAAGTCTTGGCTGCCTATATAGGCAGCCAAGACTTGATCAGAAACCACAGTGAAGATTAATGCTTGGTAATTAAGACTTGAAGTATTAACTTAAGCACTCTACAACAATGATAAATGATTATCATATATATAATACATGTAAGAGTGTCTCTCTCGATCGAAAGAATATCAAAATATGATCTGAGAAGTTACGCGCCAACTGAGAAGTCTATTTCTGAGATTTAAGAGCCAGGTCCTGATGTTTCAGAACCAAATACGCACTGGCGCATGCCCAAGGCAGTCCCTGCCTTAATTATTCATTCAATACAGCTGTTGTCATTTCCTGCCTTAGGCCAACCCATAGTTGGGAAGTTGTCCATCATTGGAGTAGACCGTCTTACGCCTGCAAGTACCAAAAGAGAACCATTCATAGTCCTACTCCAGACCATGAAGCCTGAAGAAAATGTACCTATGCTTTAAATATTCATTTAATATGCACGCAGTCCATTCCTGCCTCATGTCGACCCCATAGATGGGAAGTTGCCTGTCGTTGGAGTAGACTGTCTTATACCTACAAGCACCAGTTATTAACTACAGTTGAGACAACTACATGTACCATATTTACTCTATGTATTGGGACAGCTAAAAATAATTATTTTCATAGGTGTCCCAATTGTTAGAAAATGGTCTTGGGTCTTGATTTGATGCTGAATAAAGTTGTGTGTGATTCGTTTTCCATCACTATATACGAAAACGGCCGTCCAATTTTTTTTTATATTTTCAATTTTTGCTTCGAAAACATAGCTTATGATCCCTCATTGGAACGAGCGCATTGCGCACATTCCAATGAGGGATCATAAGCTATGTTTTCGAAGCAAAAAATGAAAACTTTTAGTTACTCAAGAATTTTTTTTATGAGTGTCGTCTGCTACTAGCGACGGGCCAACTGGAAACATATCTCCTGAATGTCCCAAACTTTGGAGCATAAAAAAAATATAGTTTTCTGGAAAAAAATGTGTGTCTCAAATCATAGAGTGTCCCAATACATAGAGTAAATACGGTATTTAATCTGCAGGCTCTGTCAAACTCAAACAAGAAAAAATAATAGAAGAAATGTTCAGTTTTCCCTAGAATACGGAGAAGTGACCAAATATCAGCTATTTGAATACTACTGTTAATTGAATAATTTCCACTCGCAAAATGGCCCCGTCTCCTGCCACACTTTTTTTGTTGTTGTTTTTTCGCACATCAGTAGAATTGTTTGACAAACAATAAAACATCCAACACAGCAGATAGGCAACAAAGAAAATTAAAATAGATCTCGGTTAAAAAAGACAAAATTTCAAACCAGCAATTTATGCTAGCGCTAATCCGATTCAATATTGACAGCTAATTAATTATCCAATGTTGTTTCTTGTGTTCGTTATTTAGTAGGGCAGGTCAACTGCGAGTAATTAAAGAACACAAGTTCTGCATCATGCAACACATTTTAAATCCTCTTAATGACCAAAATACTCTTCAAAACTGGATAAGATTT
The DNA here is from genome assembly GCA_031216915.1 of Pictodentalium vernedei. Classification (NCBI taxonomy): domain Eukaryota; kingdom Metazoa; phylum Mollusca; class Scaphopoda; order Dentaliida; family Dentaliidae; genus Pictodentalium; species Pictodentalium vernedei. The sequence goes on along the minus strand of CM062288.1, from coordinate 24,668,296 downwards.
CACACACAAGAAAAACATACCCGTACACACACCCTCTACCCCTTCTAAACTTTTATTAGCCTATATTTTGCCATTTTTTACTTGTTTTTTTTTGTTTGTGTTCGTTCATGTTCATTTGTTTTCGTTATTTAGTAGCACTGATCTGGCCAGTGAGTTTTGTGAATGAAACAGTTAAACAGTGAAACAAGAAATAGCAGTATACTACAAGGGTAAAGATTCCAATAGCTCTGTCAAACAGGATATACTAGAATAAATGCTAAGTTTATCTCCAGAATACAGAAAAGTGACACAATCCCTGTTAATTGAATACTCATGTTAATCGAATAATTTCCACTGGAAAATTGTCTATGTTAATTGAATACTGATGTTAATTGAATAATTTCCACTGGCAAAGTGACTATTCAATTAACAGGTTTCTACTGTACTCTAGAAAAAGTAACCTCATAGCAGAGTACGAAAATGCTTTTCAAATCACGGTATATGTCACACAACTGAACAACATGTATCAACAACAAAGTTACTTATTTGTGAAGACATGTATATTGGATAATTTACTGAACAGTTTAGCAATTGGAATGTAGTGTCCATCCTCTCGTGGATGGTCACTACATTCTTATTGTTAAGCAATCATAATAATGTTGGAAGACCGAGGAGATTTTCTACAATGACATATCTGAGAAATTAGTCAAGTGGACAGCTATATAAAATAAAATGGGGGCACAGTGGCTCAGTTGGTAGAGGTGCAGGCTGCAAGCTGAGAGGTCCTTGGTTTGAATCCCACTTGTGGCAACCACGTTGTGTCCTTGGGCAAGACACTTCACCCCCATTGCCCACGTGGGGGCACGGTGATGCTGTGTACTAAGGCATACTGCACGTTGATGGTGCACCTGTCTTCAACCAATGCTAACCCTGCCTGTGTGGAGTTGGTATGTTGAGGAGCTGACAGATGCTCGCCGTTGCTCTGTGGTTCTCTCCGGGTACTCTGGCTTCCTCCACCTGTAAAACTGTAGTGGTCATGATTGGCCATTGTGCAGAAATATGTGACCTTAAAAAAAAACACCAATAGCTATATAAAATGTGTTGAAAAAATCGATGGTTAAGCAGTGTGATGCCTTTCATCAGTTCATGGTAATGTAAAGTGATTCTCAGTGCTGTCTTGTTACTGAGTGCCATCTTGTTATTGAGAGTATCTGGACTAGAGAGTATCTATTGTTTTTACATGGATACTCGTGATTATCTGATGTTATGGTCTTGAGAAATATTTATGTCTCCCCTTCCCAGAAAGGAGACATATTGTTTTAGTGCATATTCTTCTTCTTCTTCTTCTTCTTTTTCTTCTTCACATACAAACTTTGTCCGGGCCATAACTTTTTTGTCTTTTGACCTACACCTTAGATACTTGGCATGTGGATGTATCACCATGAGCCGGTGTGCAGTGTACCATAGTGACCTTCATGTGACCTTGACCTTTGACCTGAAGGTCAGATTTATGGTTTTTTTTAAGGGAAACATCACACAAACTTTGTGCAGGCCATAACTTTTTTGTCTTTTGACCTACACCTTAGATACTTGGCATGTGGTTGTATCACCATGAACTGGTGTGCAGTGTACCATAGTGACCTTCATGTGAACTTGTCCTTTGACCTAAAGGTCAGATTTATGCACTTTTTTAAGGTAAACTGTCTGGACCAGAACTTTTTTGTATTTCGAGTCAGGCTTTAGATATTTGACATGTGGATGTATCACCATGAGCCGGTGTGTAGCGTACCATTGTGACCTTCATGTGACCTTGACCTTTGATCTGAAGGTCAGATTTGTGCTTTTTTCAAGGAAACTTTGTCCGGACCAAAACTTGTTTGTCTTTTGAGCCAGGCCTTAGATATTTGGCACGTGGATGTATCACCATGAGCCGGTGTGTCCCATACCATTGTGACCTTCATGTGACCTTGACTTCAAGGTCAAATGTATGTACTTCAAATAGGGAGTAATTGTCCAGACCAGAATTTTTTTTGTTTTTTGACCTAGGACTTGGTTATTTGACATGTGGATGTGTCACCATGAGACCGCATGTTGTGACCTTCATGCGACCTTGACCTCAAAGTCAAATTTATGTACTTCAAATAGAGAGTAATTGTCCAGACCAGAATTTTTTTGTTTTTTGACCTAGGACTTGGTTATTTGACATGTGGATGTGTCACCATGAGACTGCATGTTGTGACCTTCATGCGACCTTGACCTCAAAGTCAAATTTATGTACTTCAAATAGAGAGTAATTGTCCAGACCAGAACTTTTTTGTTTTTTGACCTAGGACTTAGATATTTGACATGTGGATGTATCGCAATTAGACTGCATGTCACATGTAATCATGACCTTCATGTGACCTTGACCTCAAGGTCAAATTTATGTACTTTAAATAGGGAGTAATTGTCCAGACCAGAATTCTTTTTTTGACATGTGGATGTGTCACCATGAAACCGCATGTCCGCTACCTTGATGAACTGCATGCGACCTTGACCTCTGACCTCAAAAGGAAGGGGAGACATATGTTTTAGTGTGCTAAAACACTTTCTAGTTATTTTATTGAATGGTTTTGCCTTGATATACAAAAACAGTATTGTTCCAATATTTTTTATGCATCTTCTGACAAATCAACACAAACACAAATCATCTGGTCTTTGTCTACACCCACTGGCAGGCCTGTCAGTTTGAAAATCACAGTTCGACTATTGCCTTCCTGGAAAAAGGTTCATGTGGACCAGCTACTTCACTATCCAGAGTATAATGGTTATTTCACTATCCAGAGTATAATGGTTATCTCACTATCCAGAGTATAATGGTTATTTCACTATCCAGAGTATAATGGTTATTTCACTATTCAGAGTAAAATGGATATTTCACCATCCAAAGTATAATGGATATTTCACTATCCAGAGTATAATGGTTATTTCGCTATCCAGAGTATAATGGTTATTTCACTATCCAGAGTATAATGGTTATTTCACTATCCAGAGTATAAGGGTTATTTCACTATCCAGAGTATAATGGTTATTTCACTATCCAGAGTATAAGGGTTATTTCGCTATCCAGAGTATAATGGTTATTTCACTATCCAGAGTATAATGGTTATTTCACTATCCAGACTATAATGGTTATTTCACTATCCAGAGTATAATGGTTATCCAGAGTATAATGGTTATTTCACTATCCAGAGTATAAGGGTTATTTCGCTATCCAGAGTATAATGGTTATTTCACTATCCAGAGTATAATGGTTATTTCACTATCCAGAGTATAATGGTTATTTCACTATCCAGAGTATAATGGTTATCCAGAGTATAATGGTTATTTCACTATCCAGAGTATAAGGGTTATTTCGCTATCCAGAGTATAATGGTTATTTCACTATCCAGAGTATAATGGTTATTTCGCTATCCAGAGTATAATGGTTATTTCACTATTTCACTATCCAGAGTATAATGGTTATTTCACAATCCAGAGTATAATGGTTATTTCTCGCTCTCGAGTATAATGGTTATTTCACAATCCAGAGTATAAGGGTTATTTCACTATCCAGAGTATGATGGTTATTTTGCTATCCAGGGTATAATGGTTGTTTCACTATCCAGAGTATAATGGTTATTTCACAATCCAGAGTATAATGGTTATTTCACGACCTCGAGTATAATGGTTATTTCACAATCCAGAGTATAAGGGTTATTTCACTATCCAGAGTATAATGGTTATTTCACTATCCAGAGTATAATGGTTATTTCACTATCCAGAGTATAATGGTTATTTCACTCTCCAGAGTATAATGGTTATTTCACGATCTCGAGAATAATGTTTATTTCACTATCCAGAGTATAATGGTTATTTCACTATCCCGAGTATAGTGGCCATTTCACTATCCAGAGTATAATGGTTATTTCACGATCTCGAGTATAATGGTTATTTCAGTATGATGGGAAATCTCTGTACCACAGGCTTTTCTTTAAGGCCGAAAATAAAAAAATAAAAGTGTGTTTCCCATCACAGATGAGAAAAAAATATGACAGGTAGGGTGAAGATGTTTATTCCCCTGCAATAAAATGGGGACATATAGTGTTACCCTTGTTTGTCCATCATTCTGACATTCAGTCTTTCCATCATTCTGAAATAACAGTTTTCCAGACTGTTTTTTCACCATACATTGAGATAATTGGCTGATTTCTGGTATATTTCTTTGTCATGTGTGCCAATAAATGGAGTTTGAGTTTGGTCCAGGTTGGATGATTTTTTGTGGAGTTATTGACCTTTAACTTAGTTTATGATGTGAAACAGTTTTTGATGTGAAAACTCCGAAAATCTGTTTTCCAAACTTTCTTTTGGCTTGTAGGGGTCATACATGTTGTGCTGACACATGTAGTTTTTTCTTTTTGATTTTTTTAGCATTTTTCAGTGTTTTTGTGTTCAGTAAAGGATGCATGCCCCATATCCACAAACAAATGCTGGATATTTGAATGGGAAGGAAATGGAAACGAAATGAAATTGTTATGAAGGCATAATATTATGCTCACAAAAATCAAAACTTGCAAGAATTGTCACGTTTGTCATCTGAGACCCCCGTCAGTAAATACTTTGGAGTGGGCCCTAGAAATAGGGAAGGCAGGGTGACAATAAACTCCCTCCCCCCCTTCCCCCCAATAATTTTTCCCATTGGGGCATTTTCATCTGGATCAAAGTCTTAAATATCACTTTGTTATTGCTTGTAATCATACACCTTACGAGACTAGATTTAATCCTTGGACTTGTGTCACACTTATACTGTCGTCCATACTAATGGAGGCTCCCCGTGGGAACACCGGGAAGTGAAGCAGTGCCTGTTCACTGCGGTAAACTGGCTCTGTTTTACTGGTAAAATAGGACCCAGTCACCAATGCTTGGGAGGTGCAAACCCTCTCTAAAATGGGCAATATGGCTTATTAATGGTCACCCCTGGTCTTGAGTTGATACTCATGTTGTGGTCATGATTAGCCATTGTGCAAAAATATGTGACCTTAAACACCAATAAATAAAATAAATAAATAACTAATGAAGGCCTGCAGGCCTGCTGTTTTCAGAATTTTGTGTAACCCATTTATTGTTCACCTGATCTGAGCTTTGGTAACCTATCGTTTGTTCTCCTATTCTTGATTCAGGTAACCCGTTAAGTAACCTAAATATACATGTTTTACAATTATGCCGATATATGAACTGTTGTATCATAGCCAAGTTCTTGCTCCAAAGAGCAATATCCTGATGAATAAAGATCAATTAATCCTTAGGAACAATAATGAGACTATGTAGAAGTAATCCACATACCAATCAGTTACAATTATAGCCTAATCTTGGCATGGGCTAGCATAATCTCTATTTGTGGCAGAGACTGAATTATTGCCATTTTCTGATTTTGTACCGATGTCACATCTTTAGATGATCAACAGGGGTCGTGGTGGCATTGCGGTAACTGGTTCTTGTCAGATCACCGAAGTTAAGCAATGTCGAGCCCGGTTAGTCCTGGGATGGGTGACCGTCTGAATGATCGATTCAGACTCCCGCGTCATGTCCTTGGGCAAGGCACTTAACCCCGGTTGTCCACATGGGGGCACAATGATGCCATGTACTAAGGCGTGGGAGCGCAGTGGCTCAGTAGGTAGAGGTGCATGCTGCAAGCCGAGAGGTCCTCGGTTCGAATCCCACCTGCAGCAACCGCGTTGAGTCCTTGGGCAAGACACTTCATCTCCATTGCCCGCGTGGGGGCACAATGACGCCGTGTACTAAGGCGTACTGCATGTCGATGGTACGCATGTCTTCAACCAATCTAACCCTGCCTGTGCTACAGTGCGGAGTTACGATGTTGGGGAGCTGACAGCTGCTCGTCGTTTCTCGGTGGTTCTCTCCGGGTACTCCGGCTTCCTCCACCTGTAAAACTGTCACGGTCATGATTAGCCATTGTGCATAAATATGTGACCTTAAACATCAATAAATAATAAGGCGTACTGCACATCGATGGTACGCATGTCTTCAACAATGCAGTACAGAGTTATGATGTTGGGGAGCTGGCAGCTGCTCATCGTTGCTCGGTGGTTCTCTCCAGGTACTCCAGCTTCCTACACCCGTAAAACTGGCATGGTCATGATTAGCCATTGTGCATAAATATGTGACCTTAAAACACCAATAAAGAAATAAATAAATACTTGAAACACATTTCTCCAACAGGTAATATTTATTATTTTTTCTTCGCCAAAGATTTCCAACAGACCAAACAATTTTTTTGACAGATTTCAGTATGTGACCTTAAACACCAATAAATAAATAAATAAATGGAGGATCAACACTTTAAAATGCTGTTGAACATCAACCAGTCATTAGCATTGATGTTTGCATCTGCCTGAAGTATAGCTGCTGCTCTGTTGGCCAATAATTGGCCAACAGAGCAGCTTTACGTCAGGTAGATGCAAACACCTATGCAGCTGATGATTGGTTGATGCTCAACATCAAACCAGCATTCATTTGTACTAGATCATTCAACTTGGCAAAAAGTTTGTGTGATCCAGCAACAATTTGGCACAACCTGTTTTTCGTTTGCGTGTTTTTTACTTTAGGCAACCTCCACATGACCTAAATGGCTGTTTGCCTCAAATTGATAGGCCTGGGTCTGTAGTACCCAATTCAGGCTGCTGAGGGACCAACATTATCAGTCGGGTGTACCAGTATGGTATGTGTTAATTAAATAGGATGTTGCCCAATGGTAGTTGTATGTACATTTTATTTACTAATAAATTTCAAAGACATCTTTTTTTTTCTTATATAATTCCAGCTGAGTAATATTCTAACTGGGAGCGTGGTGGCTCAATGGTAGACTGTTGGACTTCTATGCTAGAGGTCCCCGCGTTGTGTCCTTGGGCAAGGCATTTTATCCCAGTTGCCTACATGGGGCCATAATGATGCAGTGTACTTAGGCATACTGCACGTCAATGATGCACATGTCTTCAACCGCTGTAACCCTGCTTGAACGGAGCTTGAACATAGTTAGAATGTTGAGGAACTGACAATTGCTCGTCGATGCTCGGTGGTTCTCTCCGGGTACTCCAGCTTCCACCACCCGTAAAATTGTCACGGTCACGATTAGCCATTGTGCATAAGTATGTGACCTTAAATACCAATAAATAAATAAATAATATTCCAACTCCTTCATCAAGGCATGCCTTCAATGAAGGCATGCCTTGATAAAGTCTTTGGAATATACTTCTCGCATTTTGCAAAGGATCACACTCTGTTCATCGACATAATTTGTACATGAAAGGAAAATGTGTACATTATTTGTTTGTTTATTTATTGTGGAGAAAAGACACTTATAACAGTCTGGGTCATATCAATTTGTACAAATGTACGGATAGAGGAAGCCAAAGTACCCATAGTGAAGCACTCGGTAATGCTGAATAACTGTCACACTATCTAATTTATCATCCTGGTACAAACATGGTTAGCATTGGTTGAAGGCAAGTGAAGTGTAGGCATACAGCGCATCGACCATAGATGTACTACATGTCAAAGTAACACTTACCTTCATTTAGTGCTAACAGCTTGTGTTAGGATGGTAAATTAGAAAGCCCGGAAGTTACTCATCATTTCTCAGTAGTTCTCTCTGGGTACTCAGACTCACTCCACCCATAAAATTGAACGACATGATACGATCCAAGCTGTTGAAAATGCTGTTAAATTCTTATGAACGAACAAACATTCTTAAAACTTTTCACATTTGACCTTTAATGTATCAAATATGCAGATGGCTAGGAGTGATCCTTGGCAAAAGATAAGATAAGATAGGATAAATTTTATTGCAAAAACCACAACATGAATGGGTATGGCACATAATATGGACGCATGTAACTTCCTATATGCTAGAAATAAATCAAAGGATACATTTCCCGTACACACCTTTGTTCACACACATGCACATCCACACACACACACACCCCCTCAAACAGACATGCACACACCCCACACATACCCACCTCCCCACCCCCATGCACTTATACACGTGGGGGGGGGTATTTTTCTTGGCATAGTCAGGTGAGTGGAGTGATTACACGTGATCCCTGTTGGAGAAAATCTCGGATAAAAGGTATTCAAAAGCGCATGTTACATCAATCTCTTGACAGCCGAAAAGCCACCGGATTTTATACCGATTTCTGAGATGGGTGTAAGCTGCGTATTGTTTGCATGCTGTCTTGGTAAGTTCCTGCCGCACCTCTTTATGCTTAGACCAGACAAAGAGAGTATGCATTTCGTCTTCATTGAGGTTTAGCTCACATTGTTTACAGTATCGGTGTTCGTGCGGGACAGGTTTGGGCTATCGTATCAACCACGTTCGATTTCCAATTCGTGTGTACTTATTCTAAATTTGGTGACACATTTTCTGTATTTCAAATCGAGGTTGTGTAAGTACCATTCACGTGCATAGTCATTCTTGATAGAATAATAAAACTGTAGCTTGGAAATGTCTGATCTTGTTTTTTTCTGAAGCACAATCATCTTTCCATGTCTGGACATACATATCTTGGAGACGCGTCCTTAAATGTCCGATGAAGTTTGCTAGGGTTGTCGAAGGATCGACAAAATGTGAGTAGTATATTTGAGACTTGAGCCATCAGAGTCGACACAAAACTGTTGAATCCCTTACAGGTTTTTTCTCTTTTTTTCATTTTGTACAGTATTAATTTAGATTTTGCTTTGTCACATCTTTGTTGTTCAATATACAGGGATCATGCGGGCCTTGAAAAGCCTGGAATTTCAAAAATGAAATTCAAAGCCTTGAAAAGCCTTGATTTGGCTCCTTGGGCCTGGAAAAGCCTTGAAAAATGAAGCATTGCGTGCCAAGTTGAGATGAATGAAATACGTCCGAGATGGTTCGAGTGGTTCAACAGCTACGATAAGCCTGGAAAAACCTTGAATTTAACTTTCTATTGGCCTTGAAACTCCTTGAATTTGGGGTGTATATGGCCTGGAAAAGCCTGGAATTTCATGTCAGGTCAGGTGCAGGAACCCTGAATATGATATGTACAATGCATCAGTCCTGGAAATGAGACGGGTGCGAGTGCAATTGCTCCCGTCAGCACCTGTGATTTCTATTTTACAGGAGCTAAAAAATGCACTTGTTAAAAAATATTTTGGAGCACTAATACAGTAGAATCCTCTTAATTGAATATCCATTTTGCCAGTGAAAATTATTCAATTAACAGGAGTATACAATTAACAGGGATTTGGTCAGTTTCCTGTGTTCTGGAAGTAAACTGATCATTTATTCTATTATATCTTGTTTGACAGAGCTCATAGAGCTCTGTCAAACAAGATATAATAGAATAAATGCCTGTATTGGATATAGTGAGGCCAAAAAGGTTGATAAATAAGGGGAATTTGGTGCGTGTCACAGTAATTTTTTCGACATATTGCAAAAATTTATATACAATTAACAGGAGTTTACTCTACAACCCACATGCAATTAACAGATCAAATTTGTACTGATGGTATGGTAAATAGTTTTGTGTTTGAAAAGTATATTCAATTAACAGGGATATACAATTAAGAGATATCCAATTAAGTGGGCTCCACTGTATTAATTTAGATTTTGCTTTGTCACATCTTTGTTGTTCAATATATGATATGTACAATACATCAGTCCTGGAAATGAGACGGGTGCGAGTGCAATTGCTCCCGTCAGCACCTGTGATTTCTATTTTACAGGAGCTAAAAAATGCACTCGTTGAAAAATATTGTGGAGCACTAATATACTGTGAGGGCATATAAATGTGTGTTGTTTTGAGAAACCAGCTCTCTGTGGCCAGTGGCAAGTTACTGTCATAATTCAGCAATTCCTTATACATTTAACCCTTTGAACACTAGTGGTATCTGCCATGCCAGTTCAATGGCAGCAATTAAAAGAGTCCATCTTCACTATTTGGGGTAGACCAATCAATATTTTCAACCTGCAGCCTCGGGGCTGCACGTTGAAAATACTGATTGGTCTACCCCACACATTTACTGAACAGCCATCCTATTTAATGACGTTATGATGTATCATGTTCCTGGCTGGAAAAGCAGCCGCTCCGGTTCAAAGGGATAAGATTTCTGGTGTTGGGTGTCAGTATTCCCTCAGAAATTCATATACTAACATTTTTCGGGTGCAATTTACTCTCGTGTCGGATTTCGCGGGAGCTTAAAACTGCACCTGTCAATTTTGTTCATTTCCAGCACTGATACATATAACTTAATTTTAGTTTTGTGATAAATTTTTCTTTCAACTGATAAAAAGAGTGTATACAGCAGTCAAAATAACCCTGTGTGTGAGGCCTGAGAAACAGATTTGTTTTCTTTTCAGGCTTTAATTGCATATAATTTCACTTACAAAGCTATTATTCATTTGGTAGAACTTTAATGTACAGTGGAGCCCACTTAATTGAATATCTCTCAACTGAATAACCATCTGGGATGACCCGTGTTGTGTCCTTGGGCAAGGCAGTTTATCCCTGTTGCCACAATGGAGGCATGATATTGCCATCTTCTAAGGCGCACATGTCTTCAGCTGGTATAACCATACTTGAGCGGAACTTGAACAGAGTTAGAATGTTGAGGAGCTGACAGTTGCTCGTTGATGCTCGGTAACCCTGTTAATTGAATATAATTTCCCAACACAAAATCATTTACCATACTTCCAGTACAAATTTGACCTGTTAACCCTTTACCCAACGAATCGCCCGCATCCGCCCGCGTCATTTGCAAAGTCATCAGCTCAAAATATATTATTTTTCGAAAAATTTCAACAAAACCATATCATGTGACCCCTCTTTTGGAACGAGCTCGTTCCAAAGATGGGTCACATGATAGGGTTTTGTTGAAATTTTGTGAAAAAATTTAAAAAATGATATTTAAAATAATATATTTTGAAATCATCTGCATTGGGTAAAGGGTTAATTAAATATAGGTTATAGAGTAAACTCCTGTTAATTGAATAAAAAAAACTTGTAACCGGTCGAGAAATTACCCTGACTCTCCCCGTTTTCCTTTGTTTATAGACCTATTTGGCCTCGGTACATCCAATACAGGCATTTAATCTATTAAATCTTGGCTGACAGAGCTCATGGAGCTCTGTCAAACAAGATATAATAGAATAAATGCTCCATTTATCACGAGAATACAGGACACAATCCCTGTTAATTGAATACTCCTGTTAATTGAATAATTTCCAGTGGCTATTCAATTAACAGGGTTCCACTGTACAAAGTCAGCTTCACAACGCCTGTTCCACTGTATTAACAGTTATCACTTTTTTAGGCTTTAATATATTTCACTGACAAAGTTGATATTCATTTGGTAAGGTTTTAATGTACAGGAAACCTGCTGCAGGTCATCAAAGATCAAATTAATAATAAAAATGAACTGGATAAGCAAATAAAAATGGCTCAAAATCATAATAACAGTGTTTAACTTTTGTAAACATATTTTGTCATTATGGTCCGTATTTAGATTTAAGCATTACGGATCTCTCACGAATCAATATTGTAAGCAAAGTGACATTTCTGATTATTGAAACAGATTCAGACAGGGATAGATTCCAAAGTGCTGAAACGAAAAGCTAATATAACTAGAGAATTGTAATTTGTTGGACAAATTACGGGCTTTCCCAACTTACCAATGTGAAAATGCAGACTACATATAGCAAAGCAAAGTGTATGAAATTAACCATTTCCAAAATGATAGACAAAAAGCATCCAAAGTTCGCTAATTTTGGCATTCTCTCAGGGTTCTCTTTATTCACGCCCGCATTTTGCTTGGGGGTTAGATATTGAGATTAAAAAGTAAACAGTACCTTTCTTCTACAATCATTGTTGCATCTATCCATACCAAAATAATTGCTACAACAACCTTGCAATTAGCGGAAATGAGTACAGATGTTTGCAAAATTCACTGAAAATCAATTTTTTTTTCTGACAGTGCTATTCTTTACATGGCCAAAGCATATGTTGTGTTTAGCCCCAGAGCATAACTTACAGCAGAGGATTTGTTCATTAGGCATCTCTACCTATAGCAAAACAAAGTGTTTAGAATTAACCCTTTCCAAAATGACAGGAAGATGCAACCACAGTTAGCTAATTTGGCATTTTCGGATGGTACTCTTACCCTCATTTGCTTGAGGTTTAAAGATGAGATTATAAACTAAACAGTAACATTCTTCGGCAAGCATTGTTGCATCTATGCATACAAAAATAATTGTTACAACAACCTCGCAATTATGAGAAATTTGCCCTTGAAGTTAGTAAATCTTTAAGATAAAATGATATATTCATATCATTTGTTCAGAATAGGGGTACACACACACATACCCAAAAGACACATATTCCATATCCCACTTCTCATAATTGCCAGTACAGTTTAGACCACTTAATTGAATATTTCTAAAATTGTATAATTTTTGTTAATTTAATATTACTGCTAAACACCAATTGTTAATTGCATCTAGGTCAGAATAAACTTTTATTCATTGAAACAACATAGTGTCATACATCAATGAATGCTCTGACACCCACTGAATTCCCTATGTTTATAGAGCTTCTTGGGCCTCTGAACATCCATTATAGGCATTTAACTCTTTGAACACTGGTGGCAACACCACCGCGCCCCCACTTTATCTCCATGTTATGGTCACAATTATCCATTGTGCAGAAATGTGACCTTAAACACCAATAAATAAATGTGACATTCAAACATTTTGAATTCCATTATAAACTCAAGAAATAATAACTTGAACTCCAGTGGTGCAAACTATCCGTTTCCATCACCACAATTGCCCTTTTCATGTCTTGAAGTAAAAACAAATAAATAAATAAATAATCATCAAAAAATTTAATTAATGAAGCACAACCTGGTGCTTTATTGATTAAAATTTTGCTGATGATGAATTTTAGTACAGTGGAACCCTGTTAATTGAATAGCCACTTTGCCAATGAAAATTATTCAGTTAAGAGGGGTATTCAATTAACAGGGATTGTATCACTTTCTGGCATTCTAGTCATAAACTTAGCATTTATTCCATTATATCTTGTTTGACAGAGCTCCATGAGCTCTGTCAAACAAGATATAATAGATTAAATACCTGTACTGGATGTCCTGAGTCCAAATAGGTCTATAAACAAAGGAAAACTATGGAGAGTCAGGGTAATTTCTCGACAGGTTACAAGATTTTTTATTCAATTAACATGAGTTTACTCTATAACCTATATTCAACTAGAGGTACTGTGAGCAAGCTCACAAAGTGATACCCCCCGCGCCTCAGTTGTTGCGCTTATGAGGACACAACCATATGATGTAGCAATTGAAATGTATAAGTTAGATTTTCTCCCCTTGGAAATGTCAGAACGGAATTATATTGCTTCATGCACATCTTCATATGGAGTTCTTCCATTGTGTAAAGTTTCATGAAAATTCTTCAAACGGTTTAGGAGGAGTTGTGCTTATAAGGATGGACAGATGGACGGACGGATAGACGGACAAGGTGATTCCTATATACCCCCCCCCCCCCCCCCCCCCCCCAAAAAAAAAAAAGTTTGGGGAGGTATAATTAACGGGTGAAATTTGTACTAGAGGTATGGGAAATGATTTTGTGTTGGGAAATTATATTCAATTAACAGGGATATACAATTAAGAGATATCCATTTAACTGGGCTCCACTGTACCTGGTAAATGCATGCATGGACATCACTGCTCGCATGTAAATTATGACCAGTCCATGGCAGCTGTACTTTAAACAAATGTAATGATGAACAAGTATAAATTAAAATCCTGTACACTTGGAAACAGAGTCAAAATACTCCAATTCGCAAATCTGTCCTTCACTATATACCATCGTGAAGTGACGAATTGAATTCTTCATGAATCTATCCACACTTTTGCCGCATAAGTTCCAATTCCCTGTGTGTTTACGCTTGAAAAGTCAATTAGTGTATATGTTGGGATGTGACCTGAGGATGACCGTTTGTAACTTCTTGTTTCGACAAGTGATCTTTTCAGCGCAGAATGGATGTTGTAGAAAGTTGGCATCTTACTGAAGAGAACTGGTCAGTTTTGTCAGATCTAATCTAACCCTGCCTGTGCTGCGGTGCAGAGTTCAGAGTTACGATGTTGAAGAGCTGACAGTTGCTCGGTGGTTCTCTCCGAGTACTCTGGCTTCCTCCACCCATAAAACTGTCACAATTAGCCATTGTGCATAAGTATGTGACCTTAAACACCAATGAATAATAATATTAATAATAACAATAATACTGAGTGAAGTAAAATTTATAAAGTTACATGTAATGTTTGGAATGCAACAGTAGCATCTGTGAGAGTCCATTGATCATGTCTCCGATACCCCTGGGCTAGAAGACCAATGCATTTTATTCCCGGAACCCTGGAAAGTGAAACAGTGCTTGTTCACTGTGGTAAGGAATCCCTGATTTACTGGTAAAATAAGGCCCAGTAACCAATGCCTGGGATGGAAGCCATCTAAAAGGGGCAAAATGTTGCTGTCACAATCAGCCATTGTGCGGAAACATGTGGCCTAAAACATTAATAAATAAATGCATATCCCTAGTAAATATAAAAAAAATAATCTTCTGATTTAAGTAGTTTTACAAAGTCTGTAAAACCCAGTACCCAACAGAAACCAGAGGGTTTACAATGTCTCTAAAACCCTGCACCCAACAGAAACCATAGGATTTATGAGGTTCTGTTAAATCCAGTACCCAACAGAAACCCTAGGATATACAAGTTAAAATATAGTACCCAACAGAAACCCTGAGGATTTACAAGGGTTTACAAGGTCTGTAAAGCTCAGTTCTGAACAGAAACCTAAGGATATACCCTAGGAGCATTTACAAGGTCTGTAAAACTTGGTACCCAATAGAAACCTGAGGGTTTACAAGGTTTTGTAAAATCCAGTACCCAACAGAAACCTTTGGATTTATGAGGGTTTATAAGTTCTGTAAAATCCTGTACCCAACAGAAACCTTAGGATTTATGAGGGTTTATAAGGTCTGTAAAATCCAGTACCCAGCAGAAACCCAAGGATTTACGAGGGTTTACTAGGTCTGTAAAATCCAGTACCCATTAGAAACCTAAGGATTTATGAGGCTTTACAAGGTATGTAAAATCCAGTCCCAACAGAAACCTGATGATTTATGACAGTTTACAAGGTTTGTAAAACTCAGTATCCCTTTAAAATCCAAGGGTTTACAAGATCTGCAAAATCCAGTACCCAGTACAAACCTGATGATTTACGAGGGTTTACAAGGTCTGTAAAATCTAGTACCCAATACAAACCTGATGATTTACGAGAGTTGTAAAATCCAATACCCAACAGAAACTTGACGATTTATGAGGGTTTACAAGAGCTGTAAATTCCAGTACCCAATAGAAAACTGAGGGTTTACAAGGTCTGTGAAATCCAGTACCCAATAGAAACCTGAAGATTTATGAGGGCTTCAAGGTCTGTAAAATCCAGTGCCCGACAGAAACCTGAAGATTTATGAGGGTTTCAAGGTCTGTAAAATCCAGTACCCAATAGAAACCTGAGGATTTATGAGGGTTTACAAGATCTGTAAAATGTAGTACCCAATAGAAACCTGAGGGTTTACAAGGTCTGTAACATGCAGTACCCAATAGAAACCTGAGGATTCATGATGGTTTACAAGGTCTGTAAAACTTAGTACCCAATAGAAACCCAAGGGTTTACAAGGTCTGTAAAATCTGGTACCCAATACAAACCTGAGGATTTACGAGGGTTTACAAGGTCTGTAAAATCCAGTACCCAATAGAACGTCCTGTAAAATCCAGTGCCCGATAGAAACCCAATGATTTATTTATTTATTTATTTATTTATTTATTTATTTATTTATTTATTTATTCAGACCTTGTAAAGGTTTTACAAGGTCTGAATAAATAAATAAATAAATAAATAAATAAATAAATAATGGACTTTATACTAGTACAAGATATGGTAGTCTTAGTGAGAGTATTGTGCCTTTAATTCCATTGATTTGATAGTATTTCATTTATTTGTGAAATTTAAGTAAGGAAATAATACATTTCAAATAAAAGACATTATAAATATATTAGGCCTCACCTATTAATTCTCACACTTACTGGACCTACCACACCCAAAGTTCCGTGGGAAAAAAAAAATCCATTGACTATCCATTCCTCAAAAATTGTTGCGAGATAGAAAAAAAGGTCTTTCGATAAGGAAGTTATGCAACCTTTGCATAACCTGAGTAACCACTCCCACAATTTTTACAGGTCTATGTGCAGATGCCTTTTTAGGCACCCTGCACTAGGGCTGCACGGTATATCGATAAACCGATATATACCGGTATTCAAACCAATATCGATTGAATACCGGTGTAATTACAAAAATATCGGTTTATCGTCATTATTTATTTAACCACAATTTAATTTTCAAGATGTCTTGAGTTTTTTTGTAGCCCCAAATGAGTAATATTATCCCTTTATCCAAAGAATCGTCTCCTTGTGCCCTCGTAATATACAAATTTAGCAGTTGAAAAAATTAATTTAAAAAATTTCAACTAAACTATATCATGTGAACCCTCATTGGAACGAGCTCGTTCCAATGAGGGGTCACATGATATAGTTTTTTTGAAATCTTTGGGGGAAAATCTGATAAACTAATTTTGAAAATGATAAATTTTGATATTGTCTGCGTTGGGTAAAGGTTTTTCAAACCGCATCATCAAGGCATGCTAATTTGTTCCGACTGTGATGCCTCGAATCTCGATTGTGGTACTTGTGTTCATATATCTGAACAGTTTTTGATATACCGGTATACCGCGGTATTTTTAGCTCACCTGACTGAAAGTCAGGGTGAGCTTTTCTTATCACTCTTCGTCCGTCATCTGTCGTCCGCCGTCTGTTGTCCACCGTCTGTCGTCCGTTGTCCGTCGTCCTGCATGAAGGTGGTGTTTGAGCCTCTTTCTCCTAAACCACTGGCCACATTTTAATTAAATTCCATGTAAGTAGTGGTTATATAGGGGCATTTTGATTTTTATCCAAAATAGGTTTCGGCTCATATTGAGCAGAGGGGTGGGGAAAAAATGGCCAAATTTTTTGAAAATCTTCTTCTAATGAACCACCAGTAGCAGAGACTTGGTATGTGGCATACAGAGTCCTTTTGAGGTTTAGAATCAAGTTTGTTCAAGAGAAGTTTGTCGGGCATTATTTGCCTTCGTTGTGGAAGGGGCAAAAATTTTGGCCACGCCTAAAATTTCTATATTCAGAACCGTCAGGTCGATTTGAGCCAAATTTGACATGAGATGATAATGGGTCATAAGTAGTTGATTGATGCAAAAAAAAATTGTCTCACTGCCCCGTGGGAACCTCGGGAGCTAAAAATAGGAAAAACCTTAAAACTGCCATATCTCCAAAACTACACAGCACAGAGAATTCTTATTTTGTATAAAGCTTACTTTTATCCAGTAAAATAGAGTGGTTAAAAAAAATCCCTATTGGTTTGATCACAAGGTACTTTTTTCAGGACTTTGAAAAAGTGCTGAGTTAGCACTTTTTAACACTGTAGGCAGTGGGAAAAAGATTAAAAAATCTTCTTCTCCAGATCCAGCAGGCAGAATCTTTTGATATTTGGTATGCGACATTGTAGGGTGGATCTGATTCAAGTTTGTTCAAATCGGCCCCCTCGGTTCATATTTGGGCTCAGTATAGGAGCCCGATTTCGAATTTAGTGCATTTCAGGCAAATTTCTTAAAAAATCTTCTTCTCCAGATCGAGCAGGCAGAATCTTTTGATATTTGGTATGCAACATTGTGGGGTAGATCTGATTCAAGTTTGTTCAAATCGACCCCCTGGGTTTATATTTGGGCTCAGTACAGAAGCTCGAATTCGAACTTAGTGCATTTCAGGCAAATTTCTTAAAAAATCATCTTCTTCAGATCCAGCAAGCAGAATCTTTTGATATTTGGTATGCAAGATTGTGGGGTGGATCTGATTCAAGTTTGTTGAAATCGGCCCCCTGGGTTTATATTTGGGCTCAGAAAAGCTCGAATTCGAACTAAGTGCATTTCAGGCAAATTTCTTAAAAAATCTTCTTCTCCAGATCCAGCGGGCAGAATCTTTTGATATTTGGTATGCAACATTGAGGGGTGTATCTGATTCAAGTTTGTTCAAATCAGCCCCCTGGATTCATATCTGGGCTCACTATAGAAGCTCGAATTCGAACTTAGTGCATTTCAGGCAAATTTCTTAAAAAATCTTCTTCTCCAGATCCAGCAGGCAGAATCTTTTGATATTTGGTATGCAACATTGTGGGGTGGATCTGATTCAAGTTTGTTCAAATCGGCCCCCTGGATTCATATTTGGACTCACTATAGAAGCCCAAATTCGAACTTTGTGCATTTCAGGCAAATTTCTTTGAAAATCTTCTTCTCAAGATCCAGCAGGCACAATCATTTGAAAATGGGTATGCATCCATGCTTAGGGGGGTGAGATTCAAGTTTGTTCAAGCCAAGTCCCTGTGTTCATATTTGGGCTCACTGTGGTAGCCCGAATTATAACTTAGTTCAAAATGAGGAATTTCCTTTAAAAATTTTCTTCAGATCCAGCAGTTGGAATGTTTTGATATGTGATATGCAGCGTCCTTAGGGGGAGGTGAGATTCAAGTTTGTTCAAGCCATGTCCCTAGGTCCATATTTGGACTCACTGTGGGAGCTTGAATTGTAACTTAGTTCAAAACGAGGAATTTTCTTTAAAAATCTTCTTCTTCAGATCCAGCAGTCGGAATGTTTTGATATTTGGTGTGCAGCATCCTTAGGGTGGTGAGATTCAAGTTTGTTAAAGCCAAGTCCCTGGGTTCATACATGGGCTCCCTGTGGGAGCCAGAATTATAACTTTGTTCAATATGAGGAATATTCTTTAAAAATCTTCTTTTTTTTTAGATCCCCTGGTCAGAATCTTTGGATATTTGGTATAAGCTTTTCTTAGGAGGAGCAGATGCAACTTGTTGAAATCAATTCTCGGGGTTGATATTTAGGCTACCATGTCAGGTGAGCGCCCTCAGGCCCCTTGGGGCCTCTTGTTTTGAATACCGCTACCGGTATTCAGTTTTGAATATCGTGCAGCCCTACCCTGCACCTATATCAGTGATGCACTCTCCCATACTGTATATATAGTTCATATACACCAAGCAAGAATGGATCTTTTTGCTGAGCAATTATTGAAATACACTTTATTGATACCAGTCATTATTTTTCACGTAATCGAAATTGTGAAGTTCTTTTCTTTGTGTCAGAAAAAATTTATACAAACAACTAAATATTATTTCTGTTGATAATAAGTGCATTGGAAATGTTGTTGCCATAGCAAATAAAGTTTACATATCTTTGTCTGAAAACATGATAGTTTAATTGTCATCAGTTGCTCATGTGTGAAATTTTTGGCCTGTCACATTGACAGGAATCGATGATCCGCTGATATTGTTAAACATTGTTGTTCACTTTACCTGCAGTGGTAGTTATTATATTACTGTTGTGTGTTTGTAAATTGTAACTGTCTATTATTGGATTTGTTGAAAGTCATGGCATTGCTTGTTTTGTGATGTGTGAAATCACATTCTGTGATCATTAAATTTGTATGCTTATATTTCCATAGATGAGATATTATTTTCGTTTGTGAGTTCCGAGATATGGGCTCCCAGTGACGTTGATTGTCACATGTAGACAACAGTAACAGAATCTGTGAGGAAAGTGGATACAGTTGAAGATAAAAAAAATTAACATTATGTCACAATATAAAGTGAGTGAAAAGTAGATTTCATTTAATTGCAGAGAGGACAGTTGAATAAGTAATTTATTAGTACAGTAGAATCCCGTTGATTGGAAAGTTTTTCTCCAGCAAAAAATAATCAGCTGACAGGAGAATTCATTAAATAGGATTTGATCATTTTCCTGTATTCAAGAGTTAAATTGAGCATTCATTCTATGATTTATAGAACAAATAGGTACTGGGACCGGTAATCAGATTTAAACCTCCAGTAGGATACAAGTTTTAACCACGAGGCTCTGCTGAGTGGTTAAAACCCTTATTCTATGAGTGGTTTTAATGTGATTACTGGCCTTAGTACCTATTTACTTATTTGTTTTATTTATACCAAGCTCTTAATAAATAATCAACTTTGTCACTTAACCCTTTACCTAACAGTAACGTCCAAAACCGGCCAGCACTATTCACAAAAAATACTATCCAATTTTCATTATTTTTTCATTTTTTATGACAAAAACATAGCTTATGACCCCTCATTGGAACGAGCTTGCTGAGCTCGTTCGATTGAGGGGTCATAAGCTATGTTTTTGTCATAAAAAATAAAAAAAATTAGTTATTCAAGTATTTTATTTGCAAGTGTCGTCTGCTTTTCTTGTTTGGTAAAGGGTTAAAATGAAGAAAAAACTATATTTTCAATTAGTAGATGAGCGAGGGGCACGGTGGCATTGCGGTAGCCGGTTCTCATCAGATCACTGAAGTTAAGCAACATCGAGCCCGGTTAATCATCGGATGGGTGACCGTCTGAGCGATCAATTCGGACTCCCGCGTTGTGTCCTTGGGCAAGGCATTTTGTCCACATGGGGGCACGATGACGCCGTGTACTAAGGCGTACTGTACGTCAATGGTACGCATGTCTTCAACCAATCTAACCCTGCCTGTGCTGCAATGCAGAGTTACAATGTTGGGGTGCTGGCAGCTGCTCGTCGTTGCTCGGTGGTTCTCTCCAGGTACTCCGGCTTCCTCCACCCGTAAAACTGTCACGTTCATGATTAGCCATTGTGCCTAAGTATATGACCTTAAACACCAATAAATAAATAAATAGTAGATGAGTGAAAACATGGGTTTGTTTTGTTTACATCTGCACCAGTGGGCAGTGGGTTGCACATGAATGCTTGATTTACAGCTAGACACATCGCTAAAGTTGATTGAATTTACCTTGCTTTTTCAGTCATATTATTATTAACAATTCTTAAATTCTATTTAAAATATTTAATTGTAAGTATTTTAAACTTAATAAGTCATTGCGCATAGTAGATAGTATCTCAAAACATTGTATCTGTGAATGAAACATCGTGAATGTATCAAAGTTGCCAAATTGGGTCATGTCAAAGATCAAGTTGGATGTAGTGCTTACTGTAGGTGTAAATTTTTGTTATGGAATTCCCATTGAAAACATTTTAACCGCAGAAGCTTTACACCGGTAGTGGGGTTAAAAGTTAAAATTTAACATACAAGCTTTCCACAGGTAGGAGGGAGCTCGGTGGCTCAGTGGTAGACTGTTGGACTTCTATGCTAGAGGTCCCGAGTTCGATCCCCGGTCTGTATGACCAGCATTGTGTTCTTGGGCAAGGCACTTTATCCTGGTTGCCTACAACGGTTCTCGATGACACTGTGTACTAAGACATACAGCATGTCAATGGTGCACATGTCTTCAACTGCTGTAATCCTGCTTGAGCGGAGCTTGAATAGTGAATGTTGAAGAGCTGACAGTTGCTCATCTATGCTAGGTGGTTCTCTCTGGGTACTCCGGCTTCCTCCACCCGTAAAACTGTCATGGTCACGATTAGCCATTGTGCATAAGTATGTGACCTTAAATACCATGAAATAAATTAATCTCTACAGAAATGTGACCAAATACCTGTTAATTAAATGCTTATCTTAACTGAGTAATTGGGGGCGCGGTTGCTCAGTAGGTAGAGGTGCAGGCTGCAAGCCGAGAGGTACTCGGTTCGAATCCCTCCTGCGGCAACCGCGTTGTGTCCTTGGGCAAGACACTTCACCCCATTGCCCATGTGGGGGCATGGTGGTGCTGTGTACTAAAAGCGTACTGCACGTCGATAGTGCACCTGTCTTCAACCAATGCTAACCCTGCTTGTGTGGGGTTAGTATGTTGGGGAGATGACAGTTGCTCGCCGTTGCTCGGTGGTTCTCTCTGCACTCAAGGAACGAAATACACCACCACCCATGCTATTCTGTAGATTATGAGGCCTAAACTTTAACCAAGAACATGAACTTTTGATGGCAAAAAAGTAATCACTGAAATAAAAAATAAAATAAAAAAACGCTCGCCCACATGCAATTTCACAAATAATGGCCTGAGAAACAGAAGATCTACTTTGTGTGGCCTAAGTGTCTTGTTCCTGTCATTCGGGTGAGACTTCCATTGTTGATTCACATGTTCACACAGATTATAGTCCCAAAATAGAGATTTCTGTGTGTACTAGTGTTTCTGGGCTGGGTCAATTGAAACAGACCGCTGACATTGAGTTGGAGAATTGGTATGATGGAATCAGAAACAAATCTGTTCTCATGTTAGATATTGGGGGCGCGGTGGCTCAGTTGGTAGAGGTGCAGGCTGCAAACCGAGAGGTCCTCGGTTCGAATCCCACCTGTGGCAACTGCGTAGTGTCCTTGGGCAAGACACTTCACCACCATTGCCCATGTGGGGGCACGGTGACATTGTGTACTAAGGCGTACAGCACGTCGTTAGTGCACATGTCTTCATTCAACCAATACTTACCCTGCTTGTGTGGAGTTGGTATGTTGGGGTGCTGACAGTTGCTCGCCATTGCTCGGTGGTTCTCTCCAGGTACTCCGGCTTCCTCCACCTGGAAAACTGTCACGGTCATGGTTAGCCATTGTGCAGAAATATGTGACCTTAAACACCAATAAGTAAATAATATGTCAGATATTACAGAATCTGATGAGCTTGTGAAATTAGAAGATTACCTCACACATTGTATCTCTGGGTTGGGTGCACGGTGGCGTTGCGGTAACCGGTTCTCATCAGATCACCAAAGTTAAGCAACATCGAGCCCGGTTAGTCCTTGGATGGGTGACTATCTGAGCAATCAATTCAGACTCTGTGCTGTGTCCTTGGGCATGGAACTTAACCCTGATTCTTCACATGGGGGCACAATGACGCTGTGTACTAAGGTGTATTGCACGTCAATGGTATGCATGTCTTCAACCAATCTGCCTCTGTTACAGTGCAGAGTTACAATGTTTGGGAGCTGGCAGCTGCTCGTTGTTGCTCGGTGGGTCTCACCGCGTACTCTGGTTTCCTCCATCCATAAAACTGTCACCGACACGATTTGACTTGGACTGTTAAACTGTCGTTAAACCTAAATAAATAAATAAATCAATGGGTTAGCTCAGAAATCCCCAACTGCGAAGCTCTGGCTTCACTATGTGGAATATGCAGACCTCCCGAAATAAATTCATCAGAACAGAATGATCAAGTGATTGGAATCTCCCTATCATAAGGTTGAGGCATGGTGGTGTCTTGGTAACCGGTTCTCGTCAGATCACCGAAGTTAAGCAATGTCGAGCACGGTTAGTAGTTGGATTGGCTACCATTTCAGCGACTGATATACGCTCCCGCATTGTGTCCTTGGGCAAGGTGCTTAACCCCGATTGCCTACATGGGGGCACAATGACGCTGTGTACTAAGGCGTATTGCACATCGAAAGTGCGCATGTCTTCAACCAATCTAATCCTGCCTAGGCTGCTGTGCAGAGTTCAGAGTTACGATGTTGGAGAGCTGACAGCTGCTCGTCGTTGCTCGGTGGTTCTCTCCAAGTACACCAGGTTCCTCCACCTGTAAAACTGTCACCGACATGATATGATCCTGGCTGTTAATGTGTCGTTGAACCCTAATTTAAAAAAAAAAAAAATCATGAGATTCAGCAGAATATTGAATCTGTTTTTGGCAACAGGTAACATTAGTTGCATAAAGAACACTCAGTTGTACCTCCAAATGATGCTTGAGTTGCCTGAGAAGCATCCTTGGCTCTCTTAACTGGTACGATGCAGAAGCCCACTTTTGGGCTCTCCTGAAAAGTGATGGAAGCCCAATTTTGGACCCTCAGGACATCAGCAGTATTTAGTGTTCAAGGAGCTACATACATTGAAGAAGGTGCTTTAGAGATTTTTTGTTCACCATCTTTTAACTGTTTCAACTATTTTCTGAACTAAGAGTGATAGAACAGTCTGCCTTTCACAGGTACAGATCCAATGCAGTGATAAAACAGTCGGTCATTCATAAGTGGAGATCCACTATATTGATAAAACAGTCAGTCAGTCACAGGTGGAGACCCACTACAGTGGATATACACCTATGCGAGACAAGACTTCCAGAGAAAACCTGTGTTTTATCAGTGGATTGTGAGAATTGCAGCACTGAACCAGTTAATGTTTGCCGAGAATAGAAATGACTCCATATGATGAAATAGTTGACCATGGGACTGGTCTTTCCACCAACCTGGTAATTGAGAAGTTCATCGGGTGTTCCATTAATTGATAGAGTGTTGAATTATTTTTCAATGGTGATTTGTAACATGAGTGTTTTTTTCCCAAGATCCTACTGCAAGGGGATCCTTTGTTTAGCAAGATTTTGTTCATAAATAATTGATTTGTTACAATTTATTGGAGAGTGCCAACTGGCACTCTCCAATAAATTGTAACTGAACAATATCCTGAAAAGAAAACAGCAAGCTTATGGCAGCACTATAAAGCCACCATGGTGGCTTTCTGCAAATTTTAATCAAGCCATGATAGTGGCTTCTAATGCTCTCGATCAGTTAAGAGTCTAGGTGGTCTGACTAGAAGTAGGGTTTTTTCCCATTCTGTCCATATTCAGTGGGTTCTCGGCATTGATAGGTGTACTGAAATTCACAATGCAATGTTGACAATCACAAATGTTGAACATGTTACAAGTACCTGTTGAAATGAGTACTGCCCAAATCAAGAGGGTTTATTCAGACACTCTGATTATTCATGAATGGTTTGAAGAACCCTTTGATTTAAATGACAATCATTTGATGGTCACTATCTACTGGGATGCTTACCAGAGACAAGGACCATTTAAATTGTCATGAAGCTGAGTCTGTAGATGATCATATTCGTAAAACTCTTGACTGTCAGAACTTCTTGATGACAGATATTCTGTTTCTACTGTTGCACCATTGGAGAATCGATAGGGTAGATGTGCATTTCCGATCTGGGGTACATAGATCTGGTAGATGATAACCCAACAAAATTGGGTGTTGTTTCCTCAATTGCTCAAGTTATAAAATTTCACCTCCTTTTTATCCATTCATGGAGCTGTTGTGACCGGGCATGTCAACTGATACCTATACCGGTACTGCCAGTTCCCTGGTACAGGTACTGAGACTTTTGTCCCGCTAATATCAGGACAAAATTATTTTATCCGGAAATTCCTAACTGAACGAGGGTAAACAGACTGATAATCGTGTATGGCACACTTGTATGTCAAACTTTTAACTGATTTTTGAATAAACATACCAAAACACTTTAAAGGTGCATGTTCTGTCTGCACAGCAACCTCGTTAAGGTCAACCATTTTTACTTTTCAAACGTGGCATCCATCAAGACAATGAAAGCGGCGTCATCGGTTACTTCAAAGAAATTATTCTGTGGTGACATCAGAGTCATCATAAAGCACGATTTTCATGCTTTATGATGACTTTGATGTCACTGCAGAATAATTGGTACGATGCCATGTCTGTCTTGGGGACTGGGTCGGTTTAAATATGAATTTCTCCCATCTGATTGTGATATATAACCCAATTGTTGATTTGTCCCAGTACCGCTACTGGTTTCAGCTGGACAGCCTCGGTCCATCGCAGTACCGGTTATGTTGACATGGCTGGTCGTGACACAACCTCCAAAACTTTTGGACAGGGAAAAAAAATTTCTCAAAAGGATAGAATGGTCTACACAAGTCGGAGTTAGTGTTCAAAGCCTCCATCCCTGAACAAGTTGGTACTGCAGGTCTTGGTTTCTTCCACTTTTTATGTGGAGCAAAAGCTGAGAAATCACTTGGCAGGTTCCATTACATCAGTTCATAGAGATAGTATCCTCGTGCGAAAGCCCTGTAGAACCACAGAAGCTCCCCCAACAGACAGTGGCTTATTTTCACTCATTTACATGTGCATCTGCAGTTTGTCTGTTGGAATTCGTTGTCCAGTGGTTTTTTTTTTAGACCTGATTGACTAGATTTGGAAGTTCCAAAATACTGAACTTGTCCCTATGATAATGAATAGAGAAGCCACCCCAAGTTTGTTTCTGAATTTTGTGCATTGCAAATGCAAGATGACAAGTAGAAACACATGTGGAATCAATGCTTGTTCCTGTCACAAGCATGGTCTGAAGTCTGTGACAGCTTGTGGAGAATGTAGGGAGGGTGATGCTTGTCAGAATTCTGAAAAAGTTGGAGGCTGATTATTGTGAGGATCTTGAATAATGTTGATTTCTCAACCTTGACTATCCTTTAACCTTTTACCCGATGCAAATGATATCAAAATTTATTATTTTTGGTATCATTTTTTAAAAGTTTTCAAAAAATTTCAACAAAACCACATCATGTGACCCCCTCATTGGAACGAGCTTGTTCCATAGAGGGGTCACGTGATTTGGTTTATTAAAATTGTTTGAAAAATAATATTTTTTCAGCAGGGTTAACAAAATTTTATGGTTTCGAAGAAAAGTGTTTATGAGATATGCTGAATCGATGAATTATTAAATCACTGTGTATAATTTCTGTTTTATCAACTACCTGTACAGCCTGTACACTGTTACTCATAAAGTGTAGTTCGAGAATCATGATGAATAATTGAAGAAGGTATTTACAATATATACAGCAGTCTCATATACAGTACGTGGCGAGTGTATTGTAAGAAAGTTACCCATGGAGTGGAGTTATTACCTAAAGCTAACCCAGAGATTTATTTATTTATTTAGGTTTAACGACACTTTAACTGGTTGAGTGCTAGAAGCCACTATCAGGGCTCTATTGAAAAGTGCTGAAAGCCACTACAGTGGCTTTACACTGTATTCATTACCTCATTTGTTTGGCTAGTTGAAATATAAAAAATGTTTAAGCAAATTGTTTATTACAATTTATTGGAGAGTGCCAAGGAGCACTCTCCAATAAATTGTAAGAAACAATTGTTTATGAATGAAGTCTTACTATACTGGGGCTCCTTTTGCTCATAATATGGTATCCTTGAGAAAAAAATATTCGCGTTACAAATCACCTTTGAAAAATAATGTAGCACTCTACCAGTTAACAGGCAAAGTCTTATCGTGTCTCTGACAGTTTCATGGGTGGAGAAAACCAGTGTACATATGGGCAAAACACACTAGCAATGTTTTAGCCAATGGACCTCCGGGTTTAACCTGGCCTGGAGGTCCATTGGCTGGAACTTTACTTGTGATTGTTTTGCCTTGCAACAAATTTGCAATTATTACTTTGGTGGAATCTCCACTATGCATGTGATTTAGTGGTAGTACAGTGGAACCCTGTTAACTGAATAGCCTCTTTGCCAAAGAAAATTATTCAATTAACAGGAGTATTCCATTAACAGGGATTGTTACTTTCCTGTAATCTTGAGATAAACTTAGCATTTATTTTATTATATCTTGTTTGACAGAGCTCTAAGAGCTCTGTGAAACAAGATATAATAGATTAAATGCCTGTATTGAATGTATTGAGACCAAATAGGTCTATAAACAAAGGAAAACTGGGGAGAGTGAGGGTAATTTCTCGACCGGTTACAAGATTTTTTATTCAATTAACAGGAGTTTACTCTATAACCTATATTCAATTAACAAATTTGTACTGGAGGTATGGTAAATGGTTTTGTGTTGGGAAATTATATTTAATTAACAGGGATATACAATTAAGAGATATCCAAATAAGTGGGCTCCACTGTACACTCTTCACATACTGTATTATGTTTGTTTCTTTGTGAATGTTTAAGTCTTCCATCTTCCATCAGTTCCAAAAATCCGATGAAGATGATCTCTTTGTTGTCAAACAATCGGCGAACTGTCCTTTTGAGGAACTCCACTGAATCGTTTGTATTTGCTAAGATTTCAATAGCTCCCAAAGACTTGCCATGTCTATTCTCAGTCACTTCTCACAGACCAGGTTGTTTGTTTGTATATTTTCATAGACTGAGTGATTATCAGTTATGCAAGCTATCTGTAACTTTTAGGTCTAGCACTACCATACAGAAGTTCTGTGTGCTACTGAGGCAGGTATATAGCATTGTCTATAGTATCTGATAATGCTAAAGTCTTTGCGGCTAATGTGCTTCGAACCACCCTTAATTTTCTTTGACTGTCAAGCTAATAGAAATACTCTGTTACGACCCCATTTTAGTAATATACCCTGACTACTTCCATCTGCAAGATTTCCAAGTGAGGCATCACTGAAAACGACCATCTTTATGGATTCTGTGTTTCCAAGCTTCCAAAATTTAATCTTCACCTTTTCAAACTTTATTCTACTTATTACTTTATTTCACCTCAAGTAGGTCCTTCACTGTGGCTTTGTTGATACATGAAATCAAACATGAAGCAGCAAACAATGTCAGGCCGTGTTTGACAGGCAATCCATAAAATTTGTCCAATTTTAAATCTCAAGATATCAACCTCATTTTTGCTCAAAGGTGAGTCTCTATGTTTGCACCTTTCTTTTGTGATTGTGATGTGCTGAAGACTTTTTAGCTCACCGAAGGGAGCTTAACTTATCACTTGTCGTCCGTCGTCTTCTGTCGTCCGTCGGCATCTGTCGTCGGCGGCCGTCGTGAACTTTACATTATCGACTACTCCTCACAAACTACTGGATCAAATTGAACCAAATTTGGTGTGCATGTTCCCTATCATATGACAATTCAAACTTGTACAAATAAACTTGCCGCACCAACAGGGGCACCACAAGGGGCATAACTCTAATAGCACCCATGAATTTCTTTCCAAAATTCAAAAAAATCTTCTTCAGATCCACCAGGCAGATTCTTTCCTATTTGGTATACATTATCTCTAGGGGGGGGGGGGGGGGGGGGGGGGGGGGGGAGGGGGGGGGGGTGGGGGGGGGGGGTCAGATTTCAAGTTTGTTCAAATCAGTCCCCTGGATTCATATTTGGGCTCACTATAGAAGCCTGAATTCAAACTTAGTGCATTTCAGGCAAATTTCTTAAAAAATCTTCTTCTGTAGATCCAGCAGGCAGAATCTTTTGATATTTGAAATGCAACATTGTGGGATGGATCTGATTCAGGTTTGTTCAAATCGGCCCCCCTGGATTCACATTTGGGCTCAGTAGAGAAGCCCGAATTCGAACTTAGTGCATTTCAGGCAAATTCTTATCTTCTTCTCCAGATCCAGCAGGCAGAATCTTTTGATATTTGGTATGCAACATTGTGGGGTGGATCTGATTCAAGTTTGTTCAAATCAGCCCCCTGGGTTCATATTTGGGCTCAGTATAGGAGCCCAAATTTGAACTTAGTGCATTTCAGGCAAATTTCTTTAAAATCTTATTCTCAAAGATCCAGCTGGCAGAATCTTTTGATATTGGGTATACAGCATGTTTAGGGGGGTGAGATTCACGTTTGTTCAGAAAGGTCCCTGGGTTCATATTTGGGCTCACTGTGGTAGCCTGAATTATAACTTAGTTCAAAATGAGGAATTTTCTTAAAAAATCGTCTTCCTCAGATCCAGCAGTCGGAATGTTTTGATATTTAGTATGCAGCATCCTTAGGTGGGTGAGATTCCAAGTTTGTTCAAGCCATGTTCCAAGGTCATATTTGGGCTCACTGTGGGAGCCCAAATGATAACTTAGTTCAAAATGAGGAATTTTCTTTAAAAAATCTACTTCTTCAGATCCAGCAGTCAGAATGTTTTGATATTTGGTATGCAGTATCCTTTAGGGGGGTAAGATTCAAGTTTGTTTAAGCCATGTCCCTAGTTCCATAAAATTTGTCTCTCATGACTTCATTCCTTTGTGGTGTTGATGAACCATGTCTAACTGAATGTGACCACAAATACTTCTTTGAACCACTTTGGCCGGTGAGCGATTAAGGCTCCTTGGGGCCTCTTGTTAAATATTCTTGTTTGTTTAACCCTTTACCCAACGTAACAGTAAAAACTGGCCAGCACTATTCTAAAAAATCGCCAATTAATTTTCATTATATTTTCAATTTTCTGTCTCAAAAATATAGGTTATGACCCCTCTTTGGAACGAGCTTGTCGTGCTCGTTCCGAAGAGGGGTCTTTACCTTTGTTTTTGAGACAAAAAATGAAAAAAAATACTTTTCCAAGAATTTTGTTTGCAACTGTTGTCTGCTTTTCATGTTAGGTAAAGGGTTAATGTTATATGTACACCCTTTTTGGCAATGTGTAGGCCTACATATTTAAAGGAGTCAATTTCTTCTCTTCCACTGTGGAAAGATTTTCTTATCTTTGTTACAACCTGTTCTTCAAATCAAATCCCTCTTCACCTGCCCAAGCAAAATCATCAACATGACAAGCTAATAATCCCCAAAGGCCCGTATGCTCACTAAACCAAGAAAATACAGCAGTGTCAATTGATGAAACTTTGGCTCCTGTGCTCAACATCACTTCTGTTACCTTATTATACCAAGAAAGGAGGCATCACATAACCCATATACTACACACTCTTGAAGTGCTACACCACGTTATTACATGATAGTTCTCTGGGGGGTCTCAGATAAATGTCCCTTGACAACTTAGAGCCTTGTAGAAAAACTGTTTTCGCATCCGTTGATCTGGGAGCCATTTCTTCTGTGCTACTATTGATAACACAATTCTCAGGGAGTCTTTTGAACAGGTTGACGAGTCCTTCTCTGCTGTATTTCGATCAACATCTTCAAACCCCCTGGCGACAAGACAAGCTTTTTTTACTTGACCATCTGGAGTGTCTTTAATGCTACAAAATCCACCTCGTTGATAAACATTTTGGACTGACATCAGGTACTTCTTCAAAACTTCATACTCCTTCCATTTAGCAAGTTTGTCAGCTTTCGCAGACTCAAAATTTACATTTCCAAAAATGAAAGATTTTTGACTGTGGAAACATCAGAACCATTTAAATTATCTGGAGTTACAATTTGTGGATTTAGGATTGTATAAAAAAGAACATCTGTGCCATACTGATCAGCTGGTAATATGAATTCCACATTGTACCAATTTTTATTCTTTCTTTCCACTTGCTTTGCCAACTCTTGATAATATTTTTATCTTGTTGACATTCCCTTATAATCTTTAAATCGAAACAATTTGACCGATCTGTGGCTTGTTTAACCCTTTACCCAACGTAACGGTTGAAAACCGGCCAGCGCGCTTCTCAAAAATGCCATTTCGTTTTCATTATTTTTTTCATTTTTTGTCTCAAAAACATAGGATGTAACCCCTCGTTGGAACGAGCTCATTGAGCTCGTTCCAATGAGGGGGTCATAACCTTTGTTTTGAGACAAAAAATTAGTTTTTCAAGAATTTTTTTTGCAAGTGTCGTCTGCATTTCATGTAGGTAAAGGGTTAAAAAGGATTGTTCATCCTGTGTTTCTACTGCCTGTGCTGTTACATCACCATGTTCATCTTCCTCCTGTCGGTCTGAGACCAGATCAGAACTGTTATTATCATCTATTTTGTTCTGTGAATGAGAGTAATCACCATTTTTTTTATTGTCCTCCAGGTCATTCATTATCCACTTATTCGCGGGCGCGGTGGCATTACGGTAACCGGTTCTCATCAGATCACCGAAGTTAAGCAACGTCGAGCCCCATTAGTCCTCGGATGGGTGACCATCTGAGCAATCATTTCGGACTCCCACATTGTGTCCTTGGGCAAGGCACTTAACCCTGATTGTCTACATGGGGGCATGATGACACTGTGTACAAATGCGTACTGCACGGCGATAATGTGCATGTCTTCAACCAATCTAACCCTGCCTGTACTGCAGTGCGGAGTTACAATGTTGGGGAGCTGGCAGCTGCTCGTCGTTGCTCCGTGGTTCTCTCTGGGTACTCTGGCTTTCTCCACCCGTAAAACTGTCATGGTCATGATTAGCCATTGTGCATAAGTATGTGACCTTAAACACCAATAAATAAATATCCACTTGTTCTTCATTTCTTGTACTTTATCTAACAATCATATACATTTTGGCTTCAAAACCATGAGAAACGGTATGTATCACATAATGTGTTCCGATTCCGTATCATATAGACAACTCATTCTGATTCCATATCATATAGACCACTCGTTTCTGGGAATGCAACGGCCCACCATAACAGGTGCATGAATACATTCTATGTGCGTTTCAGTGATCGACTCAGTTGATCGCTTTCAAAACAAAACAAAATTCCTAACAATTAGCGAGAGAACTATTAATAGCCAATGCCCCCTCCCCCGACACACACACAATAAATAGAAACTGCACGATTAAATATTACACACTTGTAAATTCAAGTGTATCATCATAGGAAGTGACACTGAGAGTGAATAACTTTACAACACATGCAACTTTGAAAATTTATGGTGTCCGCGTTACTCATTGTTTGTTAAAGTGCACAACAATATTGTTCCATAAAATATGGTTTTTTTTGTTTGTTTTTTTTTACTTTTTCTCTCTCAACATTATGTCTCAAAACTGTATTAATAACTAGACTTTATGATTCTGGAGAATCATGGCTTTTCCCGATGAGATTCCATGATTCTTCATGACCCCACAGTGTCTGATGAATTGTTTTTAACTGTCTCACTGAAGTTCCTTCATTGATGTCATGAGAAAGGTGAGTATAGAAGTCTCAAATGACTCAGTTTGATAAGAAAATTGTTTAGGTAAAAACCATCATTAACGGTGGAGTGGGTTAATATCAATATCGTCGTCCGACAAGTTAATGACCCACAAAAGGAGTTATGTTTGTTTCACACATACCCACTGAGTGCTGTGTCTATTTGAAAATGGTCCATTTTATCTCAAATGTATCCAAAATATTGATGTCTGGCAGCTTCTAGAGGGTTAACAAATGCTAACAGGAATATTTTTCCATGCAACTTGTAATGTCATACTAAGAACTGCAAATGGCCATTTTTTCTTTAAAATCTTCCAAGATGTTTTCAGAGAAATCCCTGCGCATATGCTCTTTTCCAATTCGACGTGACGAAATGCGAAATTCATGTCGCTCTTCAAGGAAAGTGATGCCACAACTATTCATGAACAAGGAGTGCAAATTTCATGGAAATCTGCCTAGAATTGGCTGAGATATGGTGTTTTGGAGAGAGGAGGTAATTGTTTGAATTTGGTCCTTCCTTTTCAAGCCAGTTCGAAAAACGACGTCGGGAATGGGCGCAGAATCCTTCAGTGCCTCCTCGCTTGAGTAAATCCACTTAAATGTTACAATTGTGTGTGACTGGTGGAGAGTTAACTGTAAATGGACATTGCTTCTTTAAGACAGCCACCCAGGGATCCCAACACAACCTTTAAACCTACAAGAATCTCAGAAGTTTAAAGTCAAGAAAAATTGGCAGAGATTGGGTTTCTGACAGGCAGGAAAAGATTGACGAAGATTAGCATATTGGACATTAAAATAGCACTTCTGACATACACGAACGGTGTTCAGACCGCTGAGGCAGCGACTTGAAATTTTCAGAACTTGTTCTACGAGCCCTGGCCGACATTTTGGGATCTGTTTGGAGTGTCCGGACCGCGTGGAAAGCACCACGCATTGCTTGGAATGTGAGAGTACTCTTCGGCCTGACTCTATCAGTTTAGAATGGACACGGGCAGTGTTGTAGACGACTGTAGAGCTGCGATTGAGCATAACGTCCCAGGTTTCGGTGCCACATTGCCAAACCAGCTCCAAAAGAGCGGCGGGGGAGGGGTATCCTGACACTATCTTTAAACCTTAGATAATCGTCAGAAGTTGAAGTGAAAAGAAATCGGCGGTGAGTAGGTTTTTTGGCGGGAAACGGTTAACGAAAATTTGCCAATTAGACATTAAAATTGCACTTCTCACAAACATGAACCATGTCTAGACCGCTGAAGGCAGCGACTTCTAATTTTCAGAACTTGTTCTACACACCCTGGCCGACATTTTGGCATCTGTTCCGAGTGTCGAGGCCGCGTGAAGAACACCACGCATCGCGTGGAAATTGAGCGTACTATTTGTCCCGCCTCGTATCAGTTTGGAATGGACATGGGAAATGTTGTAGACTACTGTAGAGAAGCGATTGAGCATAAAGTCGGAGTTTTTTGTGCCAAATTGCCTAACCGGCTCCAAGGTATGATTTTTCGTCTGTACATCGCCCAGATCGCCTGTAGTTTATACCGTTACCATACGTTGAAGTAGCCTTTTGTCATTTTCGCCACTTTCGACCCAGATTTGAGGGTACCTTCCTTCAACACCATTTTATAGCAAAATCTAGCCATGCTCCCAACAACGCCCTCTCCCTGTCGGCCCGGTTGCTTCTAAAAATAGAAAGGTCAATGGGGAGGGGCCCGTTAGCAAACAAACGGGGGCAGGGCAGGTGTACTTGGTGAAAAAACAGTTGTGTGAACATCCCCAGAAGTGAAAACCTATGCTCAGTGGCTGTAATCAAGATGTTAATTTAGACTCCCATTACGGCCAAGATACTACAGAATGCAAATGGGTGGGTGGCGGGCATCATCACTGGATCTAATGTTGTATTTCATGTTTTCTTTTTTTCTTTATAATCTATTTATTTTTTTTTATCTCATCTCTCTCTCTCTCTCTCTCTCTCTCTCTCTCTCTCTCTCTCTTTCTCAGTTTAATTTGTGTTTGTCTATAATGTTTATAATATTTAGATTTTGCTAGATTCTGTTATTTATGGAATACGTTCTGCCATATTGTAAATTATTAGTCACTGTACAGGAACGGAGGGGCTTCTAAGTGGTAAGCACTTGTCCTCCAATCCTGATTTGCATTGTCAAATGGCAAATAAAATATGTTTAATCTAATCTAACAGTAGTGGGGGGGGGGGGGGGGGGGGGGGGGGGGGGGGGGGGGGGGGGCATGTGTCCTAGGTAAAAAAACAGCAGGGGGCAGGTGTCCTAGGTAAAATAAACAGCATGGGGGGGGGGGGGGGGGGGGGGGAGATGTCCCCGCTAAGTAATTTTAATAGGAGGCAGTTGTTCATGGGGCAAGTGTCCTATCCCACTGCCCAGTATTCCAAATTTTCTATGGTACTTGGACTTGACGGAACTAACATTTCAACAAGAAACAACGGGAAACCTATTTGCAATAAAGCTGCAAATATAAACTTGATTTTAGGACCATTCCATGGACATTTTAAAGCCTACTGCGATATCAACGTTTCTTACTCTCGTCCTTTCACTACACCGCAGTATTTTACCTGAGTCGAGTTCTGACGTCATGCAAGTTTGACCGACATGCTTTCAATTTTGTTATTGACAACAACATATTTATAATTTCGTGCTTACTGATCCGAATTTTGAAAACGACACACGCAATCGCGAAAGCATTTTCTGAAAAACACGATTCTGCAAAAGGTTTTAGTGAAATTTGATTATTTTTTTTATTTTCAATTTCGATGGCTCTTGTCGAAAAGGCGCTGATCACTGATCGTCCCAAACGAGATCAAAGACACGCCGTAGTTTAATAACAGACAGAGAATCTTCCAAGAATATACATGCGCAATCCTAAAATGCAATAAATCAAGTGTTTTTTCACGTTTTATGAGAGAAATATGTCCAATTGTATCATTGAATCATTTTTAGGTATATGTGGGTGAGAAATTTTCTATACGGACAAAATACAGGCTAAATAAAATATTTGCCATTATTTTCCGCAGATGTATTTTTGTCTTTGCTTCTTGGAGAAATCCATGCTGCTAAATACAACGAAGGTGTGTTATTTGATGTGGTCAGAACCGTCAGGTGGTCAGGTCCGAAACCGCACCTCGCAGAAGGTTTAGTGGGGGGGGTGTCGATTTTACAAGTAATGTAGGCAGCGTACACGGCATGGGCTGTCTGTCTTTAATCCGACAAAACAGGGTTAAGGCTTGGTTTTTTGAATACCCTTATTTATTTATTTATTTATTTATTGGTGTTTAAGGTCACATACTTCTGCAAAATGGTTAATCGTGACCGTGACAGTTTTAGAGGTGGAGGAAGCCGGAGTATCCGGAGAGAACCACCAAGCATCGACGAGCAACTGTCAGCTCCTCAACATTCTAACTCTGTTCAGGCTCCGCTCAGGCAGGGTTACAGAGGTTGAAGACATGTGTACCATTGACGTACAGTATGCCTTAGTACACGGGGACATCGTGCCCTCATGTCGGCAACCGTGCCAAAGTGCCTTGCCCAAGGACACAACGTGAGTCGTCCCGGACGGGGATCGAAGTCGGGACCTCTAGCATAGAAGTACAACAGTCTACTACTGAGCCACCGCGCCCCCTTGAATACCCTTAATACTATCATACATTATCCCACAGGAATTCTAAGTCTGATAAAAGAGGTCATGTTTATCTATTGCATACCCATTTGCTGCCCGAAAACAGCCGATTTTATTAAAATTTTGACGTTTAGCAGCCTGTAGAGGGATTAACAAATGACTAGCGGAATATTCTATCTATGCAATTTGTAAGACCTGCCAATGTCAAATTGTTCTTGAAAATCCCCAACATGCAGTTAGCGAAATCCACGGAAAATGTAAATTTTAAGCGTTTAAGGGGCATCTCTCCTTATCCAGTCCAAAATGGGTTAAGTTTCATTCTTTTAAATACCCTTACTACTTACAAACCTTAAACACCAATAAATAAATAATATCATGCAGTTCATTGTGGAATATGAAGTGAGGCGGGCCAAAACATTTTAACAAGAAATACGGGAAACCTATTTGCAGTAATGCTGCAAACATGAACTTGATTTTAGGACCATTCCATGGACAGTTTAAAGCCTACTTCGATATCAGCGACCCTTATTCTCAACCTTTCAGTGCATCACAGCAGTATTTCACCCGAATCGAGTTCTGGCGTCATGCAAGTTTGGCTGACATGCTTTCAATTTTGTTATTGCTAACTACATATTTATAATTTCATTATTTCTGATCGGAATTTTGAAAATGACACACGCAGTCGCGACAGAGTTTTCTGAAAAACTCGATTCTGCAAAAAGTTTTACTGAAATTTCTTTTTTTATTTTAAATTTCGATGGCTCTTGTCGAAAAGGTGTTAATTACTCATCGTCCCAAACGAGATCAAAGACTGACGCCGAAGATTAAAAACAGACAGAGAATCTTCTAAAAATATACATGTGCAATCCTAAAATGCAATAAATCAAGTCTTTTTTCACGTTTTATGCATGTTTTATGAGAGAAACATGTCCAATCGTATCATTGAATCATTTTTAGGTATATGTGGGTGAGAAATTTTGTATACGGACAAAATACACACTAAATAAAACAATTGGCATTATTTTCCGATGACGTATTTTCATCTTTGCTTCTTGGGGAAATCCATGCTGCTAAATATGACGAAGGAATGTTATCTGATGAGGTCAGGTGGTCGGGTCTGACACCCCACCTCGCAGTAGATTTGATGGGGTGTCGATTTTACACGTAATGTAGGCAGCATACCTGGCATGGGCTGTCTGTCTTTAATCAGGAAAAAACAGGTTAAGGCTTGGTTTTTTGAATACCCTTAATACTATCAAAAATTATCCCTCGTGAATTCTGATTCTGATAAAAGAGGATATGTTTATCTATTACATACGCATTTGGAGCCCGATAACAGCCAATTTTATCAAAATTATGACGTTTAGCAGTCTGTAGAGGGGTTAGCAAATTATTAGCGGAATATTCTATCCATGCAACTTGTAATACCAACAAGACCTGCAATGTCCAATTGTTCTTGAAAATCGCCAACAAGTAGTTGGCAAACTCCACGGAAAATGTAAATTTTATGCTTCTAAGGGGTATCTCTCCTTATCCAGTCCAAAATGGGTTAAGCTTCATTCTTTTAAATACCCTTACTACATACAAAACTGATCTTCTGTGAATTCTACGCGCAGTAAAAGAAGTTTTGTTTAGCCTTTACATACCCATTGGGTGCTGTTGGTGTCTCAAAGCAGCCCATTTTATGAAACTTTTGATGTTCAGATGCTGGTGTAGAGCTAACAAATTCTGACCGGAATATTTTGTCCATGCAACATGTAATGGCACACTAAGACCTATGAATGACCATTTTTTTCTTGAAATTTACAAGATGTTTTTAAAGAAATCCAGGGAAAACTTGAATTTTTAAGCCTTTGATGGGTATAGCTGTTTAACCAGCCCAAAACGGGTTAAGGCTTAGTTTTTGGAATACCCTTATTACTTACAAAAATTATCCTTGGTGATTTCCACTTCCAAGAGAGGAAGTTATGTTTATTTCCCAGCTACAGGTTGGGTGCTGTGGGGGGCTGAAAACAGCCTATTTTATCAAAGTGTTGATATTTGAGAGTCTGTGGAGGGTTAACAAATGCTTATCAGAATATTTTGTCCTTGCAGTTTATAATGTTACACCACGATCTGCGACGGACCAGTTTTTTCTTGAAAATCTACTTGACATTTTTAGAGAAATCCACGTAAAGCATGATTGTTTAAGCTTTTGGGGGAATCACTCTTAAACCACCCAAAACGGGTTAACACTTGGTTTTTTGAATACCCTTATTACTTACAAAAATGGTCCTCGGTCAATTCCACTTCCAACGAAGGAGATTATGTTTATTTCTCAGGTACACATTGGGTGCTATGTGTGTCCGAAAACAGCCCATTTCAACAAAATTACAAAGCTTGGCAGCCTGTGGAGGGTTAATAAACGCTCAACGGAATATTTTGTCCATGCCACTTGTAATGTCACACAAAGACCTGCGAGTAGTCAATTTTTCTTGAAAACCTACAAGATGTTTTTAGAGAAATCCACAGAAAATTCGAATTTTAAGATTTTAAGGGGTCTCTCTCTTTAGCCTGGCCAAAAAGGGTTAAGACTTCAACTTTTGAATATCCTTACTACTTACAAAAATGTTTCCGTATAGAGTGTGGGCTCGATAAAACAACGCACTTTTCTTTGTGGCGTACCCATTGGGTGCAATTGGCGTCCAAAAACAGCCCATTTTATCACAATTTTGACTTTCAGCAGCCCATGGAGGGTTAACAAATGCTCCCCTTAGTATTTTGTCCATGCAACTTCTATTGTCACACCAAGACCTGGGAGTAACAAATTTTTCTTGAAAATCTACAAGACTCGTTTAGAGAAATCCACGGAAAACATGAATTTTTTAGCTTTATAGGGGTATTGCTGTTTAACTAGTCCAAAACGGGTTAATGCTTGGTTTTATGAACACCCTTATTTACTAACAAAAATGATCCTCGGTGAATTCCACTTCCAATAAAGGAAGTTATGTTTATCTCGCATGTATTGTTTGGGTGCAGTGGGGGCCTGAAACCGACCCATTTCATCAAAATTTTGAGGTTTGGCAGCCTGTGGAGGGTTACCATATGCATCGCCGAATATCTCGTATGTATCAAAGGTCGTGTCACAGGCAGGTCTAGAAATGATGAATGTTTAAAAAAAATCTACAAGACGTGTTTCGAGAAAGTGCCGATAAACCTCAATTTTGACAGTTTTTTGCCAATTTTGAGGAAATAAGGGTTAAATTGAAAATTCCGCTTTGGTACATTTTTAGATTTTGTGCCCCTCTATGAGAGTGCAATATTTTGTGAAAATCGGTTCGAAAATGGCTTCGGAATCGTGCGGACAAAATGTGTGGAAAAAAAAAAAATAAAAAAAAATAATAATAATAATAATCCGTAGAAAAACAATAGTCTTTTCCAGAGGGAAAAGCCTAATTAAGATTTATTCTGTTCATGTGACACAATTGTTAGATAAATGAATTATGAATTATCATGATAATGTGCATGTCCTGTGATTTATATCAGATTTGAGGTGTGTCCAGAATAGGATCTCAACGAGCAGGCTTTGGCGGCGAATTGTGATCCCATTCTGGACACATAATCTGTATATATCGTGCAGTTTCAATTTATTCTTTAGGTTCATCTATATTCTCAGCTTCATCTTGTACCAAAACAGAGATACAGTAGAACCTGTCTTGAGAGACTGCCCTTTGGGCCACACAAAAGTGGTCTCTCAAGACAGGTGGTCTCTCATAACAGGTTTCAGGTTTTCTCAAGTCAGTGAATAACCAACCACAAAATTCAGAAATGGAGAAGAATGGATTTTTGTAATTAATTTGTAGTTGTTCTTTTTTATGAAGTTTTTGTAACAAATTGAAATGGACTGTTATAAAAATTATAAAAATAAATCATTGTTGAATATCT
Organism: Pictodentalium vernedei; assembly: GCA_031216915.1. Taxonomy (NCBI): domain Eukaryota; kingdom Metazoa; phylum Mollusca; class Scaphopoda; order Dentaliida; family Dentaliidae; genus Pictodentalium; species Pictodentalium vernedei. The sequence continues at coordinate 24,627,991 of CM062288.1, read as the reverse complement.
TAATTGAAGATTTTCAACACAAATTTATTTTTATAATCCTATCTGTCACATTGCAGGTATGTATGAAATTGTTTATTCAGCAATAATCCTTATCTTTTCACAGTGGTCTTATAAAAACATCTCAATCTTTAATGAGTTATGTAACTGAATAGCAATTGAAACCCAATTAAGAACTTTTAATACTTTTAATTATGTTAGTATAACCACAATGGATTTTCCAATTCCACAACAGGTAAAAAGTTTTTGTTATGGTTTCAGTCTTCAAAGGGACGGTCTCTCAAAGCAGGTCCATTATGGCATAAAAATACAAGTTGGTACCAGGTCACAGTGGTCTCTCAAGACAGGTGGTCTCCCATAGCAGGTCCATTATAGAGTAAAACCAATCGGTACCTGGCAGATGTGGTCTCTCAAGACAGGTAGTCTCTCACGACAGGTTTTATTGTATCTTTAAATTATCCTTACTTGGTGCCTTTGTCAGTCTACATTTATGCACTCTCACAACACATCCCCTGTGCCGAACAAAAACAACCATGCCATCCTGACCTATAACAATACCAGGACCTTTCCATTTGACAGATTGAAGTCTCGTATAGTATACTGCATCACCATGTGTGAAAGTATCATAGGTGCATGTCTGTTTGCATAGAGCTCGTCTAATTCGTTCCGACGATTCACTTTCTATAAAAGCTTTGCATGTTATGTGTAACAATGAAATATGGCTTGCAGCACGCTCATTCATAGTCTGCTTCTAGTGCTGGCAGTTTATCATTTAACCCTTTACCTAACCTGAAAAGCAGACGACACTTGCAAAATTAATTCTTGAATAACTAATTTTTATCATTTTTTGTCTCAAAAACATAGGTTATGACCCCTCGTTGGAACGAGCTCGACGAGCTCGTTCCAACGAGGGGTGATAACCTATGTTTTTGAGTCAAAAAATGAAAAAAATAATGAAAATTAATTGGCGATTTTTAGCTCATCTTGACAAAGTCAAGCTGAGCTAATCTCATTGCTTCCCGTCCGTCGTCTGTCGTCCGTCGTCTGTCAACACCATGTTTTGGTCTTCTCCTTCAAAGCCACTGGGCCAATTCAAGTGAAAGTTTGTGTGAGTGATGGTCCCAAAGGGGCATTTCATTTTTGTTCAACTCAGCATGTCCAGCCCCATAGGGAGGGAGTGGGGGAAAATGCACCCAAATATTTTAAAAATCTTCTTCTCAAGAACCAGTGTGTACAATGATTTGATATTTGCTATGGAGCTTCCATATGAGGTGTAGAATCAATTTTGTTCAAACGAAGTTCGTGAAGTAATATTTGGCTTTGTAATAGGAGGGGTAAGATTTTTGGCCCCGCCCAAAATTTCTATTTTCTGAACCGATGGTCCGGTATGAACCAAATTTGGTTTGTGGTATTATTGGGTCATAAGTACATGACCCATGCAAAAAAAAAAATTCTCGCATCCCCATGGGAACCCTGGGAGCTAAAAATAGAAATATTTTCAAACGCCCATATTTCCCAAACCCCACGGAATAGAGAGCTTTTATTTGGTATGAAGTATCCTTATGACCAGTAGAATTGAATGGTAAAAAAAAATTGCCATCGGTTATGTTAGGATGTTCTGTAATGGGCATCGAAAAAATGATTAGTCAGCATATTTGCAAAAATTTTTAAAAATCTTTTCTCCAGAACCAATCATCAGAATCTTTTGATATTTGGTATACAGCATTCATAGGGGGGTCAGATAAAAGTTTGTTGAAATAAAGCTCATTGGTTCATATTTGGGCTCTCTACAGGAGCCCAAAGTTTTAACATAGGGTAATATGGGGAATATTCTTTAAAAATCTTCTTCTTCAGAACCACCAGTCAGAATCTTTTAATATTTGGTATACATCATTGTTATGAGGGTCAGATTCTAGATTGTTCAAACCAAGTCCCTAGGTTAATATTTGGGCTTCCTATGGAAGCCCAAATTTTATCTTTGTTCAATATGGTGGGTAATTTAAAAAAATCTTCTTCTTCAGATCCATCAGTCAGAATGCTTTGATATTTGGTATGCAACATCTCTATGGGGGTCAGATTCAAGTTTGTTCAAATCAGATCCCTAGGTATATATTTGGGCTCACTATGGTAGCCCAAATTTTTACTTAGTGCAATATGAGAAAATTTCTTTAAAAATCTTCTTCTTCAGATCCACCAGTCGGAATACTTTTATATTTGGTATACAACATCTCTAGGGGGGTCAGATTCCAGGTTGTTCAATTCGAGTGCCTAGGTTAATATTTGGGCTCCATATGGGAACACGAAATTTAACTTAGTACAATATGAGGGAATTTCTTCAAAAATCTTCTTCAGATTCACTTGTCAGAATGCTTTCACATTTGGTATACAACATCTCTAGGGGGGTCAGATTCAAGTTTGTTCAAATCGGATCCATAGGTCAATATTTGGGCTCGCTATGGTAGCCCAAATTTGAACTTAGTGCAATTCGGAGAATTTCTTTACAATTTCTCTTCTTCAGATCCAACAGTCAGAATGCTTTCATATTCGGTACACAACATCTCTAGGGAAGTCAGATTTAACTGTGTTCAAATCAAGAGCCTGGGTTAATATTTGGGCTCTCTATGGGAGCCGGAATTGGCCATTTTGCTGAAGAATTAAAAATTTTGTATTCAGTATCTTCTAGAGGTACTAAGATTAATCCACATAGGTTGTATCAAGGGGCTTCATAGGGGAGCTCTACATTTTACTTATGATCAACTGAAGAAAAGGCATGATGCCCAGTTTATTTTTGTCACTCCTGAGGGACTCAAGGATTGACAGTGTAGCCTATGGAGATGGCTTGCTTAATGTAGACTCATTCTTGGACTCTGTTTAAATTGTGTTCTGTACAAGATGAGCGCTTCAGGCCCCGTGGGGCCTCTTGTTTAGAATAGTGCTGGCCGGTTTTGGCCGTTACATTAGGTAAAGGGTTAACCCTTTACTTAACCTGAAAAGCAGACGACACTTGCAAATAAAATTCTTGAATAACTAAAGTTTTCCATTTATCGTCTCAAAAACATAGGTTATGACCCCTCTTTGGAACGAGCTCTACAAGCTCGTTCCAAAGAGGGGTCATAACATATGTTTTTGAGACAAAAAAATGAAAAAATAATGAAAATTGACGATTTTTGTGATTATTGCTGGCCGGTTTTGGGTAAAGGGTTAAAACAGAGGGTAAATTGGGATTTACCCCATAAACTAACGGCTATAACCATGCTTATTGGTCAATGAGTTCTTCGCATTTAATGCCCAAGCTAAAGCTGTCTCTGTGTCTGTAGCTGTGTCACTCAGAACTTTTAAGAATTTCTGTCAATACCCCATTATGTCATGCATTCAACAATACCATTGCTCCATGGACTTTCAACTGCATTGCATTTGATGACTATATTAAAATTTTCTGCCATGTCATGAAATTGTGAGTTATTGAATTCTTTTACATTGTCAGTGAGACAGTAAGCCAGTGGGCTGTGTACACCTATCCAATGTGTAAGAAATTTCTTCATGATCACATTTGCTTGTTTACTCTTAATAATACAACCAGCACTGAAGCGAGTAAATAAATCTATCATATGCAGATACCAAACACTTGGCTTCAATTCATGCAAGTCCATTGCGACTATTTCATTGAAGTCCTGAGCTTATGGCACACTTACTGCCAGTTTTGGATGTGGCTTCTTATATTGCAAGCATACCTCACAGTCTTTTATGGCATCTCTTAGGTACTTATGATCTTCTGGGTCAACCGTTCCCACACATTTTAGTTGTGAAATAAGTCGCTCTGCCGAGGCGTGTCCAAACTGTTTATGGAGTTTAATAAACATGTCTTTGCTATAATTTTTAGCTCAACTTTGGCGAAGAAATCTGTTTTTTGTACAGAACTTCCATATGAAAGCTCTGATTTGAATAATTTTTTGTTTGAATGTTTAGTACCATGGGATACATCACATATAATACAGTTTTTTTTCTCATGCGTAAATTGTGCAAATTATGATGTTTTTTGGTGTTACTTTCAGCACTGTAAGTACAAATGCCAATACGGGTCGGGCTAGAGGCCGTATTTATGAACTGATCTTTATGAAACTTCTTAGGTACCTTTGGTATCACCGTGGGACGAGAAGGAGTGTTTTAGGGTCTGGTCCGAAATTCAACATGGCCGATGGCAGCCATTTTGTACAAAATTAGGTGCAATCAGATTTTTGCACAGAACTTCCATATGAAAGCACTGATTTGAATAATTTTTTGTGTGAATGTTTAGTACCATGGGATACATCACATATAATACAGGTTTTTTTCTCGTGCAGAAATTTTGCAAATTAGATAAACTTTGATTTTTTCAGTGCGACTTGCACACAGTAAGTACACATATCAATACGGCTCGGGCTAGAGTCTGTATTTATGAACTGATCTTCATGTCTTGGGTACCTTTGTTATCACCTTGGGACGAGAACAAGTGTTTCTGGGTGCGGTCTAAAATTCAAGATGGCTGCCAGTGGCCATTTTGTACCGAAATTAGGTCTAATCAGTTTTTTGTACACAACTTCTAATCGGCTCAGACTAGAGGCCATATTTATGAACCAATCTTTACGAAACTTCTTCTTGGGTACTTTTGTTATCACCGTGGGATGAGAGCGAGTGTTTTTGGGTGTGGTCCGAAATTCAAGATGGCCACCAGCAGCCTTTTTGTACCAAAATTTGTGCAATCAGTCTTTTGTGCAGAACTTCTGTATGAAAGTTCTGATTTGAATAAATTTTTGTATGAATGTTTAGTAACATGGAATACATCACATATTGTAAGAGGTTTTTTTTTCGCGCAGAAATTATGCAAATTAGATGAACTTTGATTTATTCAGTGCTACTTACACAATGTAAGCACACATGTCAATACAGCTCAGGGTAGAGGCTGTATTTATGAACCGATCTTCACAAAACTTCTTGGGTACCTTTGTTATCATCTTGGGATGAGAATGAGTGTTTCTGGGTGCAGTCCAAAATTCAAGATGGCTGCCAGTGGCCATTTTGTACCAAAATTAGGTCCAATCAGTTTTTTGTCACAAGTTCTATACAGCTCGTATTTATGAACTGATCTTCACAAAACTTCTTGGGTACCTTTGTTTTCACCTTGGGACAGGAACGAGTGTGTTTTGGGATGCCTTTGTTATCACTATGCTATGAGAACAAATATTTTGGGGTTCAGTCAGACCCACTCTGGGACTCAAAGATATCTTTTCTAGTTTAGCATCTGACTGTCACCCACCTTTACAATACTTTACCTATACATTTGTTAAGGCTGCGGTCAGTATTTATGTACAGACCGTTACAATACTTTATATGTACCTTTGTTATCAGGTCATTACCTAGATGTTTGTCATTGCTGTGTCACATACTATACATGTACATGTCTTTGTCTTGACAAATTGAGCTACAGTGTCATTGACACTTTCGTTTGAAGTTATAGTTACTGCCAAAATTTCTGTATCATGATGGTTAGAGTTTGAAATATTTCTGTTAGCAGATCTGTTTTGTACACTACTGTGCAAGCGACCATTACGTGAATATCCCAGGTCCACGATATCTTCCCTCAAGATCTAAGAGAAGTCACTGAGTAATATTGGCGATTATTTCTCGTGTCAATGTCCGACACGATATTAAAATCGCCGTGATTCATGGTCAAACAGATTACAGCTGTAATTAATTTCTAGGGCACCTGAGTAAAAAGGATGTACTTATTGTAGTATTTTGTATGACTCTCACAATTTTGTGGTTAAAATACATGTTTTTAATCAGTTAGAATACTTTTTTTAAATTCTGACAAATTGCAACATTCCAACACAAACGTACATAAATTTGATTCAGAAAATTATTGATAACTGGTTATCATTCTGACATTCTGTGACTTTAGCATGCAGTAGTTTATTTAGTCTAATCTATTTCACAATTAATGCCACAATTACGCTCTCTGGAGATAATCCCTTTCACTCCAAATGTCTTGTCCAATTTAATTATCGCATTCATTGTTCTCGTAATATCGGATGGGTTTAATACTTTTGTCTCACCTCGGACCTAGGATATTCATGTAACGGTCAGTAGCGCAGTAGAGTAGACTCACACAGTAGTGACTGCTTGAAGTGAATTCAAAGTCGACATCAGCACCAAACATTTTTTCAGTGTCGTAGTGAATGTCTAATTTTGATTCACCATAGTATTCTTGGAACCGAGCTCTGCAACCACTGTAAGACTTACTGTTTCTCTGCAGCAACGATGTCCACCACAGTTGACCAGTCTCACCCCATGTGTTTTCCCCCCGACGTTCACCTTCCTCATGCCGGAATGCTTCCTCTCAATTGGCAACATATAAAATCGGAAATACTGAATGGAACTCTATCCCAACAGATCAGATTCATTTTGGCACTGTTAGTGCCTTTTTTCAACATTTTTCGTATTTTTGCTACCTACTTGATGTGGAATGTGAATTCTGTACATATGGCCTGTGTTTACTAGGAGTAACCAGGAGAACCTGCTGTTCTTTGGATGCCATTCGATATGTCAATTGTGCGCAATTCCTACGTGCAATTAAGTCTAGATAAGCATGCAGTTCATGACAGGACTTCTAGTTTTAACTGTACCTACTTGATGTGGAATGTGAGCAGTATTATTAGGCTCATTGGGATAGACACCTCTAGTTTTCACTGGCAAAGTGATGATTGTATTAGCAGGGTTCCAGTGTACTTTATACTATAAACTAAAGTTGTTTGAGAAGTGATCATCCAGTCGTGTTGAAATTTGACACAAGTATTTTACCACTAAATGCAGTTTATCAGTGTGGTTCAATTCATATTTTTTACCCCCCGCAAACAAAAGTTTGGGGGGAGGTATATAGGAATCACCCTGTCCGTCTGTCTGTCCATCCAACTGTCTGTCTGTCCATCCTTATAAGCGCAACTCCTCCTAAACCGTTTGAAGAATTTTCATGAAACTTTACACAATGGAAAAACTCCATATGAAGATGTGCATGAAGCAATATAAATCCGTTCTGACATTTCCAAGGGGAGATAATCTAACTTATACATTTCAGTTGCTACATCATATGCTTGTGTCCTCGTAAGCACAACAACTGAGGCGCGGGGGGTATCACTTTGTGAGCTTGCTCACAGTACCTCTAGTTTCCAACTAACATTTTTTATTGATTGTATATTTAACGCTTAACCTGCTGGGTAATTTTAAATTTATTTTTCATCAAAGCTAGTCAATGCTGCTGTGGAGCAGCCATGACTGTGTATTTAACGCTCAACCTGCTGGGTAATTTTAAATTTATTTTGCATCAAAGCTAGTCAATGCTGCTGTGAAGCAGCCATGACTAGATTTGATGAAAAATTCATGAAAATTTGTCCCAAGAAATAATTGTTAAAAAGTGACAACTTACAAAGGAAAATTTTGTTAAATCTCCTGAAATTTGACTTATTTTAATGGTAAGAGATTTCCTTGCCTGGGCAGGAATATCTGCAAGCAGAATGCAAGGAGTTAAACATGTAAAACAGGTATCAAGTTTCAAGTGACTTATCTTCCCAATTTGACAGTCTGTTATGTCACATTAAAAATAGCCAGGACTGCCGTGGCTCAGTGGTAGACTGTTGGACTTCTATGCTACAGGTCCAGAGTCTGATCCTTGTCCGGGATGACCTGCATTGTGTCCTTTGGCAAGGCACTTTATTCCGGTTGCCTACATGGGGGCATGATGATGCCGTGTACTAAGGCATACTGCATGTTGATGGTGCACATGTCTTCAACCACTGTAACCCTGCTTGAGCAGAGCTTAAACAGAGTTAGAATGTTGAGGAGCTGACATTTGCTCGTCGATGCTTGGTGGTTCTCTCCAGGTACTCCAGCTTCTTCCACCCATAATTATTTATTTATTTATTGGTGTTTAAGGTCACATATTTCTGCACAATGGCTAACCGTGACCGTGACAGTTTTACGGGTGGAGGAGGCCAGAGTACCCGGAGAGAACCACCAAGCAACGGCTAGCAACTGTCAGCTCCCCAACATACCAACTCCACACAAGCAGGGTTAGCATTGGTTGAAGACAGGTGCACCATTGACATTCAGTACGCCTGAGTACACAACGTCACCGTGTCCCCACGTAGGCAATGGGGGTGAATTGTCTTGCCCAAGGACACAATGCGGTTGCCGCAGGTTGGATTCGAACCGAGGACCTCTCGGCTTGCAGCCTGCACCTCCACCAACTGAGCCACCACGCCCCCTCCTCCACCCATAAAACTGTTATGATTTGCCATTTTGCATAAGTATGTGACCTTAAACACCAATAAATAAATAATAATAAATAAATAATTGAAAATAGCCAGGTATTATATGGCCTCTTGTTTAATGATTGTCATCCAATTTCCAATGCTGCACAAGGTGTCTCACAATATTCCATATTTCAAATAATGGACCAAATCAGAAATTACTCAAATACAGCAGAAGATAATTCATAAATCAATGCTGGCTATTGAATAACACTTATTTTCATATTGTTTGCAAATATCAAAATAATATCCATGTCTGTGGCTCAAATATGATCTGTTAATTGCACATGGTTTATTGAATAAAAAAAAATGGGGGCTTGTGGGGAACTGTTATGGGTAATGACAGTATTTTTCTGTTGAAAGACCTCCAGTTTTGCTACTTTGGGGAATTTGGGTATTTAACCCTTTACCCAACGCAGACGATATCAAAATTTATTAATTTAAATATCATTTTTTATTTTTTTTTCGAAATTTTTCAACAAAACCATATCATGTGACCCCTCATTGGAACGAGCTCTGTGAGCTCGTTCCAAAGAGGGGTCACATGATATGGTTTTGTTGAAATTTTAAAAAAAATAATACTTTTTTCAGCTGCTGAATCTGCATATTATGCGGGCGGATGTGGGCGATTTGTTGGGTAAAGCGTTAACTAGAGTGCTAAATTATTTTTGGTCCGCAAACTTTGCTCTCATGTCTTTGTCTTGATATAGTTTATGGGAAAGTGCCTATGGGCTCGGCACTCTCGCATAAATTGCAACAAGGCAAACCCTTACAGACTAAATAATTTCACTTTTAAGATATGAAGCACATTCACAGAATGTGAAGCCTTTAACCCTTTACCCAGTGCAGACCATATCTAAGTCATTATTTTAAATATCATTTTTTAATATTTTTCAAAAAATTTCAACAAAACCATATCATGTGACCCCTCGTTGGAATGAGCTCGATGCAGTTAAATTTAGATGAATTTCAACAACTTAAAAATATTCATTGTGTCAACCCTTTACCCAACAGACGATATCAAAATTTATTATTTTAAAAATTATTTTTAAATTTTTTTCAAAAAATTTGAACAAAACCATATCATGTGACCCCCTCATTGGAACGAGCTTGTTCCAAAGAGGGGTCACATGATATGGTTTTGTTGACATATTTTTAAAAATAGTGCCTTTTCAGCTGCTGAATTTGCATATTACGTGGGTGGATGTGACCGATTCGTTGGGTAAAGGGTTAAGAGTTGAATGTGATTAGATTTTAGTTATTTTTGTGAGATATCCTGTCATGGGAAGGAATATCCATCAGCAGCACGTAAGGAGTTAATCACTCAGTAGAGTAGCATCACTAAATTTACCTTCTGGGGACCTCATTTTGCAGATGACAGTCTGCTTACTTTCTGGCTTGGTAAGCAGAACGGCTTCTTTGTGTATGCAATGATTGCTCAGTGTGCATATTCATTCTGAGGTTTACATCAACCAGAAACACCCACCTACACTCACTTTTATTTCCAACAATGGCATAATTATATATATTTATTTATTTATTGGTGTTTAAGGTCACATATTTTGGCACAGTGGCTAATCATGACCACAACATGAGTATCAACTCAAGACCAGGGGTGAGCATTAATAAGCCATGTTGCCCAGTTTAGAGAGGGTTTGCACCTCCCAAGCATTGGTGATTGGGTCCTATTTTACCAGTAAAACAGAGCATGTTTACCTCAGTGAACAGGCACTGCTTCACTTCCCGGGGTTCCCGTGGGGAAATGGCATAATTAAGAAGGTCGCACAAGTCTAAATATTGATCTGAATCATGGTCTCAAAACTAAACAGAAGGAGGTACCCAGAGGATAAATTGGCCTACTGTATGGGGATAGCAGCATCAAATTCACCCTCTGTGGACCTCATTCTGCAAATATCAGACTGCTTATTTTTAGGCCTGCTGCTTACGCAACATCATAGCACGTTGACCTCTTTTGGTTCATTTGCAATCTACGGGAACTTTATAGCATATTTTGTCATATGCGCATAAATCCCATCTCTATACCAGAAAACCGACACAAAAAATAAGAAAAAAATACATTTTTTCAAATTTTTGCCACCATTTTGACAGCCATCTTGAATTCAGATGAACAGTTCCCATGTCAAATGTATCTCAAATCCATTTTGTAATGAAGTCCATCTTCTAATGATTCATTAATGCATGATGTCATCAAAATGACTTGATCGATTTTTCACAATCATTGGCCATCTTGGACAACGTCTTGATTTTTTTAAAAATGTCTGTTGCACATGTGAACTTGTGGAGTGAACTACTTCCACAGTGTGAGCCGCATTTTCATGAAACTTCACAGAAATGATCAACATGATGAGGAGCAGTGCGTGACATAATTCTTTTCCCGATCGGATTCAAGATGACCAACTTGTGGCTATATTGGATTTTTTTATGTGAACTTGTGGAGCGACCTACTTCCACAGTTTTAGCCACATTTTCATGAAACTTCACAAAAATGATCAACATGATGAGGGGAAGTGCATGACATAATTTCTTTCCCGCTTTGTTTCAAGATGGCCGATTGGTGGCCATATTGGATTTTTTTTTATGTAAACTTGTGGAGCGACCTACTCCCACAGTTTTAGCCACATTTTCATGAAACTTCACAAAAATGATCAACATGATGAGGGGAAGTGCGTGACACATTTTTTTCCCGCTCGGTTTCAAGATGGCTGACTGGTGGCCATATTGGATTTTTTTTTACTTAAAAAAATTGAATGCCCCTTTTCAGTCACTCACACTAGGCGGTATGCCACGGTGGGGGAGTAGCGGGCGACAGACCATCTCTAGTTTTCTGGGTAAGCCATTTCTGGTCATATTTTGACTGGACTTGAAGGAAGAAGTTCAAACTTAGTGGACAGAGTGTTAACCTTGAAGTGTATTTCATAAAGAATTGTGTAAAAGGATAACCCACCTTGCAGTAAACACACTCAATGGCACTGAAATGTCACACTATGTACACATTAGTGGTGAAATATTATTTTTTTTCAAAGTAATTTTATTTGTATTTATCTGCCTATTCATCAGTCCTCTAATACAAATAACCATTAAAACTTCTTGAAAAGCACATGAATGTATTCCGAAATAAGAATCCAAAGAACATTTTGCCATTTGTTTACAGGCTTTTAGCTACTTTAACCCTAAATATTTAAATTTTTGCGTGAAGGAAAAGCTGGCAGTCATTGAGTAGCTGACTTAACCCTTTACCCAACGAATTGCCCGCATCCGCCTGCGTAATACGCAAATTCAGCAGCTGAAAAAGTATTTTTCGAAAAGTTTCAACAAAACCATATCATGTGACCCCTCTTTGGAACGAGCTCATCGAGGTCGTTTCAAAAAAGGGTCACATGATATGGTTTTGTTGAAATTTTTTGAAAAAATTAAAAAAATTATATTTAAAATAATTATTATTTATTTATTGATGTTTAAGGTCACATATTTATGCACAATGGCTAATCATGACCGTGACAGTTTTACGGGTGGAGGAAGCCGGAGTACCCGGAGAGAACCACCGAGCAAGGACGAGCAGCTGTCAGCTCTCCAAAATCGTAACTCCGCACTGCAGCACAGGCAGTGTTAGATTGGTTGAAGACATGCGTACCATCGACGTGCAGTACGTCTTAGTACACGGCGTCATCGTGCCCCCACATGGGCAATGGGGGTGAAGTGTCTTGCCCAAGGACACAACGCAGTTGCCGCAGGTGGGATTATTTAAAATAATAAATTTTGAAATCGTCTGCATTTGGTGAAAGGGTTAATAAGCAACAATTTGGAATGAATTATCTATAATAATTGAATTCTGCAACCCTAAATTATTACAGAATCTCTCTAATTATAGAAGGGTTTAACCATTCTTGGAAGACAGTTTTGTCATCATCCACAGTCTAAATAGTGTTTTTGAATGACACTGACTAAATTTTTGCTTTTTAAAGTACCTTTTAAATATACTGTTCAAAAAAAGAAATGCAAAACGTGTTTTCTGTGTTGAGGTACATTCCCACGTTATGTGATACTGAGATTGAGAATGAAATCAATTCATAAGGCTACACAAAGTAGATCTTCTGTTTCTCAGGCCATTATTTGTGAAATTGCATGCGGGTGAGCGGTTTTTTATTTTATTTTTTATTTCAGTAATTACTTCTCAGCCATCAAAAGTTCATGTTCTTGGTTCAAGTTTTAGACCTCATAATCGACAGAATAGCATGGGTGGTGGTGTATTTCATCCCTTGAGTGCAAGAAGGCTTTGCAATGCTAAAGCATTGCAAAGCCTTCTTGCACTCAAGGGACAAATTCATCAATTTTTTTAACTTGGGTAAAATATCAGACATGAACCATTAAATTTTAATTTTTTTTAAGTTTAAATTGGTTATAAAAAGAGAGCATGCAGCAGCCAATAGGACCATGTGGGAGGGCCTGAGAAACAGATTTTTTATTTTTTTAGGCCTAACCAAAGTTTTAATGGATGAATGAAGCACAAATGGAGACATTTCAGACGTTAACGTCACAAGTTGACATAATCCAAACTCAATATCTAGTGTGACCACCATTAGAGTCCAAAACTGCTTGGCATCTTTTGTTCATTGAGGCAATCAGATTCCGGATGGAATCTTGAGATATAGTTGCCCACTCTTTCTGCAACGCTTGCGCCAACTGCGGTAACGTTTGAGGTTGTGGTTGACGTTGTCACACACGTCGATCCAGCTTATCCCATAGATGTTCGATTGGGTTCAGCTCTGGAGGGCCGGGGCGGGACTTCAATGTATTATCCTGTAGATAAGCTGTCGTGAGCCTTGCTGTGTGCGGTCAGGCATTATCATGCTGGAAAATGGCGTTGGCATTCAGCATTATGGGGAGCATGTGTGGATGTAAAATTTCATCTCTGTACCTCTGTGCCGCCAAGTTACCCACAACATGGACGAGGTCTATTCTACCAGTGTGTGAGATGCCTGCCCACATCATAATGCTACCACGACCAAATCTGTCCACCTCTCGAATGCAGCTGTGCACAAAACATTCTACATGACGTCTGTACACACGGCATCATCCACCAACTGAAGGAAAGAAGGAAACGTGACTTGTCACTGAACCATACCATTCTCCATCTCTGATGAGGCCATGCCCTTTGCATCTGACACCATTGAAGTCGCTGTCAAAATGATGCCATAAACTGATCATCCAGCATGCAGACCAGCCGTTTTTTTTTAATTTGAATCCCTAGCAATAGCCTGAAAATGTCCCCCGAGTTCCAACGTGCTCTGTGTGCCAGTGGACACATAGAACACGTTGGAACTCGGGAGATTAAATAGTAATACATATTCCCCTCACAAATTTGATTGGCGATAAAATGTGTTCTTTGTGTTGATAGTTGTCAAATGAAGTGCTGAGTGTCCTTGTAATAATTGTTTTTATAAATGTCAAGGCATATAATAAACACAGAACGACACGTGTATGAATGGGTTAATTAATATGGCATTTGTGCCATCGCAAAAAGATGAAACTCGAGGCCTGCAGCCTCTCTTGCTATCCTTCCACGCTGGCACTCGTGCCATATTGATTAACCCTTTACCCAACGAATGAGCCGCATCCGCCCACGTAATATGCAAATTCAGCAGTTGAAAAAATATTATTTTTCAAAAAATGTCAACAAAACCATATCATGTGACCCCTCATTGGAACGAGCTCAGCGAGCTCATTCCAACGAGGGGTCACATGATATGGTTTTGGTGGCATTTTTTGAAAAATTTGAAAAAATTATATTTAAAATAATAAATTTTGATAGCGTCTCCATTGGGTAAAGGGTTAATACATTCAGACATGCATGTCATTCTGTGTATATCTTACATTATTCCTCCCTTCTTGACTTGTTTGCATAATGAAAGGTAGTATTTAACGTCTGTTTTGACATCATTCAGCATCTGTAGATTTTTATGAATGAAGACCATGATGTCATGGTATTGCATTCTTGCACTGTAATCCCCATTCAGGGGGCACGGTGGCGTCGCGGTACCATTTCTCGTCAGATCACCGAAGTTAAGCAACGTCAAGCGTGGTTAGTAGTTGGATGGGTGACCATTTCAGCGACTGATTCGTGCTCCCGCATTGTGTCCTTGGGTAAGGCACTTAACCCTGATTGCCTACATGTGGGCACGATGACGGTGTGTACTAAGGCGTACTGCACGTCGATGGTGCATATGTCTTCAACCAATCTAACCCTGCCTGTGCCGCGGTGCAGAGTTCAGAGTTCTGATGTTGGAGAGCTGACAGCTGCTAGTCGTTGCTCGGTGGTTCTCTCTGGGTACTCCGGCTTCCTCCACCCATAAAACTGTCACTGACATGATATGACCCTGGCTGTTAATGTGTCGTTAAACCCTAATAAAAAAAAATAAAAAAAAAATCCCCATTCATTGTTCTTCTTGTACTAGAACTGCTGAAGTTTATAGTAGTGTTTCCGCTCTGTGTTTCTTTGTTTTATTTTTCATGTTTAACGCATGGTCGGTCTATATAAAAATGTCATCATGGCAAAAAATGATCCAATCGAATTTATTTCATTGAGCTATTGATTTATTTATCATTTAATTACTGTTATCAAGAACGTTGGCTTTGTGTAATAACTCAGTGCCAATTAAGTGCGGGTTAAATTTATTCTCTTTGTGAATCGCATGATCGTTCAGTCAGTTACTACCCTCAATTTTGATTTGTATTTTGTCTATGTGTTTTTATTTGTATTGTGGGAGTCATGTTCTTGTTGTAAGATAAATTTCTTTATTATTACTCTTTGCAAGTACAGTGAAGCCCACTTAATTGTATATCTCTTAATTGTATATCCCTGTTAATTGGATATAATTTTCAAACTCAAAACCATTTACCATACCTTCAGTACAACTTTGATCTGTTAATTGCATATGGGTTGTAGAGTAAACTCCTGTTAATTGTATATAAATTTTTGTAATATATCGAAAAAATTACTGTGACACGCACCTTATTCCCCTTATTTATCAACCTTTTAGGCCTCACTTCATCCAATACAGGCATTTATTCTATCATATCTTGTTTGACAGAGCTCTATGAGCTCTGTCAAACAAGATATGATAGAATAAATGCCCAGTTTACCTCCAGAACACAGGAAACTGACCAGATTCCTGTTAATTGTATACTCCTGTTAAATGAATAATTTTCACTGGAAAATGGATATTCAATTAAGAGGATTCTACTGTAGTGGAAACTATTAACCCTTTACCCAACGAATCGGCGACATCCGACCATGAACTATGCCACTTCAGCAGTTGAAAAAATATTATTTTTCCAAAAATTTCAACAAAACCACATCATGTGACCCCTCGTTGGAACGAGCTCGTTGAGCTCGTTCCAGCGAGGGGTCACATGATATGGTTTTGTTGAAATGTTTCAAATATTTGAAAAAAAAGATATTTAAAATAATAAATTTTGATATCGTCTGCGTTGGGTAAAGGGTTAAAGTATGTTGTGTGAAATATGTATGTACTCCGGCTTCCTCCACCCGTTAAACTGTCATGGTCATGACTAGCCATTGTGCAGACGTATGTGACCTTAATCACCAATAAATAAATAATAAATCCGTCCGCGTCATATGCAAATTCAGCAGTTGAAAAAATATTCTGTTTCCAAAAATTTCAACAAAACCATATCATGTGATCCCTTGTTGGAATGAGCTTGTCGAGCTTGTTCAAATGGGGGGGGGGGAAGGGGGGGGGTCACGTGATATGGTTTTGTTGAAATGTTTCAAATATTTGAAAAAAAAAGATATTTAAAATAATAAATTTTAATACCGTCTGCGTTGGGTAAAGGGTTAAAGTGTGTTGTGTGAAATATGTAAATCTGATCAAAAATTTTGAAAAATTTAAATCTTCTACAAATTATTGGGTTTCAATCATTTTCATTGGCATCAAAGATTTCATTTCATTTTAACTATTGAAGGGGCAATAATTTTTTCAACAATTTTCTTAACATCAAATCTTCAAAATTTGTCAAGCAGTGATAGTTCCACATTAACAATATTGTTGATGTGACAGTCTCTGACAACTGAATAATTCTGTTTGATTTGACACTTCCATGTCCTTTATCAGTTTCGAAGAAACATTGCATACCATAAATACTGTAATATTGACCATGTAAAATTTGCAGCAGCTCTTGCCTCCAAACCAATCACTTCTGTGAGTGGAGGATGACCAATGGATGACTTCAGTCATTCATAACTTTGTACCAATGAAAAGTCACAAATTCAGCATATACCCATGTTTCTCCATGGTTCACTGATCAGAGCAGAAAAGCCGAATCCTCCAGACATGAACTTGAACATCCGTAGCAAGAAACAAAGGCCTAAAAAAATAAAAAATCTGTTTCTCAAGCACTCCCACATGGTCCTTTTGGCTGCCGCATGCTCTCTTTTTATAACCAATTTAAACTTGAAAAAAATTAAAATTAAATGGTTTATGTCTGATATTTTACCCAAGTTAAAAAAATTGATGAATTTGTCCCTTGAGTGCAAGAAGGCTTTGCAATGCTTTGGCATTGCAAAGCCTTCTTGCTCTCAAGGGATGAAATACACCACCACCCATGCTATTCTGTAGATTATGAGGCCTAAAACTTGAACCAAGAACATGAACTTTTGATGGCAAAGAAGTAATTACTGAAATAAAAAATAAAATAAAAAAACGCTCGCCCGCATGCAATTTCGCAAATAATGGCCTGAGAAACAGAAGATCTACTTTGTGTGGCCAAACCTGTGTGTTTACAGAGAGATGTTTGTTCAGCCAACAAAATGCTGTTAACAGACTTAGTAACTGGTAGAGTGCTGTAAGCCCATATTTGGGCTTTACTCTAAAGTACTGGTATCAAAACATAAAGGCACCATACTCAGTGGATTTATTTTATATTATCTTGGGAGTAAAATTCTTTAGTCTGTATTGATTTGGTTTGTTACAATTTATGGGAGAGTGCCTGCAGGCACTCTCCCATAAATTGTAACAAGTCCAAGAGATGTGAACAAATTTTGATGACCAAAAATAATTTAGCACTCTACCAGTTAAAAGCAAAAATATTTTTCCAGTTTAATTAAGAACCAGTCTAGCTCTCAAATAGTCCACCATCTGGAATATTTCATTTGGTTAGAAAAGCAACTCTATGGTTTCTTTTTCAACCAACTGAAATATTCCAGTGGATGGAATCTGAAAAATTTCATCAAGATTCATTTAGCGAGTTATGATTAAGCTTGTGCTGAAAATTTTCGGTTTATATCGCATAAACCGAAGGAAAAACAACAGTTATTTCTTATAATTTAATCCGGCTGTAATATTAAAAAAACTTTTAATTTTCGCAAAAGACAACAGTCAAACACAGGAAAGTGTGCCACAAACAGGTCACGTCAATCATTGTCAAATTGTTTGTTGTTTTGATTTTCGATCGCAGACAACAGATATTTAGCAAGTCACGTAACAATATCATTAAAAACATTTTTTTTAAGTTCCCCACAGATCATGTTTGGATGTATATTTTATTCGTCTTCCACTTCGGTATATTTTATTAAATTCAATTGTTCCCGAGAAATTATCATTATATTCTTGCTGACTGGAGGCGATGCAAAATCGATCGTTGATCTTGTTTACAAGCTTGTTATCCACCTATCAGTCTGCCGTCACGCCCTCACGGTGACAATTGGATTGAGTGGGTGGGGCTTCCAGGGTCTTCAAAATTGGATCAGATGCATGTGCGAACGTGTTGACACTCCAAATCATGACGTGATTTGGTTTATACGATTTTGACGACTTTCACACTGTATGCTTTCAACCAATCAAACGCAGAGGCAGGGCAAATGATTAAATTATTTTCTGATGTCAATTCTCCACATGTTCTGTCCACTATCATTGAGAGGCTTTTCCATAGATAAAAGACCACTTTACTGCCGGAGCATTCGTTGTCTAAGGACCTTGCAAATTTATTCTCTAGTTTCTTCATTGCAGAGATTGAAGGTATCTGAGCATCGCTTGATATAAATGCACTTTTGGCATTTTCTAATACTAGCGATAACGACACACACCTGCCCAAGGTGGCCGTGCAACTTGCACATTTCTGACTTGTACCGCTCAAAGAAATCCTTAAGCACCATCTAAATAGCGTTCAAATGATGTCATTCCAACATGGTTGTTAAAAGCATGTCCTTCAGAATTGAAACACCAATTTTAAAACTAATAAATGCCTTGCTACATGAAGCATGCTTTAGTCAAACACCATCTCAAAAAAACATTGCTGGAACCAGAGGTTTTGTAAAGTTACCAGTGTCGAAATCATGGATTCCTATCTAAGATAACTGAGCAGCCAGTTACTTCTCGGCTAACATCCCATGTGATTGCTAATGGTTTAACTGAAGTCTTACAGACTGCATACAGCTTGGTCATGATTAGCCTCTGTGCAGAAATATGTGTCCTTAAACACCAATAAATAAATAAATACAGGATGAATTGTAAACCGAAACGGTGCTTCACAGAGTCCAAATTGACATTCTCTTATCCATGGATAAAATTTCCTGCCTTGTTTTATTAGAAGCCTCCGACACCATAGACCATAAAATTCTAATTGAATAATTGGAACAAAGAATAAGTCTCACAGGCCACACACTTGACTGGTGTGCATCATATCTTTCAGGTCACACAGCATATCATTTGAACAAGTGACACTTCAGTTTGGCATTCCCAAGGCTCCATGTTAGGCCTTATATGTTATATTCTACCCTCTGGTGAAATTATCTGGAGCCATAGCATTAATTTTCTTTTTCAAACATAGCATGATATCAGAAAAGGAAGCCTTAGTTAGCAAGTGTTTGTTAAAAACTACAGTTGAGCCCACTTAATTGGATATCTCTTAACTGAATACCGTATTTCATCAAAATTTTCGGACGGCAAAAAATAATTAAATTCCCAGTGTTCGAAAACTTCGAAAATGTCCAAAATACACGTGGACAGCAAATGTGGGTGGAAATTTTGAAAAACACACTGCATCGGTTAATAAATTTATTGTACACGAACGGTGTGGGTACCTCAGAAATGGGAAAGATAAAATAGCTGTGTCTTTAATCATCAGCATAAATGAATAAAATGAACATACTGAATGAATGAAATGAAAAGTTTCCAATTGTTTGTTCTGTTTTCACCTGCGTCGCCAGCGGCAGAGCAGGTCTAGTAACCGCTGGACTCTGTCCGTCCGTCAGTCCATCCGAAACACTTCTTCCGTCAAGGTTTTCTTGGCTTCTATGAAAGGGAATGATTTTATATTTGGTCTGCTGCTTCTTAATGATGAGTTGTATCACGTAAGCAATTTTCAGATCTGCCGTGCAGCCACTTCCTGTTTGCCGATACTTGGAAATTTTACTGTACCCACTGAACATTGAAATTTTTCGTCAAATTTTTCTCAGCTTCTATGTAAGGAATTGATTTTATATTTCATCTGGAGCCTGATAATGATCAGTTGTATCATGTATGCAATTTTCAGATCTGCCATGCAGCCACTTCCTGTTTGCCGATTCAGTTGCATGCAGCGATGCAGGTCCAGACCCGGTATTGGTCTTGGCTTGTTATTTACTTTCCCCGGTAACCCTGTTAATTGAATATAATTTCCCAACACAGAACCATTTACCATACCTCCAGTACAAATTTTACCTGTTAATTGAATATAGGTTATAGAGTAAACTCCTGTTAATTGAATATAAAATCTTGTAACCTGTCGAGAAATTACCTTGACTCTCCCCAGGTTTCCTTTGTTTATAAACTTATTTGGCCTCAGTACATCCAATACAGGCATTTAATCTATTATATCTTGTTAGA
Source organism: Pictodentalium vernedei (assembly GCA_031216915.1). NCBI lineage: Eukaryota > Metazoa > Mollusca > Scaphopoda > Dentaliida > Dentaliidae > Pictodentalium > Pictodentalium vernedei. The sequence goes on along the minus strand of CM062288.1, from coordinate 24,607,749 downwards.
CAGAGCTCATGGCGCTCTGTCAAACAAGATATAATAGAATAAATGCTGAGTTTATCTCTAGAATACAGAAAAGTGGCACAATCCCTGCTAATTGAATATTCCTGTCAGTTGAATAATTTTCATTGGCAAAGTGGCTGTTCAATAGGCCTGCACGGTATATCGAGAAACCAATATACACCTGTATTCAAACCAAAATCGATTGAATACTGGTGTAATTACAAAAATATTGGTTTATCGTCATTATTTTTTTTACCCACAATTTAATTCTCAGGATGTCTTGAGTTTTTTAACTGTAGCTCAGAATGAATAATATTATCGCTTTACACAAGGAATCGTCGGCATATGCTCACATAATATACAAATTCAGCAGTTAAAAAAATAATTTTCAAAAATTTTGACAAAACTATATCATGTGACCCCTCATTGGAACGAGCTCAAGGAGCTCGTTCCAATGAGGGGGTCACATGATATTGTTTTGTAGAATTTTTTAGAAAAATTTGATAAACTAATATGTAAAATAATAGATTTTGATATCGTCTGTGTTGTGTAAAGGGGATTTTTGAAACGCATCATCAAGGCATGCTGATTTGTTCCGACTGTGATGCCCCAAGTCTCGGTTGTGTTACTTATGTTCAGATATCTGAACAGTTTTCGATATACCGGTATACCGTGGTATTGTTTTGAATACCGATACCGGTATTCTGTTTTGAATATCGTGCAGCCCTACTGTTCAATTAACAGGGTTCCACTGTAATTATTTTGTTACAATAAATTGTAACATACCAGTTGTATATAAACATTTTTTCATCTACAGCCGGTGTGGGGGGGGGGGGGGGATTGCATGAACATAGGTGGGGATGGGGTGGTCAAGAACCAAAACAATGTGCAAAAACAGTTAATGCATTTTTTTTTCCTTTTTCACTGTTACGGCATATTTTGTGTCCCAAACTGTAACAAAATATCACCAATTTGATTATAAAAACCTATTTAGAAACATTATTAACAAAACTAACCCCCTTAATATAAAAATATTTAATCCCAAACTGACTTATGGATGGGGGAGGGAATATTGAGCAGGCTAATTCATACAGTGTAAAGCCACTGAAGTTCCCCGAAGTCAGCCCGGGAAGTCAGCAGCACTTGTTTACTGTGGTAAACCAGTTCCGCTTTACTAGTAAAATAGGACCCAGTCACCAAAGCTTGGGGTGAAAGTCCTCTAAAATGGGCAACATGTAGATCAACGATTGACTAAACTTGACTTCATCGCCATGTTGTGTCACGATTAGGCATGGTGCATAAATATGTGACGTTAACCACCAACAAACAAACAAACAAGCCACTGAAGTGACTCTCAGCTCTTTTCAATAGAGCCATGATAGTGGTTTCTAGCACTCAACTCAGTTAAGTACATTTGTCAGAGTTAATTTTTTCATTTGCATAACCTCAGTAAAATACAACCTTTTATTGACACAGAAATATCAGAATCAGATCGGCTTGTTCACGCTTTTGTTACAAGTTGCCTTGACTATTGTAACTCTTTTGATAGATTCTAAAAATTCCATTCTTTAAAAGCTACAGCAGGAGGGGAGGGGAGCGTGGTGGCTCTGAGGTAGACTTTTGGACTTCTATGCTAGAGGTCCTGAGTTCGGGATGACCCACGTTGTGTCCTTGGGCAAGGCTCTTTATCCCAGTTGCCTACATGTGGGCATGATGACGCGTGTACTAAGGCGTACTGCATGCCGATGGTTCTCATGTCTTTAACTGCTGTTACCCTGCTTGAGCAGAGCATGAATAGAGTTAGAATGTTGAGGAGCTGACAGCTGCTCGTCGATGCTCGGTGGTTCTCTCCGTGCACTCCACCTTCCTCCACCCGTAAAACAGTCACTGTCATGATTGGCCATTGTGTATAAGTATGCATCCTTAAACACCAATAAATAAATATAAATAAATCATTCAGCAGAGAATTCAATTCACATATGTTCTTCTTATCTTTAACTGGTAAAGTGCTGAGTTTTTTATGACAACAAATCAAAGCTCATCATATAGTGCTCTATTACATTCAATTGGATAGTGCCTTATAGGCATTATCTAATTAAATGTCGCAGAGCAAGGTATTGTATAAAAAATCTGATTCATATCAGGGACAATAAAGGCATCCTCAGGCAGAATGTAGCTACAGACAGTCATTGCCTGTCACTTTTAGTATAGACCAAAATAGGGCTTCCAGCACTCTACCAGTTAAATGCATTAAAGGGTCTGCACCAACATAATTGTCTTGTTTATTTTATATGATGTTCGAAGAGATCTTTGTGGCATGTGTCTGATAAATAAACAAGACAATTACAGTACGTGAAGAGTGTATTATCGCTAAATCACCCGCAGAGTGGAGATTCCACCCAAACAGTAATTGCAAATTTGTTGCAAAGCACAACAAACACAACCAAAGTATTCCTGTATTCTAGAGATAAACTTGGCATTTATTCTAGTACATCTTGTTTGACAGAGCTCCATGAGCTCTGTCAAACAAGATATATTAGATTAAATGCCTGTATTATATGTACTTAGGCCAAATAGGTCTATAAACAAAGAAAAACTGGGGAGACTCAGGGTAATTTCTCAACAGATTTTTTATTCAAATAACACAAGTTTACTCTATAACCTATATTCAATTAACAGGTCAAATTTGTACTGGAAGTTTTGTAAATGATTTTGTGTTGGGAAATTATATTTAATTAACAGGCTTATTCAGTTAAGAGATATCCAGTTAAGTGGGCTCCACTGTATTCCATTTGTTAGACTTGAACTTTCATGTCATCACTTTACCATTTCTTGTCATCCATCTAAAGCTTTTTTTCTGGGACCACTCGTGTTGTGTCCTTGGGCAAGGCACTTAATCCCGGTTGCCTATATGGAAGCACGATGACGCTGTGTACTAAAGCGTACTGCACGTCGATGGTGCACATGTCTTCAACCGCTGTAACTCTGCTTAAGTGGAGCTTGAACAGAGTTAAAATGTTGAGCTGCCAGTTGCTCGTCGATGCTCGGTGTTCTCTCTGGGTACTTTGGCTTCCTCCACCCGTAAAACTGTCATGGTCACAAATAGTCATTGTGCATAAGTATGTGTCATTAAATCCCAATAAATAAATAAATAAGTAAATAAATAAATATAGTTTTTAGTCGAGTTGTGACGAAGTCAAACTCGACTTATAGTTTGGTGAATGTCTGGCGGGCGGGCGGGCGGGTGGGCGAGCGGACGGGCGGGCGGGCGGGCGGGCGGGTGAGCGGGCGGGCGTAAACAATTGGTTTCCGGATGATAACTTGATAATGGTTCAACTCACATTCATGAAACTTCATAGGTAGATTGGCCTTGGTGAGGGGAAGAACCCTATTGATTTTGGACTCGCTACGTCAAAGGTCAAGGTCAACGTGACCTTGAACATAGTAAATCGCAACAATTCCTTTCCGGATGATAACTTGATAGTAGTTCAACCTACATTCATGAAACTTCATAGGTGGGTTGGCCTTGGTGCGAGGAAGAACTCTATTGATCTTGGACTCACCAGATCAAAGGTCAAGGTCACAGTGACCTTTAACATAGTATATCGCAACAATTGGTTTCCGGATGATAACTTGATAGTGGTTCAACCTAGAGTCATGAAACTTCATAGGTGTGTTGGCCTTGGTGCGAGGAAGAATCCTATTGATCTTGGACTCACCAGGTCAAAGGTCAAGGTCACAGTGACCTTGAACATAGTATATCGCAACAATTGGTTTCCGGATGATAACTTGATATTGGTTCAACCTAGAGTCATGAAACTTTACAGGCGTGTTGGCCTTAGTGCGAGGAAGAACCCTATTGATGTTGGACTCACCAGGTCAAAGGTCAAGGTCACAGTGACCTTGAACATAGTATATCGCAACAATTGGTTTCCGGATGAGAACTTGATAGTGGTTCAACCTAGAGTCATGAAACTTCATAGGTGTGTTGGCCTTGGTGCGAGGAACTGTTGTCACAACTCGACATTGGATCGGTGATCCTGAGCTGCATTTTTTGTAATAATATCATGAATAGGATTGCGTACCAGTTGTGTATTTCTTTGTTAGTTATTGCTCTTGCTAGACTTGGATGGTGGGGATTGGCCATTCCATGGCATTGTACTTGTTGGATTTGAACTTTCATGCAAATTATTGGAAATAAATTAGCACAAAGGATTTCAAATCAATCAATATATTTTGATAAATTTGCATGAAAATGGTTTGGTAAATAAAATTCATTAAGGCCTAAAAAAATAAAAAATCTGTTTCTCAGGCCCTCCCGCATGGTCCTTTTGGCTGCCGCATGCTCTCTTTTTATAACCAATTTAAACTTTAAAAAAATAAAAATTAAATAGTTTATGTCTAATATTCTACCTAAGTTAAAAATATTGATGAATTTGTCCCTTGAGTGCAAGAAGGCTTTGCAATGCTTTAGCATTGCAAAGCCTTCTTGCACTCAAGGTATGAAATACACCACCACCCATGCTATTCTGTAGATTATGAGGCCTAAAACTTGAACCAAGAACATGAACTTTTGATGGCAAAAAGAAATTACTGAAATAAAAAATAAAATAAAAAACCGCTCGCCCGCATGCAATTTCTCAAATAATGGCCTGAGAAACAGAACATCTACTTTGTCTGGCCTAATATGTGTTCCATTATTTTCCAAGAACAGATATCATTTTTAATTTTGGGAAATAAAATAACAAAATATACAAAGTAAGGCTTTTTCCTGGTGGAGGGAAGGGGGTTAGTGTGTTTCTAAACAGAAGATGTGTTCCTTTCTCTCCATTATCTCTTTTCCTGTTACCTTTTTAGCTCAACGTGACAATGTCGCCGTATCTTTGGTGTAATTTCTAGATGGGAGCGATCTAATTTTTCTGAATTTCATTGCAAAACATGGCTCTGGGTGGTCATCGTGGATTTGGCATATAAATTGTCAACAATTCCATTAGCACACCCTACAGGTTACATTTCTCACATGATCAGTTTCAGATTTCGTATGTGGCTTTGTGGTAATGTCTAGATGGAAAATGTCAATTTTTTTCGAATTTCATTGAAAAACCCGGCTGCTAGTGGCTATGTTGGACTTGGCATATAAATTGTCAACAATTCCATTTGAAAACACCTTACAGGTCGCATCTTTCAACTGATCAATTTCAAATATCATATGTGGCGTTGGTGTTATGTCTAGTTTCTGTTTCTTTCCAAAATTAAAATTTAAGGCCTAAAAAAATGAAAAATCTGTTTCTCAGGCCCTCACACATGGTCCTTTTGGCTACCGCATGCTCTCTTTTTATAACCAATTTAAACTTAAAAAAAATAAAAATTTAATGGTTTATGTCTGATATTTTACCTAAGTTAAAAAAATTGATGAATTTGTCCCTTGAGTGCAAGAAGGCTTTGCAATGCTTTAGCATTGCAAAGCCTTCTTGCACTCAAGGGATGAAATACACCACCACCCATGCTATTCCGTAGATTATGAGGCCTAAAACTTGAACCAAGAACATGAACTTTTGATGGCAAAAAAGTAATTACTGAAATAAAAAATAAAATAAAAAAACGCTTGCCCGCATGCAATTTCACAAATAATGGCCTGAGAAACATAAGATTTACTTTGTGTGGCCTAATACAAATACCAGTTGAACTTAGTACATATAAACTACATTTCACAACTAAATGAAATTAAATCTGTGCGTTCAATTTTTAACAGTTGCCTGCAGTGACATTTAAAAAATTGATTAGCCCAGATCAGACTTCTTTATTCAATCGAATGGAAGAGAGCCTAATCATGGCAGTTTTAAAGAGAACAATTACATCACACAATACATTTATATTTCTCTACTTCAAGCTTAATTACTCTAATCTACTAAATCAGGCAATATGAATGAAGTAATGTTAACAGCTATAGAAAACAAAAATTGCTCATTTGCGTGTGGTGCTGTCATAATCTTTTAATACTGGTGTCAAAGCCAAGTGATATAATAATATATTGGAACACGGTCAAGTGAAACCAATCTTGTTATCTAGGTAGATAAGTTCTGGTTTAGTGGTACAGTGGGGTCCCAGTTAATTGGATATCTCTCTATCAGAATGGGGTAAGATAGGGGGTGGGCTGGAGAGAGGAGGACCACATTTTTGTAAAACCTCTCCCATTACTTGTTCATTACTGTACAGTGGAACCCTGTTAATTAAATAACCACTTTGCCAATGAAAATTATTCAATTAACAGGAATTTTCAATTAACAGGGATTGTGTCCCTTTTCTGTATTCTAGAGATAAACTTCGCATTTATTCTATTATATCTTGTTTGACAGAGCTCCATGAGCTCTGTCAAACAAGATATAATAGATTAAATACCTGTATTGGATGTACTGAGGCCAAATAAGTTTATCAACAAAGGAAAACTGGGGAGAGTCAAGGTAATTTCTCAGCAGGTTACAAAATTTTTTATTCATTTAACAGGACTTTACTCTATAACCTATATTCAATTAAAAAGTCAAATTTGTACTAGAGGTATGGTAAATGGTTTTGTGTCAGGAAATTATATTCAATTAACAGGGTTATTCAGTTAAGAGATATCAAATTAAGTGGGCTCCACTGTATAAGACCTGAACACCAAGGCTTGATGTAGGTGCGCTCTTACGCAAACAATACAAGTACAGTAAAACCTGTCTTGAGAGACCACATCTGCCAGGCACCGATTGGTTTTACTCTATAATGGACCTGCTATGGGAGACCACCTGTCTTGAGAGACCACTGTGACCTGGTACCAACTTGTATTTTTCTGCCATAATGGACCTGTCTTGAGAGACCGCCCCTTTGAAGACTGAAACCATGACAAAAACTTTTGACCTGTTCTGGAATTGGAAAATCCATTGTGGTTATACTAACAGAATTAAAAGCTCTTAATTGGGTTTCAATTGCTATTCAGTTAAATAACTCATTAAAGATGGAGATGTTTTTATAAGACCCCTGTGAAAAGATTAGGATTATTGCTGAATAAACAATTTCATACATATTTGAAATGTGACAGATAGGATTAGAAAATTAAATTTGTGTTGAAAATCTTTATTGAAGATTTTCAGCACTAATTTATTTTTATAATTTTTATAACAGTCCATTTCAATTTGTTACAAAAACTTCATAAAAAAGAACAACTACAAAGTAATTACAAAAATCTATTCTTCTCCATTTCTGAATTTTGTGGTTGGTTATTCACTGACTTGAGAAAACCTGAAACCTGTTATGTGAGACCACCTGTCTTGAGAGATCACTTTTGTGTGGCCCAACAGGCGGTCTCTCAAGACAGGTTCTACTGTATAAAAATGATTGAGGTATCTTGCATTTACACTTGTATTGTGGTGGCAGTATAGCCATAGATGCTGAAAGTGAGGGGTGGATATAATCTCTAGGTCTAGGTGAGAAATTTAAATGGGATGACCCCAAAAATCCATTATCTGTGGCCAATATATGCAACACAAACTTATGACCCATAGTTTAGTGAAAGTTACAACAGTTTCACTCCTTGAATACAAGAGGGATGGCACAGTGCCTATAACCATGGGCAACATTCCATGCTCGAGGTATCTGAGGTGTGCCGTTTAGATTCATGAAATCAAATAGGCATACATACAGTGATAATGTGCATGTTTTGTGTCGCAGGAATGGAGACCACAGACCAAGTGTCTGCTTTTCATGGAGCTCTGTCAAACAAGATAGAATAGAATAAATGCTAAATTTATCTCTAGAATATAGGAAAGTGACAAAATCCCTGTTAATTGAATACTCCTGTTAATTGAATAATTTTTGTTGGCAAAGTGGCTATTCAATTAACAGGATTCCACTGTATTATGTAACTCAGTTACCCTTGCCTGGAGTTTGAGTTCTCTGAAGTTGGCAATATAAATGATTAGCTTAACTTGAAGTTATACTTGTATTGTGGTCATCATATATAGCCATAGATGCTGAACATGACATTAACACACATGAGCATGCTACCTTCCAATTTAATATTATCCCCCCACCCCGAGGAAGGGATGTATTAAAGATCTTGGTTCATTCTTTTGTTTGCCTGAAAGTTTTTCTCTATGTCCATGTCTTAGACACGTTCAAAAATCAGAGATTTCTTGAAAATAAGAGTTATTGCCCTTTTCTTTGTTGAAATTTCATTGTTTATTCACAGTAAATTAAACATTGTGCCCCCACCCCTCCCCATGTTTTTATTTCCCAAATTGAAAACCTGAGTTAGTGGGAAAATGTTTTTGCAGGTATCATCTGCAAGCCCTATTACGGTACAGCCGCTGTGTACTGATCATAATCCATGCTCAGTCAGTGACGTCCACACATGCGTTTATTTATTATTATTTATTTATTGGTGTTTAAGGCACACGTATTATGCACAATGGTTAATCATGACTGTGACAGTTTTACAGGTGGAGGCCGCCAGAGTACCCAGAGAGAACCACCGATCGAACAGTCCAGTTGCATTAGGCCCGTTTTGCCCCGTTTTTCAGTTCAAATTCGGTTGGAATTGGTCAAAAGTTGGAATTTCATATTTTAGTGCGCAATAACATTGCATATAATGATATTATTTGTCATAGCACGGTCGTTTACCGGAAGTTGAATCCATATTATACGGAATCAGAAAAAGTCTTCTATATGATACAGAATCGGAATACATTATGTGATCTGTACCATTTCTCATGGTTTTCAGGCCAAAATCTATATGACTGTTAGATAAAAAATTAGCACTGGTTCAACAACAGTTTATTGGCATTGATTGGCTTGAATTCATTTCATGGAGAACACACATCATTTACAGAAAAATTCTCTTAATTGAATTTTTTTTTTTTATATTGGGGTTTAACGACACATCAACAGCCAGGGTCATATCATGTCGGTGACAGTTTTACGGGTGGAGGAAGCCGGAGAGAACCACCGAGCAATGACGAGCAGCTGTCAGCTCCCCAACATTGTAACTCTGAACTCTGCACTGCGGCACAGGCAGGGTTAGATTGGTTGAAGACATGCGCACCACTGACATGCAGTACGCCTTAGTACACAGCGTCATCATGCCCCCATGTAGGCAAGTTGGGTGAAGTGCCTTGCCCAAGGACACAATGCAGGAGCGCAAATCAGTCGCTGAAATGGTCACCCATCCAACTATTAACCACGCTCGACGTTGCTTAACTTCAGTGATTTGATGAGAACCAGTTACCGCGATACCACCGCGCCCCCTCTTACTTGAATATCCATTTTGCCAATGAAAATTATTCAATTAACAGGAGTAAACAATTACCAGGGATTTGGTCAGTTTCTCGTGTTCTGGAGGTAAACTGAGCATTCATTCTATAGAGCTCTGTCAAACAAGATATAATAGAATAAATGCCTGTATTGGATGTAGTAAGGCCAAAATGTTGATAAATAAGGGGAATTTGGTGCGTGTCACAGTAATTTTTTCGATATATTACAAAAATTTATAGCCAATTTACAGGAGTTTACAACCCATATCCAATTAACAGATCAAATTTGTACTGAAGGTATGGTAAATGGTTTTGTGTTTGAAAATTATATTCAGTTAACAGGGATATACAGTTTAGAGATATTCAATTAAGTGGGCTCCACTGTACTAGACATTTAGAGGATGTTGAAGCAAAAGAATGAAAAATAGTTCAAGACAGCAATTTGCTTACGTAGTTGTTCTCAGAAGAGTTATTCTTGCTCCCCTGGATTTTAAAAAATTCTGTTTAGTTGTTGGCAGAAAAGCAGACCAAGAATTTCAACTTGGTCGTGGTCCAGTCCGAATGCTCTATTCACTTTTGTCATCAGTTTTCCATATACACTGTATGAGCTGTGAGCATTGATTGTGATGGATCTTAGGGCTTGCTACCAGAAGCATGGAGAGGCTGCTGCCCCCTTTCCCTGAGGCAAGGGAGGCAAAGGGGATAGCACATGTCCATTTTTGCCATGAGTGTGCTTGTAGAAAAGAATTGACTTGATGAAAACTCGAACTGTGAAATGCACCGATGCAGGAAACTGGGTCTTAACCCTTTACCCAACGCAGACGATTTCAAAATTTATTATTTTAAATAGCATTTTTTTAGATTTTTTAAAAAAATTTCAACAAAACCATATCATGTGACCTCTCTTTGGAACGAGCTCGTTCCAAAGAGTGGTCACATGATATGGTTTTGTTGAAATTTTTCGAAAAATAATATATTTTCAGCTTCTGAATTTGCATATTACGCGGGCGGATGCGGGCGATTCATTGGGTAAAGGTTTAAGGTTAAGAACCAACTTGATAAGCCTTTAAGATTTCGGAACCAGATTACAATTTTACGAACCAAATTTACACAGGCAACTTACTATAGGCAAGTCCTTGTGAGAAAGCAACCAAAATTTGAGCAGAATTGACACCTGTGGAAATCAATACAACATTGATTATGTACAATACACATAAATTGTGAAACAAAGTTGGAGGTATTGGATTTCTCTGATCTTCTTTTCCAGTAGTTCAAGTAGTATATTATTGATCATAATACATACCAGGTTCTACTTTCCCATCTATGTTTTTCATTTTGTTGACTCAGTTCATGAATTTTTAATTACATTTATCACAATTAATATTGCTGTGTTGATTTCCAACATGTATCCAAAGTGGTTTTTTTTTTGTCTTTCAAGACTTCTGATACAGTGGAACCCTTCGGCCCCAGCAGTCTGGCGAAACTATACTGAACCAACACCAACCACACCACTCGGTCACCGATAGTATAGTTTCAGAATAGTTTCGCTAGGTGGTTGGTGCTAAAGGAAACTTTCTTGGCATGGGTTCGAACCCCGGCTATGCCATTATAAACAAAACCAGCATTCTTGATTCTATGGCACACAGAAATTTGATTGAGAAGTTCTCAGTGATTTCCTTGTTGTACAGTATGTAGAATTGATACAATTCCTTAATAAAATTGAAAACAGATAAAAACATAGAGTATTTAACTGTTTATGTCTTGAATCTGATTTTTCTTTTACTTTTAGTTTAGGAGATTGCTGGCTGAATTGATAAGTAAGCTGGCAATTCATGCCAGAGGTCCCGTGATTGATCCTCTGTTGGGGAAACTTCACAAGGTGACCGAACACTCTCAGATAGCATTAATTGTGGGCTTGATGCTTTTGCAATGTACCGTCCTATATGGTGAGTTCGTAAAATACTTGCCCCTGTGTGGAGAGAGACACTCTCCATACAGGCTAAAGATCCCTGTGCAGTATTCAAGAAGAGTGAGGCCTTGAAGTTTCTTGTATGGTTGTCAGCCCCTCCTCCCCATCTCCCCCCCCCCCCCCCCCCCCCCCCCACACACACACACAAAATCTTAATTCTATGCTTGAATAATAATAGTCGGGATGAATTGCAGGAAAAAATCAAGAAGAAGACTACATATATTCCCCAAACTATGTTTTTTTGGGGGGTGGGGGGGGGGGGGGGTGGAGGTTGCTGATAATAATATCCTCCCCTGAAAATGAGTTTTGGGAATATTTTCCTCCTAGCTGCCATTTGAATACCAAGCCTCTGTATTTTATGTTTGAAGTTACAAACAGTTAACAAGATAATTCAGATAAGAGTTATTAGAGTAAAGTGTGCTACACTACTGTAAAATTATTCTAGTGATAAAAATTTGTTCACTATTGCTTTATTTCAGGTTAGAGGAATCAGTGGATGAACTGACACTCCAATATTTTGTAACAAACAAACCCTTTTACCTAACACAGTATTTTTAAAAAATAAATAAAATTTCATATTTTTTAAAAAACAAATTCCACAATTTTTCAATAAAACCATAGAAATATTGATGCGCTGGTTCTAATGATATCCATATTTGTATGGTTTTATTATGCCGCTGACTTGAAAAGTCAAAGGGGAATCTAGTGGAGCCCTCCGTCCACCTGTTTGTCCATTCATCCATCTTTTTGTCCATATCCATCCATGCATCTGTCCGTACCAACATTTTCCCTTGTGTTTCAGCTACTGCTACTCTGATTTGAATTATATTTGGTGTTGTGATTATGGGGGAATGATACCTGTGTAGCGTGAGTTTCTTCCACACATTTTTTCCCAAGTTATGGCACTTTTTCACTTAGAAATTTTTTTGTGCATCGGGGGCGATAGCACATGCTTTGCATTGCCTTTTTTTGTTGAGAAACCTCCAAGATATTTTAGGCTGTGGTAGACATAAACCTGGTTAATTTTCTGGCCATTTTTACCTGCAATGTTAAGTAAAGGATTAACATATGATCTTAGTCAAACATGATTGAATGGGTTAATTTCCTAGTTTCATTATGAGAAAAATTTGCTCCTTAAAATGTTACTATTCTGTCAGTGAACAGATAACATTAGCGCCCACTTAACCCTTTATTAAATGCCTCTTCTATGAAATACCCATCTGCAGCAACACTAAACCATATGAAAAATGAAAATCTGTTCCGCACACACGTGTCATATGGAAACAGTTGACAGACTATCTTTGGACGATAACGTCATCTGTCAAAACTTCACATAACCCTTTCTTTTTTGGATTTCCATTTGACCTACAATCATGGATGCTGTGCACTTTAAACAAAGCTATTACATTCTAATAATCTATCACAAAGACAAATAAATACATATGTACACCACCTGTTTGGCCTATTAATAAATGTGCTCACGGGAATTCCCGCAAAATCGCACATGTGTTTGTAAACATTAGCAGATAATAGATCATCTGAAACTGAACCGATTGCGAAATAACTTGTTGATAGTTGTCAAATGAATTGTTGAGTGTCCTTCTAATATTTGTTTTTAAAGATGTGAAGGCATGTAATAAACATAGGGTGAAGGGGTTAATCGATATGGCACCTGTGCCATTATGGAAGGATAAAACAAGAGGCCTGTGGCCTCTTGTTTTATCCTTCCGCGCTGGCACTCATGCCATATTGATTAACCCATTCACACAAGTGTGTCATTCTGTGTATTTACCTGATGAATCGGCCCCATCTGCCTGCATAATTTTCAAATTTAGCAGTTGAAAAAATATATTTTTCAAAAGGTTTCAACAAAAACTATATCATGTAATCCCTCATTGAGCTTGTTCCATTGAGGGGTCACATGATATAGTTTTGTTGAAACTTTTTTTAAATTTAAAAAACAGTAATTGAAATAATAAATTTTGGATATCATGTGACTTGGGTAAAGTGTTAACTGTTTGCTAGAAGCCACTATCATGGCTCTATTGAACATGCCGAAAGTCATTTTGTGATTTTACACTGCATATATTATCTTGACTGTTTGCTCAGCTGTAGAAAAAAAATGTTTATTGCAAATTGTTATGCCCCTGACTTGTTCGGAGGGGGTATCTAGTGGAGCTCGAGCTGTGTACATTCGTGCGTAACGCAAATGTGTACATCCAACATATTTGCTGCTCTAGCACATTCGTCCATTTTGCTTAACAGAGATGTGTCCGTCCAACATATTTGCTGCTCTAGCACAGTCATTATTTGTCGGATTCAAATAATTTTTGCCATGCTTGTCCATCAACATGAGGGAACGGATCCTACAGCAGGATTAACATCTTCGCATAAACATTTACAGAGTTATTTTCCCTTGTTTAACTTTGGGGATTATAATTGAAAAATGTGTCTGTCCAACATAATTGCTGCTCTAGCTCTGTCATCATACATTGAATTCAAATAATTTTTACCATGCTTGTTCCTCAGCATGGGGGAACGGACCCTACAGTAGAATTCATATCTTTGCATGAGCATTTAGTGTTATTTGCCCTTGTTTAACTTAGGGGATGATTGAAAAATGTGTCCAAAAATTTTGGTGTACTTAATACTTTAACCTACATTGTGGGGAAAAAACTGACAGAAAATTTGGACTTTGCAAGTTTCTTAAATAAAACCAGCCAGATATGGATGTCATTGGAACTGGCTCAATAAGCCAGTTCCACTGACATCCATATCTGTTTTATTTTATTGCACATAAATATTAAATTTCCTGTATTTTTATTTTTGTTCTCACATAACCAAACAGAAGGTATGAATTAATAATTCAAAATGGGTACTTTTTTAGCCATATAGCTTGCTCTTGTATATTCTTGTTTTTACACCGTGGTTAAACACGGTGTAAAAAAAAGCCACTGTGGATTGCAAGTTACACCATACCTCTCAGCCAATCAAAATGCAGTATTTTGTTTCATTTGGAAATAAGTTTCTTTATCACATAATCACCACTAAATAGCTCTTAGACTGATTACCAAATATAAATAGCAAACGACAATTACAAAAATGGCATTTCAACTCAACATAGTCATTTTTTGGCCTCGGAAACATACATTATAATCCCCCCATAAGAACAAACTCGACGAGCTTGTTCCGATTAGGGGCCATAAAGCCATCTTTTTTGACTCGTATATAACTCAACTACGTAAACTCCTATATCACAGCAATTGAATTATTTTATTTGTTTATATCAATACATTTCAAATGTTGAACTTTCGAAGTGGTATCTCCATTTCACTTTGCAAAGCAACGAAGATGCGCATCTCGATTCAGACTGTACACAGTTACATTTCAATGCGTTCTTCACCTAATATTTTGTTTTCAACTTGGATTTACTATTTTAACTGGTTGAGTGCTGGAAGCCCATATTTGGGCTTTATTCTGAAGTGCAGGTACTGCAACCTAAAGGCTTGAAATTCAGTGGCTGTGCATCATATTATCTTTGAAATAATATTATTTAGTCTGTTAACCCTTTACCTAACATGAAAAGCAGACGACACTCGCAAACAAAATTCTTGAATAACTAATTTTTTTCATTTCTTGTCTCAAAAACATAGCTTGTGACCCCTCATTGGAACGGGCTCGATGAGCTCGTTCCAAAGAGGGGTCATAACCTATGTTTTTGAGACAAAAAATGAAAAAATAATGAAAATTAATTTGTGATTTTTGTGAATAGCGCTGCCCAGTTTTTGCCGTTACGTTGGGTAAAGGGTTAAGATTTGCCTTACTACAATTTATAGGAGAGTGCCTGTTGGCACTCTCCTATAAATTGTAACAAGGCAAAGACATTTGAAAAAATTTTGGTGGCCAAATAAAATTTAGCACTCTACCTGTTAATAATAATATTACAACCGTTACTTACTATAAATGTTAATTTTAACTCCAATGAGCAAGCACGCAATATATAGAGGATATTCACGAAAATTTGATGAATACCGAAAATATCTCGTGAGTGGCTACAAAGAAATATGAGGATCTTCACGAGCGACGCAGTCGCGAGTGAAGATCCTCATATTTCTTGTAGCCACGAACGAGATATTTTCGGTATTCATCAAATTTTCGTGAATTTTCTTTTTATTTAATGCTCTACGACTACAAACTCTCCAATTTGTGGCCTTCATTTGCCATTAAGGCGCAAAATTTATGTGCCGAACCGGCGTCCATACAAAAATTACAACAACCAAACTCCAACCATTGGAATGTGTGAATATCCGCACAAAAAGTAGTCCCGTCTTATTTCTCCCCTAACTTTACGATTTACCAAGGCTGGCGAATTGAAATAATCGCAATGTGTTTCGAAGAAATAGAACAATAACAAAAAACACCACTTTCTTATTTTCAATAACAAAACACGTCATTTTATTTTTTTTGAACTCAATGCACTGAAGACGTGTGAAGTTGAACTGAAGAAATTTGAAAGTGATTTCGGCTTTTCGCTGGAACTTGAAAGGTGAATGAGAAAGTCAAACTTTGAAACCGCTGATTTAATGAATTGATTTAGTCACTGTCACTATCAATTATTAGAATTCGTTTGTATTTGGGACTCTGGAATTCATTACTGATGTGCTGACTCGTTTAAAGTACATGTGATTCGTCATCCGAACCTACGATGAAATATCGATTTCTAAATATCATTTTGATATTTCGTTTTGCCGACCGACAGGGGAATATGACTTAATTTTTCAGCGTGAATTGATGCCTGAGCATTAAATAAATACCGATATCTATTTATTTCATATTGAGTCAATTTCATGTCTGCCATTTTCTGCCCAGGATTGTGCCTGTTAAATAGTCCATGTGTGATTTGTTGTAGAAACAAAGGTGACGTATGCACCCCATCATGTGACCCAATATGGGGAAGGCTAATCTGCTCTATTTGTTAATTATGCTGGTTGATGCGGCTGATTCATTAGGTAAAGGGTTAACAGAAAAGTACTTGGCCATGGATCTAGATGGATATATTTAGTAAACAATAAAGCTTACTTTTTTTTTAGGAAGAATTTCCTTTTACAATTATGTCTACACGTTCAAAGTACTTCTGAAAACTTCATTATTACAGCATACAATAGCTCCAATTGGCATATTGTTACATTTTACTCGCAAAATGTTTTCCCTCTACCGGCTGTCATTTTGTACAGGTTAATTGGTATTTTTGTAGAGAGAACTGGTTGTTACATTCCTTGTATTAAATCTCTAACCTACATGTGATAACAGCTGGTATAAAGAATGATTATATGTGTATATAACTGTCCATTAACTGATAGAGTGCTGCTAGCCCATATTTGGGCTTTATTCTGAAGTTCTGGTGCCACAACTTGAAGACTCATATTCAGTGCATGTGCTTTGTATTATCTTTGACGTGATATTATTTAGTCTGTAAGGGTTTGCCTGGTTACAATTTATGGGAGAGTGCCCATAGGCACTCTCCCATAAATTGTAACCAGGCAAAGACATGTGTACAAGATTTGATGGTCAAAAATAATTTAGCACTCTACCACTTAACTGATAGAATGCTGGAAACCCATATTTCGGCTTTAGTCTGAAGTGTAGGTACCACAACCCAAAGGATTCATATTCAGTGGATATGCCTCATAATATCTTTGAAGTGAAATTATTTGCTCTGTCTGACCTCTGAAGGAGTATTCGGGGGTATTTAGTGATGCCGTCCATCTGGGCAGACATATGGGGTTTAGGTGGCTATTTGTTGGTAGAAATGGGGGTTAGGTGACTACCGCAATTTATGTGACTAGTCAGAGTTAAATGTCATTATTCTAGGGTGGGGTTTAGAGGTGGGGTGGGGTGGGGTTTAGGGTCGGGAAAGGGTAGGGTTACGGTTTGCTACCACCCCAAAAATTTTTCACCCAAAAAGTTGTTTTTATACAATGGACATGCATTTTAGTTAACCCTTTACCCAACGCAGACGATATCAAAATTTATTATTTTAAATATCATTTTTTTAATTTTTCAAAAAATTTCATCAAAACCATATCATGTGAACCCTCGTTGGAACGAGCTCATCGAGCTCGTTCCAACGAGGGGTCACATGATATGGTTTTGTTGAAATTTTTTTTAAAATATTTTTTCAACAGCTGAATTTGCATATTACGGCGGCGGATGCGGGCGATTCATTGGGTAAAGGGTTAAAATAGACTAGGAATATATTGAATTTTCATTAGTCTAGGGTGGGGTTTATATTTGGGGGTGTTGAGGGGGGTTAGGGTCAGGGTTTGCTACCACCCCAAAAATGTTCCCCAAAATCACTTGTTTTAATATAATGGACATGCATTTTATTGTAGTCCCATAAAAATAGCCACATAACTACCAATTGTTAGAACATCTGTCTGTCTGTCCATCCATCTGTCCATACAAATGTTTGGCATTGTAATTTCAAAGCCATTGGTCTGATTTGGATCTCCTTTGGTATGCTGATAGACCAGCATGGGGTGGGGGGAGCGGATATGCACAAGAAATGGGTTCCGTACAATAAGTTTTCCCAGAGTTCTGGCCCTTTTCACTCTTTCGACTTAGAAACTTTTACTGTGTTCACTCTTTCGACTTGGAAAATTTTTGTGTACCAAAATACCTTTGAGGCTACTTTGAACATGCCTACAGGTTGGGGATAGTGGCCCACGCTTTGCGTAGCTCTTTATCTCTCTCTTTATTTGAGAGTGTCCATCAAGCCAGAAAATAAACTGACTGACATCTGCAAAATGAGGTCCCCAGAGGGTGAATTTAGTGATGCTACCCTGCACAGCAGGGTAGCATCACTAAATTTACCCTCTTTGAACCTCAATCTGAATCAGGGTCTCAAAACTAAACAGAAGGAGGTACCCAGAGGATAAATTGGCCCACTGTATGGGATAGCATCATCAAATTCACTCTCTGGGGACCTCATTCTGCAAATGTCAGACTGCTTATTTTCTGGCTTGGTGTCCATAGGCACTCTCCCATAAATTGTAACAAGGGAAAAAACATTACGTCACATTTTGATAACCAAAAATAATTTACCACGCTACCAGTTAAACCGTTTCCTAACATGGATGGGAATGTGATAACTCAATGGGTAGATCATTGGACTTTAAACCGAAAGTTTGGAGAATTGATCCTGACCAGTGTAACTGCATTGTGTCAGGAAGTTGTGTTGGGCAAGACACTTAATCCCAATTGCTGTGTGCTAAGATGTACTGCACATCGATGGGGCACTAGCCTTTAAATGCTTTTAGTTAGTAAGCTGGAGAGTCTGACAGTTGCTTGCCACTGCTCTGTGGTTCTCACTGGCTTCCTCCAAAACTCGAACATGATGTGACCTTGGTGGCTGAAGTGTCATTAAACACCAATAAACAAACCTGACTTTGACAGAATATGACACTTCTAAAAGTTTTTTTTGTGCCCTCGCGACGAATAGTTGTGGGGCATATTGTTTTACCCCAGTTTGTCCCTCCACCTGCCATCCATCCATCCATCCACTGCCCATCCATCCATCTGCATCTAGGGTACATTGTTTGTCCAGCTAACTCCCTCACAGTTTTCAAGCTAGGACTTTTTACCTGCGTCACCAGCGGCAGAGCAGGTCTAGTAACCGCTCGACTCCATCCGTCAGTCCGTCCATCAGTCCGTCCGAAACACTTCTTCCGTCAAAGTTTTCTTGGCTTCTATGAAAGGGAATGATTTTATATTTGGTCTGCTGCTTCATAATGATGAGTTTTATCATGTATCTAATTTTCAGATTTTGAAGTCTGTTCATCTCTGTAATCAATTGCATGAAGCAACGCAGGTCCAGACCCGGTATTGGTCTTGTTTATTTCACAGAATCTTTGACATGATAAACCAGAGGTGTGCATATTGCCATGATTTTGATTTGCTTCATAAAATAACAGGTTGTTGAACTTGGTCAATTTTTTTAGATTTTCACCTGTTTGGTACATTGTTTGTGTGCATGTTAGACTTTCCGGGGCATCATATGTGTCTTACAGACACAGCTCATGTGCGAGTTACAAGTCACAGTTTAATCTGCAACCTCCTGTGTCCATGTGCTGTGTGGCCATGTGCTGTACAGTCTAATTTGGTTAACTGGTTGTGTCCTGAAAGCCTTTATATGGGCTCTATTTCCAGTGCAAGTATGGTAATTTAAAGATTTTATTTTCTGTGGAGGTACTTCATATACTGTCCAAAACAAGTTAAGCACCCCCCCCCCCCCCCCTCCCCTATAATACCTGTGGGTGGGTATATGAATAGCTCATATTGTGACGTTCTGCATTCCTCTATCGGATCGGGCATACATTCTTAAAATTGGTGAATATTTGCTGGCTATTGACCACTTCACTGCCGTGTGCTTATAGAGAAATGAGACAACATCAGAGTGAGAGAAATTCAGAAGGTCATGGACAGCCTGCCATGCCGATTAACCAACGTAACGGCCAAAACCGGCCAGCACTATTCTCAAAAATCGCCAATTAATTTTCATTATTTTTTCATTTTTTGTCTCAAAAACTTTCGTTTTAACCCCTCAGTAGAACGAGCTCATCAAGCTCATTCCAATGAGGGGTAATAACCTATGTTTTTGAGACAAAAAATGAGAAAAAATAGTTATTCAAGAATTTTGTTTGCAAGTGTCGTCTGCTTTTTATGTTAGGTAAAGGGTTAAGATGTGTTAGATATTCTCGAGGCTGTTCCATCAGGTACTGAACTACGTGACGTTTTTTAACGTTGTGATGACGTCTGTGGTGCCTAATATTCATTCAATAAAAAAGAAAGTTCTAGAAACCCTTACTTCACTAATAAGGCATATTCCCCCTACTGCAAATAGCAGGTTTTCTCAGGAGAATTTACCCATTTACTGTATACCCACTGGTATTATAGGGAGGTGGCAGGGAGGGGGGGGCTTAACTTTTTTTGGGCAGTATATTATCTTTGAAGTGGAATTATTTCATCTGAATGGATTTGCCTTTACAATTTATGGGAATTTTCTTTCTTTGCCACAAAATCATACCTTATGACAGGCCTGCTAAAATTAAATATTTGCTTAATCTGAAAATAGGTTCTGCAAATATGTTATTAATTAACCCATATTATTATATGCTAGCCCAGTGGCTAGCCTGTGAATTATCGCAAATTATCTAAAAGATATTTCTCTCTATCTATCGACTTGATGGATATAGAGGAATATCCCTCAGTAGCTTCCTAAATGACGCTACATCCCATCATGTCGCCTTCAAGGAACGATAAGCTAATCTTTGTTATTATTTTGAAACATACGAATTTGGGGTCGAATTGGGCTGAATATTGTGCAATAAAATGTCTCGTAGTAAATCATAAAAAAGAAAATCTATTCTCTTTTAGTCAGTATCTGGAATTATCTCTTGAATGTGGACCTGAAAGTTTTATTTTTCACGAGTGCTTGTGTGAGTGAAAAACAATATTTTCAGGTCCACACAAATTTTTTCAGTAGCTTCCTAAATAACATTACGCTTCGGTGCATGATGTCGCAAAACGTCGCCTTGAAGCAACGATCAGCAGCTTTTTGTTATTGTCTTAAAACTATTTGCAGTTGAATTGGGTTGAATATTGCACAGTAAAATGTCACATAGCGTATAATAAAAATAAAATCTAGGCTGTTTTAATGAATATCGGGAATTATCTCATTCATGTGGACCTGAAGTTTTATTTTTCACGAGAGCTTGCACGAGTGAAAGATAATACCTTCAGGTCCACACGAATGAGATAATTCCCGATATTCACTAAAACAGTGGAGATATCCTCTATTTATCTTGTATAACCTATTTTTTATGACCCCTCCCCCCACCCCCACACCACCCACCCCCACCATAAAATATAGCGTTACCTTTGTCCATCCATCATTCCAGCATTCTGTCTTTCCATTATTCCATTTTTTTTTCACCATCCATTGAGATAATTGGCTGATTTCTTGTATGTGGCTTTGTCACAGGTATACCTACAAATCATGTTTGAGTTTGATCTTAATCAAATCATGTTTTGCAAAGTTATTGACCTTTAATTTAGTTTTTAATGTGAAAACTCAAGAGAGTCAGTTTTTCCAGACTTTTTCCGCTTTTCGCTTGTGGGTGTGTACTTGTCATACTGACGCATCTAGTTTTATAATAAATTCATGAACTATTAAGTACACTCAAATAGTATTACCTTAAGTGTCTGGAAAACAAGTCTTAAAGATATAGACACAGGACGTAGGAGTCCTACAGAGACCATTCATACCTTGAATATCATTAATGTAATAGTATTTAATTGTGTAACTTAAGTTAGGAAATGATTTGAACATAACTGAACATGATAAATATATTGAGCAAGCCCCTTAACAAGCCTCAACCTGTTACCCTATACCTAAGGAAGTGGCAGCATCTGCCCACATAATATACAAATTATGCAGTTGAAAAAAGCTGCTCTTCACAAAATTTCAACAAAACCATATCATGTGACTCCTCATTGCAATGAGCTTGTCAAGCTCATTCCAATGATGGGTCAAATGATATGGATCTGCCACTCTCATAATTGCATGACAAAAAAGTATTTTTCTCTCCACAAATCCATTTCACCAAGCTTGTTGTGAGAGTGAAAAATATATGTTGTGATTAGACAGTTGTGCAACCTCTGTATAATATGTACGATTGCTTCCACAGGTGCGAAAGGCCTGTTACGATGCCTACTGGAACAAGCTTGTAAAGCTTATTCCAATGAGGGGGTCGTAAGCTCTGTTTTGGAGTCAGGCTCTCACATCATTTAGAAATTCTTGAGAAAGTATGAAAATATGTATTGACCTGGAAAAGGCTTTAAAAATATGGAAAAAATTGTCAGTGATGCCTTTGAGGGTGTTCAAAATGTATAGAAATTAATTTTTTAAACATATCTGAAATCATTTAAAATAAAAAACACCATTAAAATTCCAAGTAATATAATGTAAGTTATTGTGATGAATTGATGCAAACATGGACTGAAGTTTGTGGCTCCAAGGTTACGTTCAGCTGAGATGCAAACCGTCAAAGTTGAACATAAGCTCGGAGCTGCTAACCTCAGACCATGTTACTGTCAAATCATCACAATAACATATGTTCCATTGTTCCTATATCCCGGTAAATTCTGTCTCTTGATTGGTCAGAATGCCTTGAACAAATAGCCATGGCAAAGGATGCAGCCAACATCCAAGGTATATGAGAGTGTGCAACATCCAGGGTATGAGCACACTCGAAACGGGGGAGTATATGATTTAAAAGAAAGCTTTTCGTTTTTGCTTGCCTCGATATAAAAATCAAACCAAAAAACATGAAAATAGTCACAAATGTTATCAGATTTCTGACAATTCTATCATATTTTGCTGTTATAAATTAAATAGTCGAATAATTAAATGAAACAACTTGAGAAAAATAAAATAAGAGCAAATATTGTCCGCAGTGGGCACATAGAACACACTGGAACTCGGGAGACGATATGTAAACAAAATACTGTTTACTTGTTTCCTCAACGACCCGAGGGGTGTAACTTTATTTGTTGTCTTCTGCATTTAGAAAAACACAACAGTTATTCACGAATTTGAAACAAACTATTTAGGGAGCGTGAGAAACGCGCCCACAAATTTTTCTCCACTATGTTTCTGTTGTGTTTCAAACGGGACAAAAACATTATCTCCGTCAACATGTATGGTATATGGAGATTTAATACCTAAATGCAATAATAACTACTGTATATACATGTATACAGCTGCAGATGACTTAACAGTGTTTCTACATTATTGTTGGCTGTCTGTACAGGTTTACAATAATAACTACTGTATATACATGTACACAGCTGCAGATGACTTAACAGTGTTTCTACATTATTGTTGGCTTACTGTACAGGTTTATAATAACTACTGTACATACGTGTACACAGCTGTAGATGACTTAATAGTGTTTCTACATTATTGTTGGCTTACTGTACAGGTTTATAATAACTACTGTACATACATGTACACAGCTGCAGATGACTTAACAGTGTTTCTACATTATTGTTGGCTTACTGTACAGGTTTACAATAACTACTATATATACATGTACACAGCTGCAGATGACTTAACAGTGTTTCTACATTATTGTTGGCTTGCTGTACAGGTTTATAATAACTACTGTACACACATGTACACAGCTGCAGATGACTTAATAGTGTTTCTACATTATTGTTGGCTTACTGTACAGGTTTATAATAACTACTGTACATACATGTACACAGCTGCAGATGACTTAATAGTGTTTCTACATTATTGTTGGCTTGCTGTACAGGTTTATAATAACTACTGTACACACATGTACACAGCTGCAGATGACTTAATAGTGTTTCTACATTATTGTTGGCTTACTGTACAGGTTTATAATAACTACTGTACATACATGTACACAGCTGCAGATGACTTAATAGTGTTTCTACATTATTGTTGGCTTACTGTACAGGTTTACAATAACTACTATATATACATGTACACAGCTGCAGATGACTTAACAGTGTTTCTACATTATTGTTGGCTTACTGTACAGGTTTATAATAACTACTGTACATACATGTACACAGCTGCAGATGACTTAATAGTGTTTCTACATTATTGTTGGCTTACTGTACAGGTTTACAATAACTACTATATATACATGTACACAGCTGCAGGTGACTTAACAGTGTTTCTACATTATTGTTGGCTTGCTGTACAGGTTTATAATAACTACTGTACACACATGTACACAGCTGCAGATGACTTAATAGTGTTTCTACATTATTGTTGGCTTACTGTACAGGTTTACAATAACTACTGTATATACATGTACACAGCTGCAGATGACTTAACAGTGTTTCTACATTATTGTTTGCTTACTGTACAGGTTTATAATAACTACTGTACATACATGTACACAGCTGCAGATGACTTAATAGTGTTTCTACATTATTGTTGTTGGCTTACTGTACAGGTTTACAATAACTACTGTATATACATGTACACAGCTGCGGATGACTTAACAGTGTTTCTACATTATTGTTGGCTTACTGTACAGGTTTATAATAACTACTGTACATACATGTACACAGCTGCAGAGGACTTAATAGTGTTTCTACATTATTGTTGGCTTACTGTACAGGTTTACAATAACTACTGTATATACATGTACACAGCTGCAGATGACTTAATAGTGTTTCTACATTATTGTTGGCTGTCTGTACAGGTTTATAATAACTACTGTACATACATGTACACAGCTGCAGAGGACTTAATAGTGTTTCTACATTATTGTTGGCTTACTGTACAGGTTTACAATAACTACTGTATATACATGTACACAGCTGCGGATGACTTAACAGTGTTTCTACATTATTGTTGGCTGTCTGTACAGGTTTATAATAACTACTGTACATACATGTACACAGCTGTAGATGACTTAATAGTGTTTCTACATTATTGTTGGCTGACTGTACAGGTTTACCATAATAACTACTGTATATACATGTACACAGACAGCTGTAGATGACTTAACAGTGTTTCTACATTATTGTTGGCTTACTGTACAGGCTTACAATAATAACTACTGTATATACATGTACACAGCTGTAGACAATTTAACAGTGTTTCTACATTATTGTTGGCTGTCTGTACAGGTTTACAATAATAACTACTGTATATACATGTACACAGCAGCAGATTACTTAACAGTGTTTCTACATTATTGTTGGCTGTCTGTACAGGTTTATAATAACTACTGTACATACATGTACACAGCTGTAGATGACTTAATAGTGTTTCTACATTATTGTTGGCTGACTGTACAGGTTTACCATAATAACTACTGTATATACATGTACACAGCTGTAGATGACTTAACAGTGTTTCTGGGGGCGCGGTGGCTCAGTAGGTAGAGGTGCAGGCTGCAAGCCGAGAGGTCCTCGGTTTGAATCCCACCTGCGGCAACCGCGTTGTGTCCTTGGGCAAGACACTTCACCCCCATGTGGGGGCACGGTAATGTCATGTGCTAAGGCGTACTGCACGTCGATAGTGCACTTGTCTTCAACCAATGCTAACCCTGCTTGTGTGGATTTAGTATGTTGGGGAGCTGACAGTTGCTCGCCATTGCTCGGTGGTTCTCTCTGGGTACTCTGGCTTCCTCCACCC
This sequence comes from Pictodentalium vernedei, assembly GCA_031216915.1. Classification (NCBI taxonomy): domain Eukaryota; kingdom Metazoa; phylum Mollusca; class Scaphopoda; order Dentaliida; family Dentaliidae; genus Pictodentalium; species Pictodentalium vernedei. The sequence goes on along the minus strand of CM062288.1, from coordinate 24,582,251 downwards.
GTAAAACTGTCATGGTCATGATTAGCCATTGTGCAAAAATATGTGACCTTAAACCCTAATAAATAAATATAAATAACAGTGTTTCTACATTATTGTTGGCTACCTGTACAGGTTTACAATAATAACTACTGTATGTACATGTACACAGCTGTAGATGACAACCGTGTTTCTACATCCTTGTTGGCTATCTGTACTGGTTTACAATAATAACTACCAGATATACATATACACAGCTGTAAATGACTCAACTGTGTTTCTACATGATTTTTGGCTGCCTGTTCAGGCAGCCAACAATGATGTAAAAACACTACCAAGATAAATGGTCCTGTATACTGCATTTGCAGGATACAGAATTTTATCATTCCCCCTTCTCTATAAATAAGATGTGTACAAGTTTGCTTGTTTTATATTTGAGTTTAATGCCAATTTCAATAGCAAGAATTCTAATCTAATCTAATGGAATGGTTTTAGCGCAATGAAGGCACGCTGGGATGTTGTGGGGCAAGCCCCTTTCGACCCTTGTTTGCAGTATAATAGTATTCCATTAATTTGAGACATCTGTCATCAGCATCATGTCTGAGCAGTGTAAAGGTGGAAGAGGATGGGTGTTGATGTTTCTTGTTCTTCAGCCAAGTATAGTCTGCCGCTTGTAGTATTGTAGATTAAATAGGCCTTCATTGGCAAGTAAAGTCTGCCCTGGGCTCTGTTGCTGGTGTGTACGGTTATTGAGCAACATTGACCACCAAAGAAAATGTACCATAACAAGGTACCACCAACCTGAACATTCCTTGTTCAGGTAACAGGCCTGCTATTTTTTCTGGGCCAGGACATGTGGTGCGCTAAAGAAGAGCTTAAAATTTAAAATAGCTAGAATTACATCATGTCAGACTGTTTTATGTGTGGAGGAAGCTGGAGTACTCGGAGAGATCCACTTGGCATAGTTAAGCAAGTGCACCATTGACCTGCCGTATTCCTCAGCACGCTACTCCATCATGCCCCCCCCCCCCCCTGACATGGGGGGCATGATGGAGTAGCATGCATCATGCATGATGGAGTAGTGTGCATCATGCATGATGGAGTAGAATTGCATCATGTCAGACTGTTTTATGTGTGGAGGAAGCTGGAGTACCCGGAGAGATCCACTTGGCATAGTTAAGCAAGTGCACCATTGACCTGCCGTATTCCTCAGCACGCTACTCCATCATACCCCCACCCCTGACATGGGGGGCATGATGGAGTAGCATGCATCATGCATGATGGAGTAGCGTGCATCATGCATGATGGAGTAGAATTGCATCATGTCAGACTGTTTTATATGTGGAGGAAGCTGGAGTACCCGGAGAGATCCACTTGGCATAGTTAAGCAAGTGCACCATTGACCTACCATATTCCTCAGCACGCTACTCCATCATGCCCCCCCCCCCCCACCCCTGACATGGTGGGGGGGGGGGCATGATGGAGTAGCATGCATCATGCATGATGGAGTAGCGTGCATCATGCATGATGGAGTAGAATTGCATCATGTCAGACTGTTTTATGTGTGGAGGAAGCTGGAGTACCCGGAGAGAACCACTTGGCATAGTTAAGCAAGTGCACCATTGACCTGCCGTATTCCTCAGCACGCTACTCCATCATGCCACCCCCCCCCCACCCCCCCGACATGGGGGGGGGCATGATGGAGTAGCGTGCATCATGCATGATGGAGTAGCATGCATCATGCAAGTGCACCATTGACCTGCCGTATTCCTCAGCACGCTACTCCATCATGCCCCCTCCCCCCTGACATGGGGGGGGGGGGGGGGGGGTGGGCATGATGGAGTTGCGTGCATCATGCATGATGGAGTAGCGTGCATCATGCATGATGGAGTAGAATTGCATCATGTCAGACTGTTTTATGTGTGGAGGAAGCTGGAGTACTCGGAGAGAACCACTTGGCATAGTTAAGCAAGTGCACCATTGACCTGCCGTATTCCTCAGCAGGCCCCCCCCCCCCCTCCCCCCACACACACATGAACAATCAGAATTGAGTGTCTTTCCAAAGGACATAATTCAGTTTCTGCTGGTCAGGATCAAACCATGGATGTACCTTTTGGTTTGAAGTCCAATGCTCTAACCACTGAGCCACCATGTTGTCAGATGTACCGTATTTATTCAAAAGTATGAGCATGATTCCATGCACTCAGCTCTCTCAAACAGAAAACTGTCCAATGCCTAATAATCCTGGTGCCATTCATCCTCAATCAATAATTAACCCTAGAGGCACCAAAAGCATATTTTTTGCATGGGGAAAGGGGGGGGGCAGACATCAGGAAAAAGACATCTACTAGCACTAGCAGCCTCGCTATGACATGATGAAGGCATGCATGTCTCGAGGGCTGAAGGCCAAGATGGGGGAGAACTTAGAAGGGGGTGTCTCCTCCTAATTGTGGGGAACATCCCCCAGAAAATATTTGAATTTTGAAAACTCCAAGAGGTATTTGGAGTGTATTTTAGCTTTACTTCAAAAATAAATCATTGACAATAATTGGATGAAGAACCTGGGAAGTGAATTGCCTGCCCCCTCTTGCCCAATGGTCTGAGGGCAGGGAGAGCACCTCCTATGCTTTCATGATGAACCCTCATATGTAATGAATCGACCACATCTGCCCAAGTACTGTATTTACTCTATGTATTGGGACAGCTAAAAATAATTATTTTCACAGGTGTCCCAATTCTTAAAAATTGGATGGCGATTTTCGTAGATAGTGATGGAAAACAAATCACACACAACTTTATTCAGCATCAAATCAAGACCAGGCTGTGTTCTTTCCCCATTTTCTATATTTTCATTTTTTGCTTCCAAAACATAGCTTATGACCTCTCATTGGAATGAGCTCATTGTACTCGTTTCAATGAGGGATCATAAGCTATGTTTTGGAAGCAAAAAATGAAACTTTTAGTTACTCAAGAATTTTTTTTATGAGTGTCGTCTGCTACTAGCGACGGGCCAACTGGAAACAAATCTCCTGAATGTCCCAAACTTTGGAGCATAAAAAAAATATAGTTTTCTGGAAAAATGTGTGTCCCAAATCAATAGAGTGTCCCAATACACAGAGTAAATACGGTATTAGAGTTACTACAAACTCCATACATACTTATTATATGACAATAGTATTTACATGACATATTGTAGAAGGGGTTAACTCTTTGTTTGGACTCAATAAATTTGGTATTAATACTAAGAGGTCTTGTAAATTAAACCCCATACAGCCAGCTAGCTTAGCCTTATATTTGCCTAATCAGTATAGGATTTTATTTCTTATGGATTTTGTTTATAGATTTTTTGTGTCTCAATAGCCGAGGATCATAATAACTACACATTTATAATATTATGTGGATGTGATGTTATTGATTTTTTTAAAACTCGTGTCATCATCTAAGCAGGTTGTAAATGTTTTTCAATCATACCTTCATAATGGTTCACAAGTGCCTCCTCTGTGCTTCAATCAAATAGGCGTGGTTCTAAAATTCTCTATATAAAACAAGCATAAAAATGATGTTTTGACTTCCGAGGATGTGATGTGGAGGATTAAAGTTTTTGAAGTGTTTTTTATAGGAAAGCATTGATATGAAGTATAATAGTGTGATATTGTTGAAATGTAGAGTGTATAGGAAATGAGAGTATGTATGTAAACAGGTCAGTAATTATTTCAGGTATTAACTCTTAAACTGCTGAATATTTTATTGACTATTCCATAACATTATACAGTACGTGGAGGGTGGATTGTAACTAAATCACCCGTGGAGTGGGGTTATCACCCAAACTATAACTTTCAAATATTGTACATGTTGACAAAAAATACAAGTACTGTTTCAGCCAGTGGACCTCAGGGTTAAACCCGGAGGTCCATTGGCTGAAACTTTGCTTGTGCTTGTTATGCCTTGCAACAAATTTGCAATCATTGCTTGGGTGGAATCTCCACTCTGTGAGTGATTTAGTGATAATACACTCTCCACGTACTGTAAGTTATTGTGATGAATTGACCGTAACATAGTCTGAAGTTTACGGCACTGGGTTTATGTTCAAATAAGATGCGAAGCATCGAGGTTGAACATACGCTCTGAGCCGCAAATCACAGACCATGTTACTGTCAAGTTATCACAATAACGTATATGTTCCAATACGACCCTACCCACAGCCCGAAACCTACTTCATGAAACATGAGGTGCTTATTTACTGAACTTATCCTATTGCTGTACAGCCATAGTGGAAGGCAGGCATCGTTCAAGATTTCATTGCCAGAGTCATTGCCCTTTATGGACTTAGAGGGGCACGGTGGCTCAGTTGGTAGAGGTGCAGGCTGCAAGCCGAGAGGTCCTCGGTTCGAATCCCACCTGCGGCAACCGTGTTGTGTCCTTGGGCAAGACACTTCACCCTGATTGCCTACATGGGGGCACGATGACACTGTGTACTGAGGCGTACTGCACGTCGATGGTGCGCATGTCTTCAACCAATCTAACCCTGCCTGTGCTGCGGTGCAGAGTTCAGAGTTACGATGTTGGGGAGCTGACAGCTGCTCATCGTTGCTCGGTGGTTCTCTCCGGGTACTCCGGCTTCCTCCACCCGTAAAACTGTCATGGTCGCGATTGGCCATTGTGCATAAGTATGTGACCTTAAACACCAATAAATAAATAAATAAATAAATATTATGGACTTAGAATTTGTCTGCCTTGAAAATAATTCTTGAATAACTTACAGAGTACTCAATGGAATGCCTTCATATTTGATGTGCAACTCTATCTTATTGATGTCTAGCCACAGTACAAGGTCCATCTGTCCATCTGTCCGTACATAAGTAGCCATTTGTAAGAACATCCGTCCATCCGTCCGTCCCGAAATTCAATCAAGAATAACTTGTAAAGTACTGATTGAGTGACTTGATATTTGATATGCATATGTGTATCCTATTGCTGTATACTCATAGTGAAATGCAGGTGTTGTTCGAGATTTTATTGCCTGAGTCATTTCCCGTCCGTCCATCAATCCGTCTGTCCATCCATCCATCCATCCATCCCGAAATTCAATCATGAATAACTTGTAAAGTACTTGGTTGAATGGCTTGATATTTGGGCTTAGAAGTTGTACATACCCAAAAACTGTATCGCCTCTAGTCAGGCTTGCATTGTTAAATATGCGGGGGTAACTTTTTATGTCACCGTATGGTGGCACTTTATTTTCCTTTCTTTTTCTGAATATCAAAATGAAGCACGTATACAATGTGCTAACATATTTTTAAAAGTCAATTTGATACCAATCTTTATTTTGGGTTCGCCTGCACATTGCAGGGGTATTTCATTAGCTGTGCTTATTAACAGGTCTAGTTCACCCTTTACCTAACGTGAATTGCAGACGACACTTCCAAAAAAAATTCTCGAGTAACTAATTTTTTTCATTTTTTGTCTCAAAAACATAGGTTATGACACCTCGTTGGAACGAGCTCGACGAGCTCGTTCCAACGAGGGGTCATAACCTATGTTTTTGAGACAAAAAATGAAAAAATAATGAAAATTAATTGGCGATTTTTTAGAATAGCGCTGATGGTTTGGCCGTTATGTTGGGTAAAGGGTTAAAAAGGAGAGAATACTAAATTGCATCTGTGTGTCCATACATATGCATGACTGTACGTCAAGGCATATACACATTTGCACATGCATAGGGACGTATGAGTCCATTACTCAGCTGAAAGTGGTCTGATATTTATGACGTCTTAAGTGGATTTCCAGCAGGTCAGTCAGACATATATCAAGTCAAGCTTTCTGCATCTTCCACCTGGGAGTTCAACCCACTTTTCCATTGAGAAAAAAAATGTTTTTATGCATACAAATCTGTAACTCAGCTGGTGTTGCTCAGATTTTAATGAAATCTTACATGGATATCCAATATGGCACACTTTTTTAGACACATGTATACATATACAGCCTGCACCTTCCATTCGGGAGTTGTGATACAGTTTTTGTCTCTGAGTCTGTAACTCTGCTGTGCATCATTGACAAACAGTATATCTTGTCCTCATGTGGCCATCTGTAAAAAGAATACCCCCCCCCCCCCCCCTGTGTCCCCTGTAAAATGGTGGCATCCAGGGGCATTGCCAGGCTAAATGGAGTGGGGGACGAAACCCCTCGTCAATTTCATATCACCTTGTGCTGAGTTGAGAATGTGTATCTCCTGTAGGTAGGTCCCGAGTCTTCTGGAAAAAATATTAACTTTTCATGCTAATGAGAGCATCCTGAGTACTCTTTGAATGCTTAACCCTTTGTCACTTCAGTACGTAATATTACGTACACCCGACTTTGAACCAGAGCGGCCACTTTTTTGTCCAGGAACATGATACTTCGTAATTTCATTAAATAGGATGGATGCTAATTGCATGCGTGTGGTAGATCAATCAATATTTTCAATGTGCAGCCACATTAATTTGTCTACCCCCAAATAATGAATATGGACTCTTTCTGTAGCTGTCATTGAACTGATATGGAAGATACTAGGGCTGTCATGATCAATCGATTAATCGATTGTTGATCGGTCATGGCGAAATCGATTAGTATTTTTTGTTGTCGAATAATCGATAAATTAAATCCCAAGAAGCCGTTGGAAGCATTTGTCTTCCAGGTACATTCATCAAAGCTTTGATGTTCTGAATCTTTGAACCGTCAGTGTAATAATCAAGACCGGTCGGCAGTTGCGATCTAAGTTCAGAACATCAAAGCTTTGAATGTACCTAAAAGTTGATCGTCTTCGTTGTTTACTTGAGGTAGGTCAGCTGACTTGAACTTCATTTTTATCGACATCAATGTGAGGGAGAGGGTTGGGGGTCATCTAGGTACAATTAATCTATTATTATCGATTATTTGCGACGATTAATCAATTCCTAAATTGAAAAATCATGACAGCCCTAGAAGATACCACCAGGGTTCAAAGGGGTAATGGTTGTATTTGACGTTGTCTAAACTTGATTCTTCGTGACGTTAAAATGTCATGATAACCGTAGTCAGAAAGGGTTAAGTATCTTAAAAGTGAAGGAATAACTGGAAGTAAAATGACTCAAGAAATATCAGTGTGAGAGTACACAAACCAGTTTTTCAGTGATTTCAGGCATGGGTGTATATAATGTTCAGTGGCAGCTCACCCATAGGGACAAGCTAGAGTCGTTACAGGGGCCATGGGCTCTTGGGGGGAGGGGGGTCGGTATACTCAAACTTCAGATGTTTGATTTGCCCTTTTTAGTCCTTTATGCAACGAACACGATTTCAAAATTTATTATTCTAAATATTATTTTTGGAATTTTTACCAAAAATGTCACCAAAATCATATCATGTGCCCTCCCCCCATCCTTCCTCCCATTGTAAGGAGATCAATGAGGATTATTAAAGTGTTTTAAAAAAAAAATTTCTACTCAATTTGTACATTGCACATACGGGTGCAACCAATTTGTTTGGTAAAGAGTTAGGCCTGTAGAGTCAGGGATTTGGCAAGTTTTAACCTTAAACCATCAAATTATCTCCTCACACTGGGCCAAACCGTACATGTAGTTGGCCTGGTAGTTCCAATTCCTCTTTTGTATTGTAAGCTGGTCCAGAGGCCACAGAACTGCCACTGCCTGTGGTGCGAGATCTTTCAAGTGGGTGGCATAGGATTTGGTTAACAGGTTGAGGGTGAGATTGTTTTGGTGGTTTGAATTTGTTATTCAAAATTTGTATTATTACAAATTATTGGAGAGTGCTCACAGGCACTCTCCAATAAATTGTTATAAAAGAAATTTATATGAACAAAATATTATTTGAATTGACTGAATATGAAAGAAGAGTACCGAAAATATTGGCTTTGTTCTGTTACCCTCATTTTTAGCTCAACTTTGACGAAGTCAAATTTGAGCTATTGTCATGGCCCGTCGTCTGTCTGTCCATCCGTCCGTCTGTCCGTACGTCAACAATTGGCTATGGCTCGGGCTAGAAGTCGTATTTATGAACCGATCTTTACGAAACTTCTTGTGTACCTTTGTTATGACCCTGGGACGGGAACAAGTGTTTTTAGGTGTGGTCCGAAATTCAAGATGGCTGCCAGCGGCCATTTTGTACCGATGATGCAAAAATTAGTTTTTTGTACAGAACTTCTGTATGAAAGTTCTGATTTGAATAAAGTTTTGTATAAATGTTTAGTACCATGGGATACATCACATATAATACGGGTTTTTTTCTCGTGCGTAAATTATGCAAATTAGACTGACTTTGATTTATTTAGTGTTACTTTCAGAGCTGTAAGTGCCAAGCTGCTATGGCATGGGCTAGAGGCCGTATTTATGAACCAATCTTTACGAAACTTCTTGGGTACCTTTGTTATGACCGTGGGACGAGAACGAGTGTTTTTGGGTGCAGTCCCAAATTCCAGATGGCTGCCAGCAGCCATTTTGTACCGACGATGCCGAAATCTGTTTTTTGTACAGAACTTCCATATGAAAGCTCTGATTTGAATAATTTTTTGTATGAATGTTTAGTACCATGGGATACATTACATATATTACAGGTTTTTTTCTTGTGCGTAAATTATGCAAATTAGGCTAACTTTGATTTATTTAGTGTTACTTTCAGCACTGTGAGTGCAAATCCCAATACGGCTCGGGCTAGAGGCCTTAGTTATGAACCGATCTTCACGAAACTTCTTGGGTACCTTTGTTATCACTGTGGGACGAGAAGGAGTGTTTTTGGGTCCAGTCTGAAATTCAAGATGGCCGCTAGCAGCCATTTTGTTCAAAATTAAGTGCAATCAGATTTTTGCGCAGAACTTTCAAATGAAAGATCTGATTTGAATAAATTTTTGTATGAATGTTTAGTACCATGGGATACATTACATATAATACAGAGTTTTTCTCGTGAATAAATTATGCAAATTAGGGGTCCGGGTGGGACTTAGAAAACTTTGGCCCAAAATCCGGAAATTAGTTTTTTGGTTTTTTATGCGTTTTGGTCAATTTTAAGATAAAAAAAAATAAATTTTTTTTACACTGAAAATTTGGGGTCCGGGTGGGACTTAGAAAATTTTGGACCAAAATCCGGAAATTAGTTTTTTGTGTTTTGATGCATTTTGGTCAATTTTAAGAAGAAGAAGAAAAAATTTTAGTCTGAAAATATTTTGTTTGGGACTGAAAATTTCCACACAAAAATAATAATCTACAATGATTGGTCTTAATCTGTAGTCCATTACAGTCACCTTGTAATTCTTTTATTATTGTTGACTGGGCCAAAACAAATACTAATTCCTGTCATATTCATTATTCAGTTGTCTTGGTCACAGCAAGTACTAATTCCTGTCATATCCAAGTTGAGCTACAGAGTCATTGACTCTTTCATTTTTTAAAAGCCCTGATAGTAACTTCTAGCACTCAACCAGTTAACACTTTACCTAATGAATCATCTGAATCTGCCTGCATAATTTACAAATTAAGCAGTTTGGGAGCGCGTTGGCTCAGTGGTAGACTGTTGGACTTCTATGCTAGCGGTCCCAAATTCGATCCCAGTCCTGGACAACCCGCGTTGTGTCCTTGGAAAAAGCACTTTATCCCGGTTGCCTACATGGGGGCACGATGACGCCATACACTAAGGCGTACTGCACGTTGATGGTGCACATTCTAAAACTGCTGTAACCCTGCTTGAGCCGAGCTTGAACAGAGTTAGAATGTAGAGGAGCCGACAGCTGCTCGGTGGTTCTCTCTGGGTACTCTGGCTTCCTCCACGCGTAAAACTGTCACGGTCACGATTAGCCATTGTGCACAAGTATGTGACATTAAACCCCAATAAATACAATAAATTAAGCAGTTGAAAAACATATATTTTTCAAAATATTTCAACAAAATCATATGTGACTCCTCATATATGATGAGGGATTCCACGTTATTGTTTTGTTGAAAGTTTTTGAAAAAAATTTTTTTTAAATAATTAAAATAATATATCGTGTGCATTAGGTAAAGGGTTAATTAAAATTTAACGCTTGTGTTGGAGTATGATATAGCCGTAGATGGTAAATAAATAAATTTCCATTCTATACCTTAGGTGAATAACTAAAAATTAGGAGGTTAGGCCACACAATGTAGATCTTCTGTTTCTCAGCCCATTATTTGTAAAATTGCATGTGGGCGAGTAATTTTTTATATTTTTTTATTTCTGTAATTATTTCTTTGCCATCAAAAGTTCATGTTCTTTGTTTATGTTTTAGGTCTCATAATGAACAGAATAGCATGGGTGGTGGTGTATTTCGTCCCTTGAGTGCAAGAAGGCTTTGCAATGCTAAAGCATTGCAAAGCCTTCTTGCACTCGATGGACAAATTAATCAGTTTTTTTAACTTGTGTAAAATATCAGACATAAACTATTTAATTTTTTTTTTTTTTTAAGTTTGCATTGGTTATAAAAAGAGAGCACATGGCAGCCAAAAGGACCATGCAGGAGGGCATGAAAAACAGATTTTTATTTTTTTAGGGCTTATTCTTTGAGTCTTTTTTTTTTCAAAACGTGAATATAAGTTGTCAATAATTAATTCATGCATTATACTCTTTCAGTGTGAAGTTGTTGTTCAAAGTCTTCAAACAGAATGATAGATTTTACATAATAAGCCTTCAGGCATTTTGAAAATTAATGATGAGGCGGATATGGATCTTATCAGAAAAATTGCTAACCCTGTGGTACTTTCCTGAGAAAATGCAGGAGAATGACATTCCCAAGCTTTTGTCTGACTGGGGATGTCATTCCCTTACAATTTAATGCAAGACCTGGAATGGCTTTATCTTCATGAATATCCAACACAGTGAGCTCTCACTCACAAGCCTGGATATAAGAGGTCGGACATGGGTAAAGTCTGATTCAGTTATGCGTTTGTCAGATGTCCAGTTGCTTGCGCCTGTCACTCTGTCCAAGGCCAATTTTCATAGTTAAGTGGGCAGTGGCACATGGGAATGGTGGGTGAATTATCGCTCACCTCTATTTTTGTTCATTGAAAGTACAAATCCATAACAGTTTATTTCCCGTCATCATAATACACGACAATCATTTATGAATTCTGTAAACCACGTTATAAAAATTCAATGCAAAACAAAAACATGAAACAAGGATTTTTAGATGGACTCTTTCCCAGGGGATTACTCCCGCAACGTATCGAAAATGCAGTGCTTTCCCTTGATTTAAATTTCCAAATTTACAATTGTCAAAAGCAACCTTGAATGCAGTGTTTTCAATTGAAGTACTGTCGTCACACTGACTTATCAATGATATGGTATAAACCCTTCAACGTATGTGTAAATTCTCATTAAACTGCTTTGAATAGTCTGAAAATTACTGTTTGCGACCGATGCTAAAAAATGTCTGACAGGAGTCAGTTTGTACCTGTCATTTTGTCTGGCACCCTCCCAAACAATTATATTCAGGCTTGCTCCCTCATCTTGCTAGTTGCACTAAACCCATTTTAGCTGCGTATTAGTTTCATGCGCAGCCTCGCCTAGACAAAAATGCCCCCTTCTTTTCAAGAGTTTTGAGTACTAAATTTAAAAATATTCCAGAGTTGGACCCCTTGGCCCCCTACTCCGATGGGGGTGCACACAACCTTCTTGGGCTCCGATGTATCCCACACCTGTTATTTTTGTTCATTGAGCACCCGTTCGCAATAATACAAACTGTGGCTAAAGTATGACACGTCATTTCCTCACTCCAAAATGTAAAAAAGTATCACTTGCTAACAGCTGTTTTCTATTGTAATATGGACCCTATATTCTTTTGTTTGTTTGTATTATTGGGCATAATGGCACTTGCAAAAGCCAGTGTCAGAAAGCTTTATTGATGGAGGAAGCTGTAGTTCCTGGAGAGAACCACTGGACAGGGGCAAGCAACAATCAGACTCCTCAACGTACTATTTATTTATTGGTGTTTAAGGTAGGGCTGTCACGATCAATCGATTAATCGATTGTTGATCGGTCATGGCGAAATCGATTAGTATTTTTTGTTGTCGAATAATCGGTAAATTGTATCCCGTTTTAAATGTTTAATAATTGAAAGAAAATTTGATGAAAAAACTATTGTTTCTAAAGGTATTGAGTTAAGAACATCACTGTTAAACCCCAAGAATCCGTTGGAAGCATTTGTCTTCCAGGTACATTCATCAAAGCTTTGATGTTCTGAATCTTTGAACCGTCAGTGTAATAATCAAGACCGGTCGGCAGTTGCGAAGATCGCAACTGCCGACTGGTCTTGATTATTACACTGACGTTTCAAAAGTTCAGAACATCAAAGCTTTGAATGTACCTAAAAGTTGATCATCTTCATTGTTTACTTGAGGTAGGTCAGCTGACTTGAACTTCATTTTTATCGACTTCAAAGAGAGGGAGAGGGGAGGGGGTCATCTAGGTATGATTAATCGATTATTATCGATTATTTGCGACTATTAATCGATTCCTAAATTTATAAATCATGACAGCCCTAGTTTAAGGTCACATATTTCTGCACAATGACTAATCATGACCACGACAGTTTTATGGGTGGAGAAAGCTGGAGTACCCAGAGGGAACCACCAAGCAATGGTGAGCAACTATCAGCTCCCCAACATACAAACTCTTCACAAGCAGGGTTAACATTGTTTGAAGACAGGTGCACCATCGACGTGCAGTACACCTTAGTACACAGTGCCACCAAGTGGGTGAAGTGTCTTGCCCAATGACACAACGCGGTTGCTGCAAGTGGGATTCAAGCCGAGGAACTCTTGGCTTAAAGCCTGCACCTCTACCTACTGAGCCACCATGCTCCACCCCCCTCCCCCTCCCCCCCTCCCCCCCCCCCCCCCCCCCAGCGTACTAACTCTGCACAAGCAGTGTTAGCAGCAGTTGAAGGAAAGTGCTCCATCAAGGTACAGCATACATTATTACACAGCCCCCAACATGCCACCACGTGTGCAATTGGAATATATGATATCAATATATTGGAATCTATGGTATCAATAAATATAATGAAACAGCAAGTAGTTAATATTGAGTAGTAATGGTATCGGTAATATGCTGCTTTCAAACAAAACTTTTTGTCGAAGCACCAGCATACTCTGATATTGGTTTCAGTAGCATTACCAGTGTCTTACCGTATTTACTCTATGTATTGGGACAGCTAAAAATAATTATTTTCACAGGTGTCCCAATTCTTAGAAAATGGGGAAAGAACACAGCCTGGTCTTGATTTGATGCTGAATAAAGTTGTGTGTGATTCGTTTTCCATCACTATATACGAAAATTGCCGTCCAATTTTTCTTTTTTATATTTTCATTTTTTGCTTCTAAAACATAGCTTATGATCCCTCATTGGAACGAGCGCAATGCGCTCGTTCCAATGAGGGATCATAAGCTATGTTTTAAAAGCAAAAAATGAAAATTTTTAGTAATTCAAGAACTTTTTTATGAGTTTCGTCTGCTGCTAGCGACAGGCCAACTGGAAACAAATCTCCTGAATGTCCCAAACTTTGGAGCATAAAAAAATATAGTTTTCTGGAAAAAATGAGTGTCCCAAATCATAGAGTGTCCCAATACATAGAGTAAATACGGTAATAATAATAATAATAATAATAATAATTTTCAGCCTAAAATCCACAAAATGTGCTCTTTGGCTTTACACACAAAAAAAGGGAAATGATTTCTTATCTACATATTGATGTAGAAAGCTTGTTTGTAGAGATGCCTTTTCAAAGCAGCTTTGAATGACTCAGTTTCCTGTGGTAGTCTCAAGTGACTCGGTAAAAGGTTCCAGAGGTTAGGGGCAGCGATCAAAAAGGCCCAGTCACCTGCAGATGCTAATTTTGAAACAGGTTGGACCAAGGTGTGCGAGTCCGAAGAACAGAGGTCTCTGGCAGGTGTGTAGTATGTGACCGGATCTGAGAGATATGATGGTGCCAGGTCATTTATACATTTATAATTCAGAAGGATTATTTTATATTGAATTCTTTGTTGGACAGGAAGCCAGTGGAGGTCAGCTAGGATAGGTGTTATGTGAAACGACTTCCTATTTCGAGTTACACATCGAGCAGCACAATTTTAGATATGTTGAAGCTTATCCAGTGATGCCTTTTTGCATCGGTATAGCAGTGAGTTGCAATAATGAAGATGACTAGTGACAAAAGCGTGGACTAATTGTACAGCTGTGTGTTTGTCCATCAACATTCGCACACTGCTGATATTTCTAAGATGGTAGAATCTAGAATGCAGCATGACAGACCTGCTGGACATGTTTGTCAGCTGCCAATGTCTCATCGAGGAAATACGAACGGTAGCCGATGGTATAATTCTATTTCCTTTTATTGATAACGGAAGTTTGGAAATTTTGCCTAATTGGTGAGGTAAGCCAATGTAAATAACCTCCGTTTTATCGGCATTTAACTTTAAAAAGTTATTAGTCATCCAGCCTAGTTATTAGTCATTTTGCCTAATTGGTGAGGTAAGCCAATGTAAATAACCTCCGTTTTGTCGGCATTTAACTTTAAAAAGTTATTAGTCATCCAGTCTTTGATGTCCGCCACACATTCCTGTAGTCAGTGACATGCAAACACTTCATTATCCGGTTTAAAATGGATGTATAGCTGGGTGTCATCGGCATAAAAGTGATATTATAGGCCATGGCTGCGGATGATATCACCCAGGGGAAGAACATAAATCACATACAACAGAGGGCCCAGAACGGACCTTTGGGGAACACCATACTGAAGATTGAACTCGGTGGAGGTTGACTCGTTAATGAGTATACTTTGGGTGCGGCCTGTTAAGTAGGAAGAGAACCACTGTAGAGCTCCACCCGAAATTCCTATTCTGTGTTCTAACCTATCTATGAGCATATTGTGGTCGATGGTGTCGAAGGCAGCACTCAGATCGAGCAATACTAAGCAGGAGACAAGATGTTCATCCATCGACATTAGAATGTCGTTCAGCACTCCGAGTAAGGCAGTCTCTGTGCTGCACTTTGGTTTATAGGTGGACTGGAAAATCTTTGAAAGTTCATACTGGAAAAGATGAGAATTCAATTAAAGAGAAACCGCGCGTTCCACAACCTCATATAAAAACGAAAGGTTGGAGACAGGGCGGTAATTCTTCAATATTTCCGGTTATTTTAAGTAATGGGGTAACAAGTGCCTGCTTCATATCGGTGGAAGAGATGAGTTTACAATTTCTGATATCCATGGTGCAATATCTGATAGGCAAGATTTCAACAGCCAGGTTGGGATTACATCTAATTTGCAATGTTTGGTGGGGGCATTCGTTATTAAATTCTTGAGACTTACAAGTGTTATAGGCTGGAAGGAATCCAGACACACATGGTCTGTCGAAGCCCTAAACACAATGGGTTGTGGGTTGGGGCTAACATTCAGTCCAGCTCAAATGCATTCGATTTTGTCAGCGAAAAACGTAGAGAACCGCTCCGCCAGATCAGAAGCAGAGGAGTGATCTGGGAGAACGGTTTTCTTTTCCGGTGCAGTAGCTTGTCGAGTATTGTTGAAAGAACATTTGGTTTGTTTAAATTGTTTTTAACAATTTGAGAAAAGTAGGTCTTCTTGGCCAAATGTATTAGTTTGTTGACACGGTCCGTTGTCTAACGTACATCTCCCTGTGAATGGAGAGCTTGAATTGTCGTCATTGCAATTCAAATTTTCATCGCAGAGATTTTGCCTGTCGTATCTCGTTTGAAAAACCAAGGCGTATTTGGGCGAATTGTAAAAGTTTGATTCTGAATGGGCGCAAACTTGTCAATGATGTTCAACATGTTTGAAGTGAAGACACTCAACATTCCATCCGGTGGTTTCTGGGAATCAATTGACATGAAAGATGAATTAATCTCTTCTGAGAGTTGTTCACAGTTAATATTCCGATATTTTCTTTATGAAACTTTCTTCCACAGTGGCATTGGGCGAAGCAATTTAAGTTGCAGCTGAACAAGAAAATGATCAGAGATGGCTAGGTCAATAACATTGATATTGTGAACCAGTTGGGTTTCGGACTCCCTCGTTATGACCAGGTCTAATGTGTGGCTGTCTTTATGAGTCAGATGCACCACATGCTGCACATGATTCATTGAAGTTAATGTATCTCTGAATTTACAGGCGGCCATGTCATTTTCATTGTCGACATGAAAATTGAAGTCGCCGGCCAGGATAAATTTCGCAGGAATCACAACAATATCTCCGAAAAATTCTCTAAATTCCTCAATAAACAGATTAATGGAAAGTTTATTTTTTGTGTTAGGTGGTGGTCTATATAAAACAAAAACACGCAGTGACTGTGATACGTATGTCAGAGAGGCTGCTATAATTTCAAATGATTTGATATTTCTGCAGGTAGGTGCTTGATTTTAAGTGAGCTCTCGAATAAAATTCCAACCCCTCCACCTCTCTGAGTTGGACGTAGGTTGTGGATGAAACTTTTACCTCGTTGCTGCAATTCACCAACGGCGTAGGTGTTCTTGGCGGACAGCCAAGTCTCAGTTATTAAAGCAAGAGATATGGTATTATTGTCCATAATGTCAAGAACAGTATCAGTTTTATTCATTATAGATTGCGTGTTGATCAGACAGAAATTAAAGTGAAAGTTGGATTCCTTGGGTTCTTTAATTAATTCAGCAAGCAATAGGTTTTTACTATCGACACACTTGGGCTTTCGTGTTTTGTATTGTGGGTGTCCGCCCTTCCTATTTCTTCATCGACGTACTATTCCAAGAGACTTTATTCTGGCAATAACAGCGTTGCTGAGAAGGGATAGTGGATGCACACAGGCACCTCCATATTTGATACATGGTGGGTTAAACGCACGTAATGTTTCTGGGGCGTATCGGAGCTGGTTTGTGCTGGTCACACACGATCTATTCATAAAGAGTCTTGTATTAGAACAGTGTAAATAATCACTTTGCCAGTGGAAATTATTCAATTAACAGAAGTACAGTAGAATCCTCTTAATTGAATATCCATTTTGCCAGTGAAAATTATTCAATTAACAGGAGTATACAATTAACAGGGATTTGGTCAATTTCCTGTGTTCTGGAGGTAAACTGAGCATTTATTCTATTATATCTTGTTTGACAGAGCTCATAGAGCTCTGTCAAACAAGATATAATAGAATAAATGCCTGTATTGAATATAGTGAGGCCAAAAAGGTTGATAAATAAGGGGAATTTGGAGTGTGTCACAGTAACTTTTTCGACATATTGCAAAAATTTATATACAATTAACAGGAGTTTACTCTACAACCCATATGCAATTAACAGGTCAAATTTGCACTGGAGGTATGGTAGATGGTTTTGTGTTTGAAAATGATATTCAATTAACAGGGATATACAATTAAGAGATATCCAATTAAGTGGGCTTCATATATAGGGAGCCAAGACTTCACTAGACACCACTGCCATGATACTATAATTTCTATCATCCAGACCATCAAAAGCATTATGTTGGAACATTCATTCTACATGCACATGTGTGAGAAACTCGACAAAATGGAAACTGGGTCCTTAAAGGGTTATCTCTCCTAAAAAACTATGACAGTTGCGTTTTACTATGGCAATGTACATGTTGCACTCAGAGGTCTAACAATACTCTCAACTTCAAAATATTTAAGAACTGAAAACTGATTCTCACAACGGAGCTCGCGAGAAACGAAACTGATTCTCGTAAATCAAGACAAATTTTAACGCCTGATTATATCTTGTTTGACAGAGCTCTGAGCTCAAACATGGGGGTGGGGTGGGGTGGGGGTGCAGTCTTGCTTATCCCTATCCATGTGTATGTTTGTATCTGTTATGGATTTGATGTTGTCAGTGTGCATGAGTGTAGTGCAGGCATGTCAAATTACTGCCAGGACCAACATAACCGGTATCAGGATGAGACAGAGCTGTCCTGTCAAAACCGGTACCAGTACTGGCACAAATCACCAACTGGGGCGCGGAAGCATTGCGGTTACCGATTCTCGTCAGGTCACCGAAGTTAAGCAACGTTGAGCTCGGATGGGTGACCATCTGAGCGATCGATTTGGACTCCCGCGTTGCGTCCTTGGGCAAGGCACATAACCCCGATTGTTCACATGGGGGCACGATGGCGCTGTGTACTAAGGCGTACTGCACGTCAATGGTGCGCATGTCTTCAGCCAATCTAACCCTGCCTGTGCTGCAGTGCAGAGATGAGATGTTGGGGAGCTGGCAGCTGCTTGTCGTTGCTCGGTGGTTCTCTCCGGGTACTCTGGCTTCCTCCACCCATAAAATTGTCATGGTCATGATTAACCATTGTGCATAAGTATGTGACTGTCACAAAATCAGTGTGACAAATGTGGTTAAACAGGATGTTTAAGGGTTAAAGCTTGCTTAAAAGCTTGCTTAAAAAAATAAATAAATAAATCACCAAATGGATGACATATCGCAATCAGATGGCAGAAATTAGCATTTAAACCACACCAGTCCCGAAGATCAAAAGACAAACATGGCATCATCCAATTATTCTGTGGCGACATCAAAGTAATCATAAAGCACAAAGACCGCTGTGGCTTGTGACTGATAAGCAATTTAGACAAGTGTTGTGGTGCAGATCTTTGATGCATTTGAAGATAGGAAGAAAAAATGTGAATTGAATTCTCTGCTGAATGAGAAGCCAGAGGAGATAAAAAAATAACTACCAGTGTAATATGGCAGTACACTGGAACCCTGTTACGCAGTAATTGAATAGCCACTTTGCCAATGAAAATTATTCAATTAACCGGAGTATTCAAGTAACAGGGATTGTGTCACTTTCCTGTATTCTTGGGATAAATGTAGCATTTATTCTATTATATCTTGTTTGACAGAGCTCCATGAGCTCTGTCAAGCAAGATATAATAGATTAAATGCCTGTATTGGATGTACTGAGGCCAAATAGGTAAACAAATAAAGGAAAACTGGGGAGAGTCAGTGGAATTACTTGACAGGTTACAAGATTTTTCATTCAATTAACAGGAGTTTACTCTTTAACCGATATTCAATTAACAGATCAAATTTAAGTTAAGAGATATCCAATTAAGTGAGTCCCACTGTACTTTTGAGACTGGATGACATACACAATTTTGGATGTGCTGTAGCACTTGAATAATGGAGTTTATAAGAATCTATCATCCTCGGTTCGAATCCCACCTGCGGCAACCGCGTTGTGTCCTTGGGCAAGACACTTCACTCCCATTGCCTACGTGGGGGCACGGTGACGTTGTGTACTAAGGCGTACTGTATGCCGATGGTGCACCTGTCTTCAACCAATGCTAACCCTGCTTGTGTGGAGTTGGTATGTTGGGGAGCTGACAGTTGCTCGCCGTTGCTCGGTGGTTCTCTCTGGGTACTCCGGCTTCCTCCACCCGTAAAACTGTCGCGGTCATGATTAGCCATTGTGCAGAAATATGTGACCTTAAACACCAATAAATAATAAATAATAATAATAATAGAATCTATCAAAAGAGACCTTTTTACTGTATACCTTTGAAAATATTTCCAAGGTTGATCGTGGAATCTTTCAGCCTTAGCCTTCACAAAATTCAAGGGCTCAATAAAACTGTTCAAGGGCATCTCAACCTTTCTTTTTTCAAAGTGATGACCATATAAGTGACCATGTGATATTGTACATGGTCATCACAAATTATTCCTAAAGTTCTTACTGATTAACAACCGGCACTTTGTCACCTCTGTGATAATATCAGCTTAGCTTTTGTGACTGTGGGTTTTTTTATAATTCGATCTGAAATAAAAACTGGTTTTAATTGTTTGCATGTTTAATGTAGCAGTTTAGTTTGGATCTTGTGTCAATCCTTAAATGTAAGAGATCAATAAATTCAATACACCAATATTGGCCTCCCACAGTCAAGGTATATAAATATTTTGTATGATATAAATGAAAGAAAGATAAATCTCAAATGCTTAACTATTTGAATGATCTATTCATACTCAAGTGATTGCACTGCAGTTGAGATGATTTTGTTAGAATTTCACAATGCCTGTGTAAGAATCTATCTGTTTGCATGTTAAATGAGCATATTGACTGTGAGTGAGAAGATTTGTGCAACTGTTGTCTACTGGTTCAATACAGTGGAGCACACTTAATTGGATATCTCTTAATTGTATATCCCTGTTAATTGAATATAATTTTCAAACACAAAACCACTTACCATACCTTCAGTACAAATTTGATCTGTTAATTATTGCATATGGGTTGTAGAGTAAACTCCTGTTAATTGTATATAAATTTTTGTAATATGTCGAAAAAATTACTATGACACGCACCAAATTCCCCTTATTTATCAACCTTTTTGGCCTCACCACATCGAATACAGGCATTTATTCTATTATATCTTGTTTGACAGAGCTCTATGAGCTCTGTCAAACAAGATATAATAGAATAAATGCTCGGTTCACCTCCAGAACACAGGAAACTGACCAAACCCCTGTTAATTGTATACTCCTGTTAACTGAATAATTTTCACTGGCAAAATAGAGAGGTTTCTACTGTACAAAGAAGGTGAAGCTTAAGTGACAAGTATAGAAGTCGGATCTTCAAATAATTATTTCTGGTACTTGACATTGTGACAACAGTTTTGTGCCTGTCATCCCAAACTTGGTTCCCTGTGGGAACCAAGGAAGTGAAGCAGTGCTTGTTTACTGTGCTAAACAAACCCTGTTTTACTGGTAAAATGGGACCCTGAAAATAATGCCTGGAATGCAAGTCCCCTAAAATGGGCAGCATGGATATAAATGATTGGCTGGACTTGACTTTATCTCCACATTGCAGTCATATTTAGCCAATGTACACAAATATGTGACCTTAAAACCAATAATTTCAATAGATAGAGCTCTGTCAAACAAGATATAATAGAATAAATGCCTGTATTGAATGTAGTGAGGCCAAAAAGGTTGATAAATAAGGGGAATTTGGAGCGTATCACAGTAACCATTTCGACATATTACAAAAATTTATATACAATTAACAGGAGTTTACTCTACAACCCATATGCAATTAACAGATCAAATTTGTACTGAAGGTATGGTAAATGGTTTTGTGCTTGAAAATGATATTCAGTTAACAGGGATATACAATTAAGAGATATCCAATTAAGTGGGCACCACTGTATAATCAGTAGAAGGTTCATGTAGGCATTTATTCATTCCTTGAAGCCAAGAAAGGTTTTCAAGTACAGTCTGTAATCAGAGATTCTTTTGGGTGTCCACAGGGGCGGAATATGGGACCATTCCCAGTGACATTTTGGCATGATATTTCCCAATTCAAATGAAAATTTCCCAATCTCAGTCCTCAATCAAATAAAAATTTAATTCCTCCTCAACTCTTGAAGGTCTAATTTTGACTCTCCACACTCTTTACTGAAATAAAACAGGTGCCACTACAGGCAGTTTGCAAGTTACATCCCTAGAGGCTTGTCAGTTGTTTCTAGGCCAGACCTGACTGCCTACATATTTATTAGCTCACCTGAGCGAAGCTCAAGGGGAGCTTAACTAATCACTTTCTGTCCGTCGTCCGTCGTCCGGCGTCCGTCGTCCGTCGTCCGGCGTCCGTCGTCGTCCGTCCGGCGTTAACTTTACATTATCGACTTCTCCTCCTAAACCACTAGCCCAATTTTATTCAAATGTTGGCTAAATGTTTATTACCTAATGCCAATTCAGATTTGTTCAAATGAAGTTGCCCCTCCTCCTGGGTGGTGCCACACCCCCAAGGGGCACCAAAATCTTTGTAAATCTTCTTCTCATGAACCAGCAGTAGCAGAGACTTGATATTTGGAGTGCAGCTTCCTTTTGAGGTGTAGACTCAGATTTGTTCAAGAGAAGTTTGTGGGGCTATACTTGACGTTGTTATGAGAGGGGCAAAATTTTTTGCCCCGCCCAAAATTTCTATTTTCCAAACCGAGAGGCTGATTTGAACCAAATTTTATGTGAGGGCTTATTGGGTCATGAGTACTTGATTTATGCAAAAAAAAATTTTCCCGCAGCCACGTGGGAACCGCAGGAGCTAAAAATAGAAAAAATTTAAAACGCCCATATCTCCAAAACTGCACGGCACTGAGAATTTTTATTTGGTGTGCAGCTTCCTTAGGACCAACAGAAAGGATTGGTAAAAAAAAATTGCCATCGGTTTTATCATAGGGTACAGTTTCAGGACTTTGAAAAAGTGCTGAGTCAGCACTTTTTAACACTGTAGGCAATGGGAAAAACATTAAAAAATCTTCTTCTCCAGATCCAGCAGGCAGAATCTTTTGATATTTGGTATGCAACATTGTAGGGTGGATCTGATTCAAGTTTGTTCAAATCGGCCCCCTGGGTTCATATTTGGGCTCAGTATAGGAGCCCGATTTCGAACTTAGTGCATTTCAGGCAAATTTCTTAAAAAATCTTCTTCTCCAGATCCAGCAGGCAGAATCTTTTGATATTTGGTATGCAACATTGTGAGGTGGATCTGATTCAAGTTTGTTCAAATCGGCCCCCTGGGTTTATATTTGGGTTCAGTATAGGAGCCCAAATTTGAACTTACTGCATTTCAGGCAAATTTCTTTGAAAATCTTCTTCTCCAGATCCAGCAGGCAGAATCTTTTGATATTTGGTATGCAACATTGTAGGGTGGATCTGATTCAAGTTTGTTCAAATCGGCTCCCTAGATTCATATTTGGGCTCACTATAGGAGCTCGAATTCGAATTTAGTGCATTTCAGGCAAATTTCTTCAAAAATCTTCTTCTCCAGATCCAGCAGGCAGAATCTTTTGATATTTGGTATGCAATGTTGCGGGGTAGATCTGATTCAAGTTTGTTCAAATCGGCCCCCTGAATACATATTTGGGCTTACTATAGAAGCCCGAATTCGAACTTAGTGCATTTCAGGCAAATTTCTTAAAAAATCTTCTTCTCCAGATCCAGCAGGCAGAATCTTTTCATATTTGGTATGCAACATTGTGGGGTGGATCTGATTCAAGATTGTTCAAATCGGCCCCCTGGGTTAATATTTGGGCTCAGTATAGGAGCCCGATTTCGAACTTAGTGCATTTCAGGCAAATTTCTTAAAAAATCTTCTTCTCCAGATCCAGCAGGCAGAATCTTTTGATATTTGGTATGCAACATTGTAGGGTGGATCTGATTCAAGTTTGTTCAAATCGGCCCCCTGGGTTCATACTTGGGCTCAGTATAGGAGCCCGATTTCGAACTTAGTGCATTTAGGCAAATTTCTTAAAAAATCTTCTTCTCCAGATCCAGAAGGCAGAATCTTTTGATATTTGGTATGCAACATTGTGGGGTGGATCTGATTCAAGTTTGTTCAAATCGGCTTCCTAGATTCATATTTGGGCTCACTATAGAAGCTCGAATTTGAACTTAGTGCATTTCATGCAAATTTCTTAAAAAATCTTCTTCTCCAGATCCAGCAGGCAGAATCTTTTGATATTTGGTATGCAACATTGTGGGGTGGATCTGATTCAAGTTTGTTCAAATCGGCCCCCTGGGTTTATATTTGGGCTCAGTATAGGAGCCCAAATTTGAACTTAGTGCATTTCAAGCAAATTTATTAAAAAATCTTCTTCTCCAGATCCAGCAGGCAGAATCTTTTGATATTTGGTATGCAACATTGTGGGGTGGATCTGATTCAAGTTTGTTCAAATCGGCTTCCTAGATTCATATTTGGGCTCACTATAGAAGCTCGAATTCGAACTTAGTGCATTTCAGGCAAATTTCTTAAAAAATCATCTTCTCCAGATCCAGCAGGCAGAATCTTTTGATATTTGGTATGCAACATTGCGGGGTGGATCTGATTCAAGTTTGTTCAAATCGGCCCCCTGGATTCATATTTGGGCTCACTATAGAAGCTCGAATTCAAACTTAGTGCATTTCGGGCAAATTTCTTCAAAAATCTTCTTCTCCAGATCCAGCAGGCAGAATCTTTTGATATTTGGTATGCAACATTGCGGGGTGGATCTGATTCAAGTTTGTTCAAATCGGCCCCCTGGATTCATATTTGGGCTTAATATAGAAGCCCGAATTCGCACTTAGTGCATTTCAGGCAAATTTCTTCAAAAATCTTCTTCTCCAGATCCAGCTGGCAGAATCTTTTGATATTTGGTATGCAACATTGCGGGGTGGATCTGATTCAAGTTTGTTCAAATCGGCCCCCTGGATTCATATTTGGGCTTAATATAGAAGCCCGAATTCGCACTTAGTGCATTTCGGGCAAATTTATTAAAAAATCTTCTTCTCCAGACCCAGCAGGCAGAATCTTTTGATATTTGGTATGCAACATTGTGGGGTGGATCTGATTCAAGTTTGTTCAAATCGGCTTCCTAGTTTCATATTTGGGCTCACTATAGAAGCTCGAATTCGAACTTAGTGCATTTCAGGCAAATTTCTTAAAAAATCTTCTTCTCCAGATCCAGCTTCAGAATCTTTTCATATTTGGTAAGCAACATTGTGGGGTGGATCTGATTCAAGTTTGTTCAAATCGGCCCCCTGGGTTTATATTTGGGCTCCGTATAGGAGCCCAAATTTTAACTTAGTGCGTTTCAGGCATATTTCTTAAAAAATCTTCTTCTCCAGATCTAGCAGGCAGAATCTTTTGATATTTGGTATGCAACATTGTAGGGTGGATCTGATTGTGATTCATGAACGTATTTATTTGTAAAGTTGATAGAATCTTAGACAAAATTTGCAGAAAAGATCTACTATAGAAGGGGTGGTATCCAGGGTGAACCGTTTACCCAAATCTAGCAGTACTAATGCATTATTCACACAAATCTTCGTTCAAATTTTATGACCCCTCATTGGAACACACGCATTCAGCTCATTCCAACAAAGGTCATATGCCATGTTTTCGAGACAAAGGAATAAAAATTTTAGTTATTCATGAAATTTTTAGGCAACTGTTGTCTGTTATTCACATTGCTTCATGAAATTTCAGTACTTTTAGAAGTTACCTCAGTAATCAAGGGTTAATTCCCCTTAATTAAATGTCGCCTCTAAAAAACAACCACTTTGCATATCTTACCTTTTTACCAGCATAACTGCCAAAACTTGTCAGCATTCTTCGCAAAAATCGCTATTCAAATTTTAATTTTTGTCTCTTAAACATACATGTACTTATCGCTTGTAAATACCCCATTGGAATGAGCTTTTTGAGCTCATTCCAATGAGAGGTCGCACACCATGCTTTTTGAGTCAAAAAAGCAATTTTTTTAGTTATTCCAGAATTTCGTACGTAAAACACAGCTTTATGACTTCACATTAAAATGAGCTCTCTAAGCTTGTTCCAATCAACATTCACGCACTATGTCTTTCACACAAAAAATAAAATTTTCCATTTATTCAGGAATTTTGTTTGCAAGAACACTCTTACCCCCCCCCCCCCCCCCCCCCCCACAAACACACACACACAAACACACACACACACACACAAACACAGACACACACATCTAAAAGTTCGTCAGCAAAAAAACAGTTACTTCAATTTTTAAATGCATTATAGGAACAACTTGCCTAATCAAATTTAAATACTTTTGCATCATTCTGTATCTAGAACAAACCATTTACCATATCTTTACGCAAAATTCTCCAGCATCATTCACAAAAAAACACCATTATTTATATATTCACATTTCTGTCTCAAAAATATACCTGATCTTCCCATACCCCTATTGGAATAAGCTGTTTGAGCTTGTTCCAATGATGATAAAAAAAAATAAAATTTGTGAAAATTTTTGTTTTCTTGCATGCAAATATATACATGTAGCACATGGAAGATATCCACAGTTGGGGAGAGATGTCCAAGGCTATCTCTTCACATTCCTTGTTTGTGCTTCATGCTAAACCAGTTTGTCTGCAGAGATAAATTTGCTTTATTAAAAATCATTGGAGATTGGCCACACACCAATGATTTTAAATAAAACTAATTTTAGGTAACAAATGTTGAACTTCAAACAAAATCTATCACTCAACCAGTTAATGTTGATGAGGCATGACATGGTGAAGGTGACCTAAAATACTTCTTAGAGTCACTTTGTCAGGTGAGCGATTAAGGCCACGTGGGGCCTCTTGTTTTTGTAGTGTCCTGGGTAGGGTGTGCTTCTGTTGTTCCAATCAAGTATCTGAGTTCTTATTTGGGCTCCTTGTGGAAACCTAAATTTTAATTTAGTGCAATTTGGGGCCATTTCTTATTAACCTACCTTGCAATTGTTTACTACAGGCTTGCACTACAGTGGAAGACCCTAACTCGGATAATATACTCTTTATTTTTATCTTTCCCTAGCGATTTGGGAAAGAAAAGTGGTGCAAAACCACCAAGAAAAAATAAGCCAAAACTGGGTCGAGTGCTACCAGCGCAGACCCAGTAGGGGACACTCTTCTCCAAGTACAAATCCATGACTTCGTTGCCAGTGCGCAAACACATAGCTCATAACTCATTCTTTTTTCGTCCACCATGTGGCAGGACATCCATATTGCATTCAGAAACAGTGTTAATTCAACTCGTTGATAATGGTTACCTGTGACTTGAATTATGGATCTGAGGATCGTATAATAACAGGACTGTGTTTTATATATTCTCGTTATTATTTTCAACCACATTTTCATTCTATTTTTTATATTTCCCATACTTTTGCATACCGTGCGGTTTGGACATAAATTTTTTCGGTTAATAAATTTTATTATTCTTATTGGAGTCAGGTGTCAATGGGGGACTGTATGTACAGGATTTCTCCTCTCAGTTGAGGGCAGAATTTCTGTTTTTCGGGTATCTGTCGCCTGTCTGGGTTCAGTTGTGTTCCCGCCGGTCCTTTTCTGCCACCTTTCTCTCGTAGTTGGGGGTGTTCTTCTACTTTATACATCTGTTGAGTTCACTTTTTTTCTTCTACTGCTCTCACCTCTGTTATGTTCAGTACTGTTCCTTTAGGGCAATGCCTTTTGCCCTTGCTTTTGGTGCATTCTTGTGGCCGTTCCTCCCGCACCGGTGTGTGTGTGTGTGTGTGTGGGGGGGGGGGGGTGGGCGGGGATGCTGTCATTTTGGGGCCTCCCGACACGACAAGTGGTGAGAGTTATACCCCTTCCATGGGCGATGTGCAGTTTTTAACCGTGGTGGATACTGCGGGAGCTGTTGAGTTGTCTGGTAAAGAGATGGCTGATTCCGGGACTATGGTCCCTCTCCAGTCGACACCTGAGGCTGTCACTAAGGTTGTGACTCCTCCTTTGGAGGCTGAGCTCAGTTGCTCTCTCCCCTTTTCCACCAGTTTCAACAGCTGCAGTCATATCTGCTGCTACTGCTGTTCTGTCTGCAATGTCATCGGTCACTGTTTCAGCTGGCCTTGGTTTATCCCTGTAGAGGTCTGCAGCGATGTCTGGTAGTGTGGATGTGGGGTATCGGCCTCAGCCTTCCCTGACTTCAACTCAGCAAAGTCGGAAGTGGCTGCTGACCGGACCCTCTGCTGTGGCCTCTCAGTCGTTGGGCACAGCAGTTTCATCCCTGCAGGGTCTGCAGAGGTGTCTGGTAGCGTAGACGTGGGGTATCGGCTTCAGCCTTCCCTGACTTCAACTCGGCGAAGTCGAAAGGGGCTGCTGGCCGAACCCTCTGCTGTGGTCTCTCAGCCGTTGAGCACCGCAGTTTTCTCATTGGATTTGGATGTTCATGGTGAGGCCACCATGAGCTGCGTGGCATTTCCGTCAACACACTCTGGCCCCATGGCGGGGCCAACGCTTTTTGTGCAGCCTGGACCTTCTGTCCCTCAGATGTCTGTGGCGACTCTCCAGAGTTTCTGCTCTGTATCCTTGGGGTATGTCATACCTCTATAATATCTGCCTTCAGATGTTTCGGCTGCAGCCCGTCGCCCCGCATCAGTTGTATTTGAGTATCGTGACCCTTCGCTGGTTAAAAGGGTCAGAAGTGAAGCCACTTTGCTGGTTCGTTCCCACGTCGAACCAGCCGACAAGGGCAGTGAGCTTAGGGAGGCCCTCTCCTTGCTCACTCAGGTTCTGTCCAGGAGCCTTCCTGTTGCTCCCAGCTAGGCTACGAGTGGTTTCCAGGCACCCCCGTGGCGTTGTCTCCCGGGATTGGAAACAGGCCACTTTCTGATCCCCCTGGTGTGCCTACACCATGGGAGGCATTGGATGGTTTGCCCATGATGGGCTATGTGTCTTCCGACTCAGGGGATGAGTCCGACATACCTGATGTCGAGAACCAACAGTCTTCTGACTTGGGGGCAGTTCTTGACTTTGTGTTTGGGTTCCTTCCTAATCTCAAACCGTCAAACCAGCCGACAGTGTCAGCCCGGCCACGATCATCAGTCGCATACCTACAGCCTGTGGAACAGCCTCCTTCGACCGTGCCAGCTGGTACAGGTGGTTGAAGCGTTTACAGCTTTGGACTCTAAGCTGAGTTCCAAGTCTATGAAGACGTCATTCTTCACCAGGGTTGACACTTTTTTGCCTCGGGCGCGTTATCGTTCCTATGATTCCGCCAATCTGTCAGCCTGTCAGACTTTAACGGTCTTGGATCAGGACTCCAACTCCCTCAGGCTTTCCAAGCCCAAGTAGGCCGTTATTCTTATGGTGACTCTGGAGTTCGTGTTGGGCTTATCGAGAGAGATGCTGGACCTGCTTTCTCTCTCAGATCACATCATCTCTGCTTTGCTGCTTATCTGCCCTCAGATAAGTTTGACGACATACAGGCTCCTTTGTGTGTGCTGTCCAAGGCGCTCATGTATCTTACTCACATGCATGCCTGTAACATGGCTAACTTGGAATTAGTTCGCAGGGACGCTGTGCTGGACACAAGCCGTTCCCTTCGTGAGGGGCAGCACGCTGCTCTTCGATCTGCTTCTTCGGCGGGTCTGCAACTATTCCATGGTTCCATGGCAACGGTCCAGGATGATGCCCTATATCATTCCATAGATCAGCTACTGCTTCTTCAGCTTGATCAGCCTTCTGTTGGAGGCAGGGGCCATCCAAAGCCTAACAAGCGCCCTTCTGCTTCCTCTGCGAAGCCAAGGGCTGATCCTCCTGCTGCCGCTTCTACTTACTCACAGGGTAAAGGTAGGCATCAGCAGTCGTCACCTCAATTCGTCCCAGGTTGAAGCATCCAGCTCATTCGGGAGTGCCTCTTCTAACACCAGTCCCTTTCGAAGTTACAGGTTGGGAAGTTTTGATCACAGAGATAGGCAATACCTGTCAAAGGGGGCGATCGAGGTGAAGAACATTCATTCAGTGGGATTTTATTCCTGCCTGTTATTGGTGCCAAAGAAGGACGGCCGAAGGAAGGACGGCCTGTGGGCACTCTCCAATAATTTATAATAAAACAAATTTTGAATAAGAAATTCAGACCATCAAAAAAAATCTAGCCCTCAACCAGTTAAACAATTTTATCAGGTGAGTGATAAAGGTCCCTTGGGGAGCCTCTTGTTTCACAAAGTACGAAGATTCCTCTTCTAGTTCAGCTATCTGAACACCTTAGCGACCCAGTGGGGAAGCTGCGACATTCTGATAGCTGAATTATCTGTTACAGTAGAAACTGTCTTGAGAGACCGCCCTTTGGGCCACACAAAAGTGGTCTCTCATAACAGGGTTCAGGTTTTCTCAAGTCAGTGAATAACCAACCACAAAATTCAGAAATGGAGAAGAATGGATTTTTGTAATGACTTTGTAGTTCTTTTTTATGAAGTTTTTGTAACAAATTGAAATGGACTGTTATAAAAATTATAAAAATAAATTAGTGTTGAAAATCTTGAAGATTTTCAACACTAATTTATTTTTATAATTTTTATAACAGTCCATTTCAATTTGTTACAAAAAGATTTTCAACACAAATTTATTTTTATTCCTATCTGCCACATTTCAGGTATGTATGAAATTGTTTATTCAGCAATAATCCTAATCTTTTCACAGGGGTCTTATAAAAACATCTCAATCTGTAATGAGTTAGCAATTGAAACCCAATTAAGAGCTTTTAATTATGTTAGTATAACCCCACAACGGATTTTCCAATTCCAGAACAGGTAAAAGTTTTTTGTCATGGCTTCAGTCTTCAAACGGGCAGTCTCTCAAGACAGGTCCATTTTGGCATAAAAATACTAGTTGGTACCAGGTCACAGTGGTTTCTCAAGACAGGTGGTCTCTCAAGACAGGTGGTCTCCCATAGCAGGTCCATTATAGAGTAAAAGCAATCGGTGCCTAGTAGATGTGGTCTCTCAAGACAGGTGGTCTCTCAAGAGAGTGGTCTCTCAAGACAGGTTTTACTGTATCCCACATTGACAAATCTCAGCTTATAACTCCGAATCTTACTTTGTGGGGGCACGGTGGTGTTGCGGTAACCGATTCTTGTCAGAACACTGAAGTTAAGCAACGTTGAGCCTGGTTACTCCTTGGATGGGTGACTGTCTGAGTGATCGATTCAGACTTCCACGTTGTGTCTTTGGGCAAAGCACTTAACCCCGATTGTCGACATGGGGGCATTATGATGCCATGCACTAAGGTGTACTGCACTTCGATGGTGCACAAGTCTTCAACCAATCTAACCCTGCCTGTGCTGCAGCGCGGAGTTATGATGTTGAGGAGCTGGCAGCTGTGCATTCTTGCTTGGTGGTTCTCTTAGGGTACTCTGGCTTCCTCCACCCGTAAAACTGTCACAGACATGATATGACCTTGGCTGCTGAAGTGCTGTTAAACATTAATAAATAAATATATCTTACTTTGCATTGAATTTTTAGTACAACTCTTTCTTTTCTCTCTTCATCCAACTAATCCTTACATATTGGCATTTTTAGTCCTTCATCACACACATACTCATCATCAAACAACAACATTACTGCTCATCACGCCAATTTTTATGATTTTCATTTGGAAAAATGCTGAAAAGTTTTTGTTGTAAACAAACTGTTTGCACCTAGTTATGCATCAAGGGGGGCAATCCTAGCTTGGTTTCATATCAGCCAAGTTTGAAGTCATATCTGCCGAGTTCGATAATGGGTAATTCTGGGAATGAAAATCATACCCAATAAGGCCACACAAAGTAGAACTTCTGTTTCTCAGGCCATTATTTGTAAAATTGCATGCGGGCGAGCGTTTTTTTATTTTATTTTTTATTTCTGTAATTATTTGTTTGCCATCAAAAGTTCATGTTCTTGGTTTATATTTTAGGCTCATAAACTACGGAATAGCATGGGTGGTGGTGTATTTTGCCCCTTGAGGGCAAGAAGGCTTTGCAATGCTAAAGCATTGCAAAACCTTCTTGCACTCAAGGTACAAATTTATCAATTTTTTTAACTTGGGTAAAATATCAGACATAAACCATTTAATTATTATTTTTTTTAAAGTTTACATTGGTTATAAAAAGAGAGCATGCGACAAACAAATGGACCATGCAGGAGGGCCTGAGAAACAGATTTTTCATTTTTTTAGGTGGTAGAACAATTCCCACAGTACATATCTACAATAGAATAGTATCAATATAAAATAATGACTGAGCTTGATGGTGACAATGTGGATTGTCTCCCTGAGTGACCATTATCTCGCGAGGTGGTAGCCAAGGGAGAGAATGATCCCAAGGGGAGACAAGCCACATTGTTACCCGCAAGCTCAGTCATTATTTTTTTTCATTATATCGACTGAAGATTCCGTCTTGATATAATTATTTATGGATCATTGTCTCAGTCAAATATGGAAGAGGAACCAAAGTTCCTAACTTTTAATATGGAAAGAAGTGAATGTCAAAATACTATTTTTTTTCTTCAAAACAAACACAGTAAATTAGCTTTTGAATCGAATGTCCTTATAGCGAATCATTTTGAATTGCTCAGTTCTTTTAATGTCCTTATTTTTGAGCAGTTCCTCAATTTTTGACTGACAAATATTGGCAAATTTTCTGGTAGACATTTTGCGTGTTTACATTATTTCACAATGCAGAGTTGTTTTGTAATGAAACTACGTCATCAGGTACACGTTCAGCAATACTTTGGGTGTATTTGCTGACATTATTGGGAATATTCAGCTGAAGCAGGTAATAATGAAGAAATTATTGACCCGGCATTATTCACTGTGGTTGGAACATTGTGAAATGTTTAACTGGTAGAGTGCTGGAAGCCCATATTTGGGCTTTATTCTGAAGTGCAGGTACCACAACTTGAAGGCTCATATTCAGTGGATGTGCTCTGTATTATCTTTGAGGTGATATTATTTTGTCTGTCAGGGTGTGCCCTGTTACAATTTATGGGAGAGTGCCCCATAGGCACTCTCCCATAAATTGTAACAAGGCAAAGACGTGTATAAGATTTGATGGCTAAAAATAACTGAGCACTCTACCAGTTAATGGGATTACACGGTGGATTAGCATAATGTTTGTAGATGAGGTATAATAACACCTTTTATTACACGCCTGTTCATTGAAATCCCTATCTACAGCAACACTAAACCATGTGGAAAATGAAAATCCGTTCTGCACATATGTACCAAACAGAAATTGTTGACAGACTATTTTTAAATAGAAGCCAAATTTCACTGGAATTTTCTACAAATCGTGCACCGCAATTACAATTTAAATCTCTTGTGATAGCCAAAAATAGTAACAATACAATATGCAAATTTGGTTTGCGATAAAATGTGTTCTTTTTGTTGATAGTTTGTCCCCTGAGTTCCAATGTGTTCTATGTGCCGACTTTTCGACATATAGAACACATTGGAACTCAAGGGATGAGTTGTCAAATGAATTGCTGAGTGTCGTTTTATAGACATGAAGGCATGTAATAAACACAGAACAACACACGCATGTGAATGGGTAGATCAATAATGGCACTTGTGCCATCGTGAAAGGATAAAATTCTGGGCCTGCGGCCTCTCATTTGATCCTTTCATGCTGGCTCTTGTGCTATACAGTAGAATCCTTTTAATTGAATATCTATTTTGGCAGTGAAAATTATTCAGTTAAGAGGAGTATACAATTAACAGGGATTTGGTCAGTTTCCTGTGTTCTGGAGGTAAACTGAACATTTATTCTATTATATCTTGTTTGACAGAGCTCATAGAGCTCTGTCAAACAAGATATAATAGAATAAATGCCTGTATTGGATGTGGTGAGGCCAAACAGGTTGATAAATAACGGGAATTTGGTGCGTGTCACAGTAATTTTTTCGACATATTACAAAAATTTATATACAATTAACAGGAGTTTACTCTACAACCCATATGCAATTAACAGATCAAATTTGTACTGAAGGTATGGTAAATGGTTTTGTGTTTGAAAATTATATTCAATTAACAGGGATATACAATTAAGAGATATCCAATTACGTGGGATCCACTGTATTGATTAACCCATTCACATGCATGTGTCATTCTGAGTATTTTCTAGGCTGGATCACTTATCTTAGCATTTTAAATTCCTCCTTCTTTCTCAATATTGGAATTCTATGTAGCAATTATAAGAGTAAACTTGTTAAATGTTAAACTTGCAACAAATATGCTTAACCCTTTGCACTCTCTGTGGGAACCCCAGAAAGGGAGCAGTACAAGTTTACTTTATAGACAAGTTCTGCTTTACTGGTAAAATAGAATGGAGAACCATCCCCTAGGGATTAAGTCCGCAAAAGTGGGCAACATCGGAATAAACATTGCGGCTAAACATGACTTTATCCCAATGATGAAGTCATGAGATAGCCAAAGATGCTGGATCACACTCTCTGCACACTGATTGCAAAATAAAAGTTCAGGCAGCAAATTTTTCTTAGTAACCATAAATTGAACCAATTCAGTCTTCATTGTGTTGGTTAAATTCCTAGTTACATCCTAAGAAAAATTTTCTACTTGAAATTTTGACATCGGTGTGCAGAGGGATTACCCTTTACCTAACAAAATGTCATGATTTTGTTTTGTAATGGGGTTTAATGACACTTTCAATAGTGAGGGTCACATTTGCAAGTGGAGAAAGCCGGGATACCACTGGACAGATGTCTAGATTCATTAACAGACTCTGTACAAGCAGGATTATCAGCAGTTGAAGGCAAGTGCACCATCGATGTCCAGTATCCACTGTGCCCCACATAGGAAATCGGGATGAAGTTTCTGCTGACACATCACTGTTACTGCTGCTCAGGGTTAAACTGCTGACCAATTGGCTTGAAGTTCATTGCTCAAACTCCGGAGCGCATGTGCTCCTGATAATGTCCTGATAATCACCCAGTGATATTCACTCCCATTGCAATTCAACTCTTGTTAGCATATAGTAGGGAGCACGGTGGCTCAGTGGTAGACTGTTGGACTTCTGTGCTAGTGGTTCCGAGTTTGATCCCCATCCGGGATGACCTGCGTTGTGTCCTTGGGCAAGGCACTTTATCCCGGCAGCCTACATGGAGGCACGATGACGCTGTGTATTAAGGCGTACTGCACGTCGATGGTGCACATGTCTTCAACTGCTGTAATCCTGCTTGAGCGGAGCTTTAAAAGAGTTAGGATGTTGAGGAGCTGACAGTTGCTCGTCGATGCTCTGTGGTTCTCCCTGGGTATTCCGGCTTCCTCCACCCATAAAACTGTCACTGTCACGATTTGCCATTGTTCATAAGTATGTGACCTTAAACACCAATAAATAAATAGCATATGTTACTTGGATTAAAAAAGCAGGTCGGTAATTTCAACCAGATCGCAACCCAGCTATGATACAGCAGGCCTGTCGATTTGAGTAGAACAGCCATTGGGTCGCGTGGAGGTTACCTGAAATGAAAAACTTGCGAACGAAAAACGGATCATGCCAAATTGTCGCCAAGTCACACAAAATTTTGGCCAAGTTGAACGATCTAGTACGAATGAATGGTGGAATGATGTTGAGCATCAACCAATCATCAGTGGCACAGGTGTTTGTTGGCTAACAGAGCAGCTATATTTCAGGCAGATGTAAACAACTATGCTGATGATTGGTTGATGCTCAACATCATTTTAAATTGTTGATCATCTTAAGATGTAGCATAGATACAAAATCAGGAAATGGCATTAATTCATGTCTCTCACAAATAGTGATTACGGATGCCAAACTCTTCTGCAGCATGCAAGCTCATGCCAAGATTAGGCTGTAATTGCAACTAATTTGTATCTGAATTGCAGCAACACAGTCCCATTAAGGATTCATCTTTATTCATTAGGATATTTCCCAACAGAGCAAGAACTTGGTTATGATACAACAGTTCATATATCGGCATAGTAGCGATACATATATATTTAGGTAACCTAATAGGTAACCTGAATCAAGTACAAATGATAAGTTTTACCAAAGCTCAAACCAGGTAAACGATAAATGGGTTGGGCCTAAAAAAAATTAAAAATCTGTTTCTTAGGCCCTCCCGCATGGTCATTTTGGCTGCCGCATGCTCTCTTTTTATAACCAATTTAAACTTAAAAAAAATTAAAATTAAATGGTTTATGTCTGATATTTTACCCAAATTAAAAAAGTTGATGAATTTGTCCCTTGAGTGCAAGAAGGCTTTGCAATGCTTTAGCATTGCAAAGCCTTCTTGCACTCAAGGGATGAAATACACCCCCACCCATGCTATTCTGTAGATTATGAGGCCTAAAACTTGAACCAAGAACATGAACTTTTGATGGCTAAGATGTAATTACTGAAATAAAAAATAAAATAAAAAAAGTGCTCGCCCGCATGCAATTTCACAAATAATGGCCTGAGAAACAGAAGATCTACTTTGTGTGGCCTTATGCAAAATATTGAAAACAACAGGCCTGATCCAGGGAAAATTCCCTGTCCACTTTTCTGCTAGCAACACTAATTCTCACTGTGAAAGAAAAGAAAAGCAAAATCATAGGATCTCAACCCTTTCACTAACATGAAAAGCAGACTACTCTTGCAAACAAAATTATTGAATAACTATTTTTTTCATTTTTTGCGTCCAAAACATAGCTTCTGGCCCCTCGTTGGAATGAACTTGCTGAGCATAAGCTATGTTTTTAAGGCTAAAAATTAAAAAATAATGAAAATTGAATGGCAGTTTTGTGAATAGAGCAGGCCAGTTTTGGCCGTCACGTTGGGTAAAGGGCTAAACAACTATTTCATTTGTTTTCCATGTTTCAGCCTTGATTTCACTATATTTTATTTACGAAATTACTAGTGGGCCAACCCGTCCCAAAATGGGAAGCCACGCCCATGAAAGGACAGAAAATAACCCATTGCATTTCAAAGGAGATAATCAAAGCTGGAATTTCTAGCTGGGGGAATGCTGGAATTACAGAGTTCCGATATACAGTTAAAACTAGAAGTCCTGTCACGAATACTGCGCTTATCTTGGCTTAATTGCGCGTTGGAATTGCGCGCAATTGCCATATCGAATGGCATCCAAAGCACGGCAGGTTCTCCGAGTTACTCATAGCAAACACATGCACTGTTTCTGCCAATGGACCTCCGGGTTACCCGGAGGTCCATTGGCTGAAACATTGCTTGTGCACAGGCCATATGTACAGAATTTGATAGCTTTACTTGGGCCATAACGCGCATATCAACGTGCTATTTGTGCGCATTTCATGACAGGACTTCTAGTTTTAACTGTATATAATAGATGAAATCTCTGTCCACAACTGCAATCATACAGTACAGCCGCTGTACACCACTTTCCACGGCTTGGCAGTATTTTCACGGACGCAATAATATTGGGTTCCAAACACTATCTATAGGAATAATCATTATAAATTTAATGATTAATCAGGTATAACATGGTGCTTTATTAATTAAATTTTGCTGATGATGATTTTTATTACCTGGTAAATGCATGCGTGGACATCACTGCCTATGCATGGATTACAATCGGTCCACAGCGACTACACTGTATCATGGACTGAATTAGAAAGAGGTCATGTTTGTGATGACAGTACATTACTTTTGTCCCCACATTGGAATGACCTAATTGCGCTCATTCCCATGAGGGGCCACAAGCTATGTTTTTGAGGCAAAAAAAAGAAAATTTTCAATTGTTCAAGAATTTAAAAAGTTTGCTGTGTTAGATAAAGGATTAATTAAAAAAATAACAATTAAAAAAGTTGATGAAAACACTTATTCTTTCCATTATAGTATTATAGTGTATGTTCTTGCAAGAACACCGGATTGAAGAATATTGCACTGGTGCCCAGTTGGGAAGAGCAAAGTTGATAAAACTGAATTAATTATTTATAATTTAAAATTATTTAACCCTTTACCCAACGAATCGGCCGCATCCGCCCACATAATATGCAAATTCAGCAGTTGAAAAAATATTATTTTTCAAACAATTTCAACAAAACCATATCATGTGACCCCTCGTTGGAACAAGCTCGTCGAGCTCGTTCCAACGAGGGGTCACATGATATGGTTTTGTTGAAATTGTTTGAAAAAATGATATTTAAAATAATAAATTTTGATATCGTCTGCGTTAGGTAAAGGGTTAAAATGATTGTGTTTCTTTCTCTTTCCTCACATTATCCGGCTCAGCTCCTTAGCGAAAAGTGTGGTGCTGGTCACTTCTCTTGCTGACAGTTTGTTCCATGACTTTATGATATTGCCACTGTGTGGCTCGGATGGTGCAGCGAATCATATTTTGCTTCCCCCTAGATATTAGTCTTGCCCCTTCTCCCCCTCCCCCCCCCCACCCACACACACACACCTAATTTTGATATCCTGGCTACGCGTCTGTGTTCTCTATACCTTTTCTCATGACCTCTAGTAACTGAGTGGGTTTTTATGCGTGGGGGTTGATGGTGTTACTTGTACCAGGCTGCTGATTCATTCTCCTTTTCTCAGTGACTGCTATTCCAGTTGTTTGTCCATTGCAGATAAACTGCATTTCTTGCTGTAGTTGTTGCAAACCATTCTTGCTCCTTTCTTCTGTAAATTTTCCAGTTTCTTGATGTTCTCCTTAGTGTGTGGGTGTCAAACAGTCCAGAGGTAATCCACTGCAGGTTGGATGATTGCTTAATAACATGTTTCCTTGATGGATGTGCTCCAACCATTGAGATTTCTTCTAAGAATAGCCGAATTAATTTTTCCTGACAATGGTGCAAGTTGTATATTACCACAAGGTTAGCAAGCCAATTAGATAAATGCAATAATGATGACATATAGCTGCCATATTACACAACACATTTAGCTGACTGTATAAAGTAATATACGGATGGATCAGCTGTTTGTACTGGAGTTAATTCGTGTGACAGATCAAGTTTAACTGGTAGAGTGCCAAGTTATTTTTAGTCATCAATATTGGTTCTTATGACCTTGTCTTGTTGCAGTTTATCCGAGAGTTCCTGTTGGCACTCTCCCATAAATTATAACAAGGCAAATCCTTCAAAGATAGGGTGCAACCCTGTTAATTGAATAGCCATTTTGCCATCAAAAATTATCCAATTAACAGTAGTATTCAGTTAACAGGGATTGTGTCACTTTCCTGTATTCTAGAGATAAACTTAGCATTTATTCTGTTATATCTTGTTTGTCTATTATATCTTGTTTGACAGAGCTCCATGAGCTCTGTCAAACAAGATATAATAGATTACATGCCTGAGGTCAAATAGGTTTATAAACAAAGGAAAACTGCAAAGAGTCAGGATAATTTCTCAACAGGTTACAAGATTTTTTATTCAGTTACAGGAGTTTACTCTGTAACAGGTCAAATTTGAACTGGAGGTATGGTAAATGGTTTTGTATTTAGGAATTATATTCAGTTAACAGGGTTATTCACTTAAGATATATCCAATTATGTGGACTCCACTGAAATATGAACCACTGGTAATGAAGCCTTTAAGATGCAGTATCTGTACTTCAGAACAAAGCCTAAATATCGGCTTCCAGAACTTTACCAGTTAATAAAACTGGTAAATCATTAAATTATGCCACAGTACAGTCCCGTGTCAAGGACTGTCTGGATGAGATAATGGGGTTAGTTTAGTACACTGGACTCTACTTAATTGGACATTTGGTAAATTTTCAGTTAACATAAATATAAAAGGTGATACTTGCAAAACTAATTTGGAATTAAATATACAGGATAGTTCTGATCAGTATTGGACTGATAAAATGCACCTGTCACATGCCACAGGTTATATTTTTACCTGGGTCGCCAGCAGTAGAGCAGGTCTAGTAACCACTTGACTCCGTCCGTCCGTCCGTCTGTCAGTCCGTCTGTCCATCCGTCCGTCAAATCAGTCCATCTGTCAGTCCGTCCGAAACACTCCTTCCATCAAAGTTTTCTTGGCTTCTATGAAAGGGAATGATTTTATATTTGGTCTGCTGCTTCATAATGATTAGCTGTATCGTGTAAGCAATTTTCAGATCTGCCGTGCAGCCACTTCCTGTTTTCCGATACTTTGAAATTTTACTGTACCCACTGAACATTGAAATTTTCCGTCAAGGTTTTCTCGGCTTCTATGCAAGGGAATGATTTTATATTTGGTCTGCTGCTTCATAATGATGAGTTGTACCGTGTAAGCAATTTTCAGATCTGCCGTGCAACCACTTCCTGTTTGCCGATACTTTGAAATTTTACTGTACCCACTGAACACTGAAATTTTCCGTCAGGTTTTCTTGGCTTCTGTGCAAGGGAATGATTTTATATTTGGTCTGCTGCTTCATAATGATTAGTTGTATCATGTAAGCAATTTTTAGATCTGCCATGCAGCCACTTCCTGTTTGCCGATACTTTGAAATTTTACTGTACCCACTGAACATTGAAATTTTCCGTCAAGGTTTTCTCGGCTTCTATGCAAGGGATTGATTTTATATTTCTTCTGGAGCCTGATAATGATCAGTTGTATCGTGTATGCAATTTTCAGATCTGCCGTGCAGCCACTTCTAATTTGCTGATTCAATTGCATGCAGCGACACAGGTCCAGACCCGGTATTGGTCTTGGTTTGTTTTCTTTCTGGTTCTAACAAAATTTACCTGTCCACCTTAGATGGACAAACATTGAAATTTTTTCTTCCTACCCTCCCCCCTCCCCTTGATATACTACACCCTTTCACTATCGGTGAGCCAAAGCTGATTTCTGGTTATCGACTGACCATTGGCTGAAAAAGACCAATTAAAATTTTATCAAGGCACCAGAAACCAAATTCGGAATTGTTGAAATCGCTGACAGTCAAATAAAATTTTCTTCATGCTTCTGTCCACCTACCTTCCAGCACCACCACTGTAGAATCTTGGGTATCAAGAAAAAATCAGATAGCATTCCATCTGAGATGCAATTTTTGTAGGTCTGTGAAGTTAGTTTGATGTTGGGTGTTGGACATTCATTTCACATTCATATTTAGTTAGTTGACATTGGACATTCATTCGACATTTGCCTGAAGTTAGCTTGATGTTCGGCATTTGAGATTCATTTAACAATCTCCTGTAGTCGGTTTCATGACTTGAAACTGATTTTAAGTGAATGTCAACTGAATGTCAAATGCTGAATGTGAAAATGACTTCAGGCAAATGTCAAACGAATGTCCAACACCCAACAACAAACTGACTAAAAGTGAATGTCAAACAAATGTCCAACATCAAGCTAATTTCACATTGTGATACAGTCTAATAATGCAAGTATCGGGAATATTTTATATTAAGAAATCTCTTCCCACTGGAGGTGTATTGTGATCTGATAATAAAATAAACTGCTTTTGTGATCTCTGTTTACTCTCTACCAAATGTAGGGGCCAAAACTGGTCAGCACCAAGCCTGAAAATAAGATCATGCAGGGTAGCATCACCAAATTCACCCGCTGGTGACCTCATTTTGCAGATGACAGTCTGCTTATTTTCAGGCATGGTCAGCACTATTCACAAAAATAATAATTCCAATTTGTAACCCATTGTGTATAAGAATACACTTGATGCCATTTTATTTAAATAATAATAATAATAAATTACCGTATTTACTCAATGTATTGGGACACTCTATGATTTGGGACACACATTTTTTCCAGAAAACTATATTTTTTTTATGCTCCAAAGTTTAGGACATTCAGGAGATTTGTTTCCAGTTGGCCCGTTGCTAGTAGCAGACGACACTCATAAAAAAAATTCTTGAGTAAGGCCACACAAAGTAGATCTTCTGTTTCTCAGGACATTATTTGTGAAATTGCATGCGGGCGAGCGTTTTTTTATTTTATTTTTTATTTCAGTAATTACTTTTTTGCCATCAAAAGTTCATGTTCTTGGTTCAAGTTTTAAGCCTCAATCTACAGAATAGCATGGGTGATGGTGTATTTCATCCCTTGAGTGCACTCAAGAAACAAATTCATCAATTTTTTTAACTTGGGTAAAATATCAGACAAAAACCATTTAATTTTTATTTTTTTTAAGTTTAAATTGGTTATAAAAAGAGAGCATGCGGTAGCCAAAAGGACCATGCGGGAGGGCCTGAGAAACAGATTTTTTATTTTTTTAGGCCTAACTAAAAATTTTCATTTTTTACTTCCAAAACATAGCTTATGATCCCTCATTGGAACGAGCGCAAATACACTCGTTCCAATGAGGGATCATAAGCTATGTTTTGGAAGCAAAAAATGAAAATGTAAAAAAAAATTGGTCGGCGATTTTCGTATATAGTGATGGAAAACGAATCGCACACAACTTTATTCAGCATCAAATCAATACCAGGCTCTGTTCTTTCCCCATTTTCTA
Organism: Pictodentalium vernedei; assembly: GCA_031216915.1. NCBI lineage: Eukaryota > Metazoa > Mollusca > Scaphopoda > Dentaliida > Dentaliidae > Pictodentalium > Pictodentalium vernedei. The sequence goes on along the minus strand of CM062288.1, from coordinate 24,540,580 downwards.
AGAATTGGGACACCTGAGAAAATAATTATTTTTTGCTGTCCCAATACATAGAGTAAATACGGTAGTTTCAGATATTTTCTCAGTCTGCAGATACATGGTCAATTAGTGGTATGCCTGGAATAGAATGAATGGGTAAATGACGCTTACTACTTCACTGCACTTGCATGGCTAACAACTCCCTCTACCCTGGTTTCCTGCCAAATTCAGTTTTGCAATAGTTGATTCTGGGGAACGGTCGTGAGATAACTGGTCACGGAACGCAGGTTCCTGTATATTTTGTTCACATTCGATTTTGCTCAGAAGTACATGTCTGAATTTAATATAACAATAACATGATTTTGAAGAGCATTACAGTGTATTAAGGGCTCAACAGAAATGGTTAACAGCCCAAGAGCTTATTAGCGGCCCGCGACGAAGTCGAGGGCCGCTAATAAGCTCAAGGGCTGTTAACCATTTCTGTTAAGCCGTTGATACACTGTAATGCCCGACAAAGTCATGTTATTTCTATTATTGCCACTTTCGTACATCGGGTACATTACAATTAAATTATATGGGAAATAAGATAAATAAATGAAGTTTGACATTTTAGAATTAAAAAACAGCGACACTATCGTCTGATTTGTTGACAAACAAACCGGGTAACATGACTATCGTCTGATCAGTCTACGGCGAAATTTGGGAAGTTAGATGATGAAATATATCTTTGAAATGCGAACTTTAGGCAAGGAGATTATTCATCAACGATGTCATCACTTACTTTGTGCGTATCGCTTCCTATATTTGATACATTATCTTTCCGTGACACAAAGGGAAACACTTGAAACAAATGTGTTAATTGTGTTTACTAATTAAAAAAATCCGAATTGAATTTCGATCCCAATGGAAATCTGGGAAAAATATTGTTGATCAGCTGAGAGACGTGACATCATTGTATATATTTAGATGTGTTGGGCTGTTATAGTCAATAACGGCCCAACACGTCACATGACTTGCACTTGTTGAGCATTACGAGGTTTCAACACCCGGTAAAACATTGTTAATGTGCTAGGAACGCCCACAAAAGTGGTAATAATAATGTAAGACATTGAATGCACTGCTGTATGTTCTGTTCAAAGACGATCCATATTTGCAGAATTATGGAAATGTTTTGTAGATCGGTATCATCCGACTGATTCGTTGCATTCCTAATTTAATTCTATAAACTTATACCATCTTGGAATGATTTTCACCAAGGAAGGGTTACAAATTTAATTTTTTTTATTTTTGTCTCAAAAAGTTTGCTTATGATTCTACATTTCAATGAGCTCATAACTCCCTTGAGTGGTCATACGCTTTGATTCTGAGACAAAAATTTAAAAATTCTAGTCATCCAAGAGAGGTTTTTGCTACTATCTGTTATCTGGTGGGTTAAGAATTGACTGAAAATTGTTTTGAATAGTGATTAAACTTTTATTCATAGATTTTTGAGGTAGATTCAGTGAATGGCAAACAAAACAAAAAATCATATTCCTGCTCAAACGTACATCGGTTTCATAGACCAGCATATTTTTCTACAGCTTTGATAACTCATAATTGTTAATATGTAAAAGTCCATTATACTGAAATACTTGAATCATCACTGAATTTGTAATCATAAAAAACAGCTGTTACAGCCATTAACATCTCTGAAGCAGGTAATGTTTGGGCTTTATTCTGAAGTGTAGGTACCATGATTTAAGGGCTTCCTATTCAGTGGATATCGTTCTTATTATCTTCGAAGTGAAATTATTTAGTCTATATGGAATTGCATTGTCTCTGGGCACTCTCCCACAAATTGTAATGAGGCAAAGACATGCAAACAAATTTTGATGATCAAAGAAAATTTAACACTCTTCCAGTTCTGTGATTGTCTGAGTGATCGGTTTGAACTCCCACGTTGTGTCCTTGGGCAAGTCACTTCACCCTGATTGTCCACATGGAGGCACGATGACACCATGTACTAAGGCGTACTGCTTATCGATGGTGTGCATGTCTTCAACCAATATAACCCTGCCTGTGCTGCAGTGCGGTGTTACGATGTTGGAGAGCTGGCAGTTGCACGGTGGTTCTCTCGGGGTACTCCTGCTTCCTCTACCCGTAAAACTGTCACCGACATGATATGACCTTGGCTGTTAAAGTCTTGTTAAACACTGATAAATAGCACTCTTCCAGTTAAACACCAATAAATAAATAATAAATTAGGTTGTGTTACAAAATTCTGGTGAAGGGAAGGAGAACCTCATGTCACAAAATTTGTGCAAAAGGGGAAAAAGGTTATGCCAACATGACTTTGCTGCACCATCCCAATACCACTTTAATAAAAACAACAGAAAAGCATGGACATTATATCATCCCTTGAATGCAACAAGGTGCAGATGGTACCTTGTTGCATTCGAGAGATGATATGTTTCCAATAAACCATTGCTGGGAAGTCCTATCCTCTTGAGTCCCTGTCTGGGACGACCCATGTTGTGTCCTTGGGCATGGCACTTTATCCCAGTTGCCTACATGGGGGCATGAGGACACTTGCCCTGTACTAAGGCGTACTGCACGTCAATGGTGCACATGCCTTCAACCTCTTTAACCCTGCTCGAGCGGAGCTTGAACAGAGTTAGAATGTTGAGGAGCTGACAGTTGCTCGTCAATGCTCGGTGGTTCTTTCCAGGTACTCTGCCTTCCTCCACCCATTAAACTCTCCCTGACACGATTAGCCATTGTGATAAATATGTGACCTTAAACACCAATAAATAAATAAATAAATAAATAAATAAATAAATAAATATCCTGAGTTTAACAATCACCTTCTATGACTCACAGGATTACTGTGGCTCAGCAGTTAGAGCATTGGACTTCAAACCGTAAGGTCCATGGTTTGATCCTGACCTGCGGTAACTTCATTGTGCGTGATAGCCCAGAGGGCACATTGATGCTGTGTTCTAAGGCGTACTGCACAATGATTGTACACTTGCCTTGAACTAATCCTAACCCTGTTTATACTGATAAAGTTAGTATGCTGGGAAGTCTGACACTTGATCACCAATGCTCAGTGGCTATCTCTGGGTTTTCCAGCTTCCTACACCTGTAAAACTGTCCAAATCGAGGTGACTCTGCCTGTCAAAAGTGTCATTAAACCCTAATATAAAACAATATCATGCCATTTTGTTAGTTAAAGGGTTAACCCACTTCATTAAGCCCCAGCAAATAAACAAATAATTCTATAGCTCAATTAAAAAGTAGAGCGGAAAATGCCCACCTAGAAAAATCTTGATCAACTGAGGGATTCTGAAATCCTTGTTTGCGCAACAAATATGACAGAAACATTACGAGTCAGGGCCTGGAAATAACTGGTGAATGACCATTTTGGTTAACCCTTTACCTAACATAAAAAGCATGACGACACTTGCAAACAAAATTCTTGAATCACTTATTTTTTTTAATTTTTTGTCTCGAAAACATACGTTATGATCCCTCATTGGAACGAGCTTGACGAGCTCATTCCAAAAATGGGTCATAACCTATGTTTTTGAGATAAAAAATGAAAATATAACCACACAAAGTAGATATTCTGTTTCTCAGGCCATTATTTGAGAAATTGCATGCGGGCGAGCGGTTTTTTATTTTATTTTTTATTTCAGTAATTTCTTTTGCCATCAAAAGTTCATGTTCTTGGTTCAAGTTTTAAGCCTCATAATCTACAGAATAGCATGGGTGGTGGTGTATTTCATCCCTTGAGTGCAAGAAGGCTTTGCAATGCTAAAGCATTGCAAAGCCTTCTTGCACTCAAGGGACAAATTCATCAATATTTTGAACTTGGGTAAAATATCAGACATAAACTATTTAATTTTTATTTTTTTAAAGTTTAAATTGGTTATAAAAAGAGAGCATGCAGCAGCCAAAAGGACCATGTGGGAGGGCCTGAGAAACAGATTTTTTATTTTTTTAGGCCTAACAAAAATTAATTTGCGAATTTTTAGAATAGCGCTGGCCGGTTTTGGCCATTATGTTTGGTAAAGGATTAAGTGTAGGTTATGTTGATTGTAAAATATGTGAACAAACTACATATTACGACAAAGTAATATGACATAACTTTCTTAAATTATTAATCTAGTATGTTTCACCAGAAAAACTTGATAATTATTCTTTCAGAACCATCTCAACCTAAAAGTTGTGTATTACATCAACATTTGAATAGAATAATATGCTTTATACCATGATTACCTATTCTACTATATATGAAAAGCCTATGACATAAATTTTAGCTTCACAAACTAACTGTGGTGAACACAATGGGATTTCAAGTGTTAAAATTTACACCTACAGTGGAACTAAATCCAAGTTGACCTTTGGTGATGACCTGAATGCAAACTTGTCTAAATTTATCGCTCATCATCTCGCAAAGAGAGAAATGAAAGTGGCAATTATTTTTACGTTTTTAAATGGGTTTACCTCATAAGATGCCAAAAAGTAACAAACCTGCATTGTCTCATGTCAATAAAGCATCCATAACTCGAAATAGTATGTTATTGTTATTTCATTTCGTTTCAGCGATAAAATCAACCATGGAAGTACCGCCCACCGATGCTCATGTGAACAAAAACAAATTCGCACATTTGTACGGCTGCTGCTCAAAATCAAAAGGGAGCGCAGTGGCTCAGTAGTAGACCGTTGGACTTTTGTGCTAGAGGTCCCAGTTGCCTACATGGGGGCACGATGATGCCATGTACTAAGGTGTACTGCACGTCAATGGTGCACATGTCTTCAACCGCTGTAACCCTGCTTGACCGGAGCTTGAACAGAGAATGTTGAGGAGCTGACAGTTGCTCATCGTTGCTCGGTGGTTCTCTCCAGGTACTTCGGCTTCCTCCACCCGTACAACTGTCACGGTCATGATTAGCAATTGTGCATAAGTATGTGACCTTAAACATCAATAAATAAATGAAATCGAGAAAAAATAATAGAGACTCTTAATAATGTGACGATCATGGTGTAAATAAAATATACCCAAAGTAGCTTGGTGTACCAAATGTTCACCACGAGTGGTGAAGTGGTGTTAAACGTGCGCCAAACTTTCGCAGTTAAGACCACTTCACCACTCATGGTGAACATTTGGTACACCAAGCTACTATGGGTATATCCTATATGTATCTATCTTAAAAGAATTTCTGCCACATTAAGTAGTAACAACTACCATGTGATCTTGCTTCTGCGACATTTCATGTTGGTTGTTGATATTTATATAGATGGAATTCCTGTTAACATTTTACCCAACGCAGACGAGATCGAGATTTATTATTTTAAATATCATTTTTTCAAATTTAAAAAAAAATTTCAACAAAGCCATATCATGTGACCCCTCGTTGGAACGAGCTCGACGAGCTCGCTCCAACGAGGGGTCACATGATATAGTTTTGTTGAAATTTTTTGAAAAATAGTATTTTTTCAACAGCTGAATTTGCATATTATGCAGGCGATTCATTGGGTACAGGGGTGGGTGGCACCAGGGATTTCTCGAGGGGGGGGGGGGGCTGACCTCTCCGACAAGGGGGGGGGGGGGGGAGGGGGGCTATAATATTTGACCTCCCGAATGAAGGAAAATGAGTGAAAATTGGTAAATTGGAGAACCAAAATAGAAGCAAATTGAGTATGTTTGTTGATTATTTAACGTAAACATATTATAATAAGGTCGGGAAATATTTCATCTATAAAGCCAGTTTCCAAACTTTTACCATGACGATAACCGATAATTAGGTATGGAAGTAATGGAATGCCAGTTGGATAACAACTGTCATAATGCCTTACAAAGAAGAACCAAATACCCCGTTCTTGATCGACACAAGATGAGATATCTACATTCGATTGTTGGAGATTTCTCGTGAAGTCGAGTTTAAGAGACTTTCTGACGGACTGACTAAAAATCTCCGACAGGGGGCTGGACCTCTCCGATGGGGGGAGGGTGGGGGGGGGGGCTGTAGCCCCCACCCCGACCACCCCTTGGGGCAACCACTGGTTGAGTAAAGGGTTAAAACATAAAAAATCATGGAGGGCAAAGTAAAAACAGAAGGCATTACAATACTCTTTTCAATGGGTTACCACCATGCTGTATAGCATAACCTGCAAAAGGGTATAAGCCTTTTATTCCCAGGTCTGCAATTTTCTTTAAAACCTTAAATGGTAGAGTGCTGAATTATTTTTGTGCTGTGAAAATTTGTTCACATGTCTTTGCCATATTACAATTTATGTGAGAGTGCCTGTTCTCCCATAAATTATTTAAGAATTGAATGCAATTTTTATAAACTTTATTGGAGTATGAACGTGTGGGAATGGGTACAAATTGTATGAATCCCTTTGGGATTCATACAATTTGTACCCATTCCCACACGTTCATACTCCAATCAAGATTATAAAAATTGCACTCAATTCTTATAATTACATTCTGTAACTGTTTAAACTACTTTTTACCAAACAACAAAGCAGAAAGACGAAATAAAACATGTACGAACGAACGAGGCGAAAAACCACCCTCACACAGAAGACAAAGTGCACAACTCATGATTTTTAATTTTCACAACTTTAGAAATGGAAACAAGTATTATAGTAATGGGCTTTATGCCACAGTTGGGAAATGTCACCAAAGAAACAGCAGCGGAGTTGCTCACTGCGAGAGGCTCTAAAAGTTAAAAACCCACCCAAACACCGCCCGAATTACATTCTGTCAACTGCACTCTACCGTAAATGCGGGTCAAAGTTCGACCAAATGTATTCAAATGAATTACATTTGGTCATGATGTTTTCATCCAGCTGACCAATCGAAATTGAGTATTTGGACCCAAAACGAATAACTACATTAACAATGCTATTATATCAAGGTAAATTCATACGGTTTATATAATTTCACTACAAAGATTTTATGAAGAACATTGACAGAATATGAAGCCTTTAAGTTGGGGTACATGCACTTCAGAATAAAGACCAAATATGAGCTCCCAGCACTCTACAAGTTAAGGGTCAGGTCAAATTTTCCTGACTTTCTACTCCATCGCACTTTGTGAGTCTGGCGCTTATAGCAGTGATTTCTAACCAAGTCTTGACTGCCTCTAGAGGTAGCCAATAAGACTTAAAATCACTGACAAGTTAATTGGCCTATTGCCGACAGCTAGGATCTCTTTATGATTGCTTGTTAAAGTACCTGTTTTTAAATTGCAAAGTTTGTCAGTCCAATAAAGATCTTTGATGTTTAACAGCTCCCAATGGATGCTTTTACAGAAAAGCTTATGGAACAAGGTTTCACATCATAGTGAAATGACTGTTACATAGTACAGTAGAGCCCATTTAATTGGATATCTCTTTACTGAATAATCCTGTTAATTGAATATAATTTCCCAACACAAAACTGTTTACCACACCTCCAATTAAAATTTGGCATGTTAATTGAATTTTGGCTATAGAGTAAACTCCTGTTAATTGAATAAAAAATATTGTAACCTATCAAGAAATTACTCTGACTCTCCCCAGAGTTTTCCTTTGTTTATAGACCTATTTGGCCTCAGTATATCCAATGCAGGCATTTAATCTATTATATCTTGACAGAACTCATGGAGATATAATAGAATAAATGCAAAGTTTATCTCTAGAATACAGGACAGTGGCTCAATCCCTGTTAATTGAATATTCCTGTTAATTGAATAATTTTCATTGGCAAAGTGGCTATTCAATTACTGCACATCATAGACTGGTCACTTCCACGGTGGGACAATATTTCCATGGACACAATAATATTGGATTCCAAACACTAATTATAGGTACAATCATCAAAAATTTAATTAATGAAAGCACCAGATGCAAAAGCAGTGACTGTACTGTGCTATGGGGCCGGTCATTTTCCTGAGCCTTTTCTCAGGAGGGCATCATACAGTTACTCTCCTGTGATTTTCAAAATGATAGACCATTACGTGTATAGACCATTTAAAATATTCTCTCCACTGGTGGATTGCATAATAGGGTGTCTAAAAATAGGATAAGCTAATTGGCTTTGAGGGGAACTTTTTAGTATCCATGGTAATTACTTCAACAATAACAAGTGCAGTTGTCAATGATGATCTTATGGACAGTCATCTGTGTTGACTGATTATATGGGCCAAGTGATTTTAACAAACAATACTTTATTAAGCAATTTTATTTATTAATGATAGCTGACTTTAATGCTTTATCTACAAACATTTTTGCTCACACGAATAACAGAATATATTATCTTTTAAAAAAAATATATACACAAGAACTCTTTCAAAGCACTATAATATCGATCGGGTTTTGTTTGCACTTTTGAATAGAAAATCTCTGCTGATATTCCATGGAGTTAGCACTCAACTACTAATGGGTAAAAATACACAGTATGTGACAGGTGGACTACTACCAAATCACTTGTCAAGTGAATGTTTTACAGAACTCATATTTTTTTTACACAAACTGATTTTTTAAGGGCCACCAGATTTATCTACGCATCCATCAAGAGACAATTTGCTTGCTTGTCTGCTGTTTATCGGCGCCTGTAAGTTGAAGTTGAGTGGATAATTCACTCTGTGTGTGATTTAGTTGTAATCCACCCTGCACTTTCTACACACACGAAATAAACTGTGTGAACAAACTAGACACTTTGCAAGAAGCATTAGCTATTTATTTATTGGTGTTTAAGGTCACTTTTCATCAGCTATGGCTAATTGTGCCCATCGGTCGCAATTGGCAATATTTGCAGAAAAGTGACATTAAACACCAATAATAAATAAATTGCGACCACAACAAATGTCTAAAGTCAAGTTTAGCCGATCGTTTACCCCTTTGGTGCCCATTTTAGTGGACATCCATCCCATGCACTGGTGACTGGGTCCTATTTCACCATTAAAGCGGAACTTTCTTACCATAGTAAATAAACATTGCTTCATTTCCCGTTGCCACGGGGAAAGAAGCACTATTAAATATTATCACAGTGTACATTATTGTCCAAGAAATTCTGTGGAAATGCAATGCCCCCCCCCCCCCCCCCCCCCCCCCCCCCCATTATTTCAGACAGCACACCTCTTGAGCAAGGTTGTGATCCATTCAACGTGTTTGTTTAAACACACGACAATAATTTAACTGGAAAATTTAATCAGGGTCCTTTTTTATTAATTTCACTTATTTTTTTTTAAAACAAAGTACAAAGAACTGTTTCGACCAGGGGAGATAAATTTGACCAATGTTTTTATTTTTTTCTTCATTTTTTTTTTTCATGTCACTGATCATGTTGCGTGTCCTGCCAAGATATTTTTTTTCAAGGGTGGTATCTTTTAAAATGGACACATTTTTAGTAAATTTAATTGATAATTTTCTGTTGGTAAATAAGTTTTACTGTCAATGCAGTCCAGGATGTGATGGAAGGACATGACGGGAAAAACCCTTCGAAGTGCTTGCCTTATCGGAATGGGAATCTTTTTCCCTTTCAGTGCTCCATCGCTGGTCAAAACAACATAAACCTTGGTTGACATTCCCTTACTGCAATCATCGAGATCGTTCCAATGAGAGGTCATAAGCTACGTTTTTTTAACAAAAATTTAAAACATAATAAAATTTGAATGGAGATTTTTGTGTATAGTGCTGGCCGAATTTGGCTGTTGACGTTGGGTGAAAACAGAAAGCTTGCTAGCGGTTTTCATGCTTTTTCCCGCATATTGGACGATTAATTTTTTTAATGAATAATACACTCTCATTTTAGTTCATCTAAACTATTTCGGTAAAATGCTTATGCTATAATAAAAATTAAATCACTGGGTTTTTACTTTGAAATGTTCGGGCACTCGACACAGTATAGAATCCATAATCCCGTATCGTAAAGCTATTGCCACAGCGAGATGCCAGGATGTTTCAAAAACACCATACACCAAGAACACATTTTATTCACTGAAATACTCGTTCTATTCCAGGGAATCCAATCATATATCAGCGAAAATTTTATTTTAATATGAAAACAAATAAAAAATCTCACGAATTAACAGACGGATTTTTTCAATTCCTATATTAAACTGCAGTACAGAGTTCTGGAAATGAAAGATATTGCATTTGTATCTGAATATTTTATTAAATGTAGGGTTTAGAAATTTCCTGACTGAACAATATAATTGCTAATCAAGGACAGCGTGTGAAAGATTTTTTTCGCCAAACATTAATTGGTTATGTAATCCTTCTCACATGACCGCACTAAAACAGCTTTTCATATTACCCGGTTGTTTCTACACAAATGACGGGGTAATTAACAAGTGTGGTTTTGTATGCAATGAACACGTAATGCTAAGATGAGGGCGTTCTTGTTATCAATGCTCTTGAAATTAATTCGCATTCACAACAAACTTGTTGTCCATCATTTATGCTGGTTTTTTGTTTAAATAAATAGTTGATTCCTATTGGGGGACAAATAATGAATTACCGTATTTCATCTAAGTTTTCGGACACCAAAAAATAATTAAAGTTTTGAGTGTCCAAAAACTTCGAAAACAGAAAAAATACACGCAAATTGCAGAAGTGGGGTCCAAATTTGAAACGAGTGTAGTGAAATATGGGATGCCGGTAAGTTACAATGCACACAATTTACCTCGGAAATGAGAAAGATGAAATATCCGAAACGGTCGTCCAAAACTGTGATTTGTCATCAGTATTCCCAACGAAAGAATAAATACATATGAACATACCTAATGTTAGAACCACTGAGCATCGACGAGCAACTGTCAGCTCCTCAACATTCTAACTCTGTTCAAGCTCCGCTCAAGCAGGGTTACAGCGGTTGAAGACGTGCCCTATTGGCGTGCAGTACGCCTTAGTACACGTCACAATTGTGCCCCCATGTAGGCAACTGGAATAAAGGGCCTTGCCCAAGGACATAACACGGGTCGTCCTGGGCAGGGATCGAACTCGGGACCTCTAACAGAGAAGTCCAACAGTCTACCACGGAGCCACAGCGCTCCGAATAGGAGATTGAAATAGGAGATTGAAATGCAATATATAGCTAAATGTTTCGACATAATTTACACACACCTCATGAAGGCGAGTAGAGCTGTAGGTTTTTAAATTTCTTGTTCGGTTTCGGTTTTGGTTTTTCAGGTGGAGTAAAACCGCGGTTCGGTTCGGTTTTCAGTTTGTTCATGAGGCCAAGTAAAATTCAATAAAACTCATTCTTATGTCCGGAGTCATAACTGAATAGTAGTGAAATTGAATGAAACTCAATGAATGCCCGAAATAAGCTATAATACATGTACATGAAGAATTAGGAAGGCCAATATAATAATTACCTAAATATACAGAACTTTTCTTGTGCTTGGCCATTTTCCGACTTGAGGAAAGCTGCAAACACAACTATCGGTAGTCTACATTCATTTTTATTATGTTTGAAAACGAATCGATGTATTAATTGCATGAACACAGAATGTTTTTCATGTGCGACTGGATATCAGTAATTCGGTTTCATCAAGAAACGAACCGCCTTTGATGTCTGGATTTTCTCATCGTCTTTAATTAGCCTCGCAAAGGGGGTTGTGGACCCGTGAAGACAGTGTGTTCACCGGGTGTGACGAAAGGGGGTTTTAAATGGAGCGTACACGTAATGCCAGGCCAGGTTAATCATTTATTACTATTCAGTAGTACTCAAACGATTAGTCAACTAATCGATGTCGACTCTGGGCAAACCAGTAGTCGACTCTCAATTGTGCAGTCGACTAGTCGGAGGAGTTCAAGCTTTTAGGTAAATAGTATCCCTTCTGTGCCACTGTCAGACAGTTTGAACAGCAATATTGGGCAATCAATGTATTCATCTATTGCCATCTAATAGTAGTGACAGTAGTTTGTTTTAACTGGTACTAGTAGAGTGCTGAATTATTTTGGTCTAACAGGATATGTTATTAATTTGCCTTGTTGCAATTTATGGGAGAGTGCCTATAGGCACTCTCCCATAAATCACAACAAGGCAAATTAAATAAGACTATATAATTTCACTCTTTGCATAATTAAAAGCACATAAACAGAATAATGTTCCAGTAAGTTGCTGAAAATGAATGCCCAAGTGAAGCCAAATTTGGACCTTCAGCACTTTACCGGAACACCAACACTGTTATAAGGAGTCAGGTTATCACCAATGACTAGTCGAAGTCAACTTGACTTTTGGGTATTGACGAGTCGACTTTGGAATTCACTACTCATTGGAGCACTACTATCTAGTAAATATTAAGCATCCGCAAAGAATTGACAGTAGCAGTAGTAGCTTTCAGCACTATAGTAAAGTTATGATGGCAATATTTATCATTGAGACAGTTCAGTTCTGACACACCTGTCATGCGATCAAAGGAGAAAGAATACAATTTGACAGAACAGCATGCTGACAAGCTTGTTACATGATCTCTTTGAATCAATGTTTCATGTTCTAAAAACGTAACATTTGTTTCTTGATCAGAGTTCCACGTAATCAAATAAAATAAATTGGGAATACTCAATATTTTAACCCATAGCAGCCCATTATCAGGCTTAATTACAGTTTTTTTTCTGCATTTTATTCAGAAAGAAGCTATTATTTTAAAGTAACATTTAGGGTTGGGGGTGGAGAGACATGTGTTTTGTTTTTTGAACTGAAGCTATAAAAAATATCTATACTGTTTTGATGTTTATTATGAGTTAACTGATGGCAGTGAAGCACACTCAATTTGATATCTCTTAATAGAATAATCTTAACCGAATACGATTTCCAAACACAAAACCATTTACCATATCTTCAGTTCAAATTTGACCTGGCAATTGCATATAGGGTGAAGAGTAAACGCCTGTGAATTGAATAAAAAAAACATGTAATATATCAAGAGATTACCCTGACGATCGGGGCGCAGTGGCATTTCAGTAACCGGTTCTCGTCAGATCACCGAGGTTAAGCAACATCGAGCCCAGTTAATCATTGGATGGGTGACTGTCTGAGCGAACAATTCAGACTCCCATGTGGTGTCCTTGGGCAAGGCACTTAACCATGATTGCCCACATGGGGGCACGATGACGCCATGTACTAAGGCATATTGCATATCGAGGGTATGCTTGTCTTCAACCAATCTAACCCTGTCTGTGCTGCAGTGCGGAGTTATGATGTTAGGGAGCTGGCAGCTGCTCGTCGTTGTTTGGTGTTCTCTCCGGGTACTCCTGCTTCCTCCACCTGTAAAACTGTCATGGTCATGCCATTGTGCAAAAGTATATGACCTTAAACACAAATAAATAAATACCCTGACAATCACCAAATTGAATATTGGTAAAAAAAATCTTGTAATAATCTATTAAAAAAAAGTAGGGGATATTTGATAAAAGTGAGATATATGAAGAAATAGATTTGTATTTTCATGAAAAAGACAGTTGAGGCTTTGCTCTGTGACATCTGTTGAACGATTTCAGTGATAGTTGGGTGTCTGACAAGCACACATTCCGTGCACTGAGCTGTAATAGACATGGACTGTCAGTTAGAGAATTTACTACATTCAGTCCAAGACCTCAGTACCTTGTAAATCCTCCTCGGTTCGTGAGACAAGCGCGGATCTGACGTGGCATACTCCTCACCAAAGGTCCAATGTCAGCTTGACTGATGTTATTTCATTCTTCCTGCAGTACAGCGGGGAGTTCCTGGACATTGGTAGGGGGCTGTTGGCATTTTCCTAGGCACCTACCAAGCATATCCCAGATGTGCTCGATTGGTGAAAGGTCTGGACTTAGTGCTGGCCAAGGCCATGTAGTGATGTTCTGCTCCGGAGAAACTCTGTAGTGACATGGGCCCTGTTTGCTCTTGCATTGTCATCGTGGAAATTGAATTGATGGCTGTGACGTCAGGTAAATGGCAACACATGAGCTGCTAACATGTTGTCGCGGTAGTACTGCCCTGTGACACGCTCTTGGATGACATGTAATGCTGTTCAGCTTGCCATGGTTATGCCTCCCCACACCATAACCGATCCACCACCAAAACAATCGTGCTGCCTAATGGTTACATCATAGTATCAATTGTTTCACCACCACAACACTCTGTTTCGCCTGTTGTGGAAGCCAAAAATGAACCTCAATTCATCGGAAAACATGACGTTGCTCCACCGACGATTGTCCCAGCACTGTCGTGCTCCACACCAATTACTCCTTGCTGTGAAGTGACTTTCAGTCAAAGTGCTCCACACCAATTACTCCTTGCTGTGAAGTGGCTTTCAGTCAAACGTGGAATTATTCAAGGTCATCGAGCATACAAATTCCTGCAGTGTAGGTGATTTCGGATAGTTTGCACATCTGTTGCTCGTTGCAGCTGCTGTCCAAATTCTGAGCCACTTTGATGGCAGTTATGTAATGCTGTGATTTAGATGAAACGATCCTGGTTAGCAGTTGTCAACCTGGAAGGACCTGACCAACATCTGTCATCAATATTGCCTGTCTGGCGGTAACATGATCACAACCTGCTATTCACCGATTGTGTAATGTTGAGAATTTGAGCCACTGCAGTCTGTTTGATGTCAGCTTCCAACATGCCAATGGCACGTAAACGTCCGTCATGTGCCAGTCTTCGCATACCTCAAAAGTTAGGTTTCATCCAGAAACTATTGTTGAAGGAGTTTATTACCAAGAAAAGAATCATGAGACCTTTGAAAAAGCCCGTCCAGTACAAAAGAAAATTTCAACACATACCCCACAGACATTAACATGGCGTTTGGGCGAAAAACCTGTACAAAGTTTTCGTGGGCTGGTGACATTCATGATCCACACTAAACTTGGTAACATATTGATGTGTCCAATCACGGGTATCCAATACCATTTTTCGAAAATGTCATCGTCAGTTTGAACATCCCCTACTTTGTTTTAATAGGATATATTGAGAAATTACTGTAACAGCTGCCAAATTCTCCTTAATTATGCATTATTTGTCCTCATACTGTACATCAAATACAAGCATTCTGAACACCTTAACTGGTAGAGTGCTGGAAGGCCATATTTGGGCTCTATTCTGAAGTGCCGGTGCCACAGCTTGAAGGCTCATATTCAGTGAATGTGCTTTGTATTATCCTTGAAGTGATATTATTTAGTCTGTGAGGGTTTGCCTTGTTACAATTGATGGGAGAGTGCCCATAGGCAGTCTCCCATCAACTGTAACCAGACAAAGACATGTGGACAAGATTTGATGGCCAAAAATAATTTAGCACTCTACCAGTTAAACACCAATAAATAAATATTCTCTGTAGCACCATTGCTGAAACAGGTAGGTGTATTATCCAAAGTTTTATTTTTTGAAGGCTTATCATATTACAATTCACTGCAGTCTGTGACAACAACAATTGCTTCTGGACAATGTGAGCCACAGAGACTTGCAAAATTTCACCTCCTTGGCATCAATCAATATTGTACCTTCGATTCGGCACATAGAAAAGTGATATATCTTGAGATGAGACAGTATGGGTGGCAGGCAGGGGGAGTTGGGTACATTTGGGGATGTGTATAGAGGATATTTACACTATTTTAGTGAATATCGGGAATTATCTCATTCGTGTGGACCTGAAAGTATTATTTTTCACTCACGCTTACGCAAGTGAAAAATAATACTTTCAGGTCCACACGAATAAGATAATTCCCGATATACACTAAAATAGTGTAGATTTTCTTTTTATTATATGCTACTTGACATTTTACTGTGCAGTATTCAGTCCAATTTCCCTGCAAACAGTTATGTTTGAAAAAAATAACAAAGATCAGCTGATCGTTCATTCAGGACGACGTTCAAGACGACGTCATGCGCCGAAGCGTAACGTCATTTTGGAAGGTACTGAAAAAAATTCACCGTGTGGACCTAAAAGTATTATTTTTCACTCGCGCAAGCGCACGTGAAAAATAAAACTTTCAGGTCCACACTCATGAGATAATTGCAGATACTGACTAAAATAGAGTAGATTTTCTTTTTATTATACGCTATGAGACATTTTATTGCACAATATTCAGCCCAATTCGATCCCAAATGCGTACCTTTTAAAACAATAACAAAGATCACCTGATCGTTCCTTCAAGGCGACGTGATGTGGCGTAGCGTGACGTCATTTAGGAAGCTACTGATAAATATTTCTCGATATCTATCGAGCCAATAGATATTGAGAAATATCTTTGAGATAATTTGCGATAATTCACAAGCTAACATACAATAAATCATTATATCCAGCATTCCATCTGTATTTGTATGTATAGTATGATAGGGCTGTGACCTGTAGCAACATGAATACCTCAATTGATGTTGCCAGTGAATGTTCGGTCATCTGGGAATCTCTCCTAACCAGAGAGCAAACCCATGACCTTCGGCATGAGTGACCAGCACATGAATCCACTTGGTCACCACATCACTCTCTTAATGCAGTCTGTTTGTATGGGTACGAACCAACGCAATGCAAGGTGACTCAGTACGAAAGGGTAAAGGAATGAAATGACCTGGGGAATGAACTGGTCAAGGAACAAAAAGACCTGACACCCTATTAGTTGGTCACGCCCTGCGACGCTCTTTGTAATGCATTGCTTTGTTAATACTGTTGATTATGGGTGATGCACTGCCTGATTTTTAATTTTGAGTCTATTTTCATGGATGGGATTGTATAATTTGCAGTGTTAACATGTTACTATCTCCACAAAAATGCATTAGTCATATCAAACTGAAGATTCTAAACCCTTTCCTAACCGAAGATCTTTATTCGGTGATAAGTAGGTCTGAGAAATTAACTGCACGTCGTGCAGTCCTACCTGTGGACATTCTATAGTCTCTACTACTTACCAAACAATTAGACATTGTCATTTAACTGGTTGAGGGCTAGATTATTTTTGGTGGTCTGAATTTGTTATTCAAAACTTGTTTATTACAAATTATTGGAGAGTGCCTGCAGGCACTCTCCAATAATTTGTAATAAAACAAATTTATATAAACAAAATATTATTTGTATTTGACTGAATATGAAATATAAGCAAGGGGAGTGCTGGCTTTTGCTCGGGTATCCTAATTTTTTGAAAGCCCTGATAGTGGCTTCTAGCACTTGACTAGTTGATCAATTAAATATGAATTGAGCCTACATGAATGAATTGTCTAATGTCAATTTTATTCAATTTTTGTTGGAAATGTAAGAAAAAAATCGAATCTTGTGACTGATTTGGGATTGACCTCAAAGCAGACATATGATATAGATATCGATATAGGTGGCGTCACGTTAACCGGTTCTCATCAGATCACCGAAGTTCAGTAACGTCGAGCGCGGTTAGTAGTTGGATGGGTGACCATTTCAGCGACTGATTCATGCTCCCGCATTGTATCCTTGGGCAAGGCACTTAACCTTGATTGCCTACATGGGGGCACGATGACACTGTTTACTAAGGCGTACTGCACGTCTATGGTGCGCATGTCTTTAACCAATCTAACCCTGCCTGTGCTGCTGTGCAGAGTTCAGAGTTACAATGTTGGAGAGCTGACAGCTGCTCGTCGTTGCTCGATGTTTCTCTCTGGGTACTCCGGCTTCCTCCACCTGTAAAACTGTCACCGACATGATAAGACCCTGGCTGTTAATGTGTCGTTAAAGCCTAATAAAAAAAAAAAAAAAAAAAAATTGATATAGATATCGAATTGAATCTCAAATATTTGCAGGACCCTACCAGTTACATACTGATAAAGGGACATGTAACTCAATCAGTATCACTTGGCCATTCTCTTGCTGAAATATGGGTTAGCTGAAAAAAGTTAAAGTTAAAGTGCTCTTTATTAAGTCGCTGTAACCATTTACTTAACTGGTAGAGTGCTGAAATATTTTTGGTCATCAAAATTTGTTCACATATGTTTGCATAGTTACAATTTATGGGAGAGTGCCAATAGGCACTCTCCCATAAATTGTAACAAGGCAAATCCTAACAGACAAAATAATTCCACTTCAAAGGTGGCATGAACAGCATCCTCAAAATATGAAGCCTTTAAGCGCTGGTACTGACACTTCAGAGTAAAGCCCAAATATGGGCTTCCAGCGCTCTGCCAGTTAACAAATCAGCCCCACCCACCTGTGTAATATACAAATTGAGCCGATGAAAAAAATTATTTTCAAAAAATTTCAACCCCTGAAAGGGAACAAGCTTGTCAAGCTTGTTCCATTATGAGTGGTCACATGATGTGGTTTTGTTGAAACTTTTTGAAAAAAAAATTTAAAAAAGGTCCCTACCATTTGCATACTGATAAGGGAACATGTAACTCATCCAGTATCATTTGACCATTCTCCTGCTGAAATATGGGTTGGCTGAAAAAAGTTAAGGTGCACTTTATTTGAGTCGCTTAACCATTTACTTAAAAAATCAGCCGCACCCACCTGTGTAATTGAGCTGTTAAAAAAATTTATTTTCAAAAAATTTCAACCCCTGAAAGGGATCAAGCTTGTCAAGCTCATTCCATTATGAGTGGTCACATGATGTGGCTTTGTTGAAACTTTTTGAAAAACAAAATTTTAAAATAATTTTTAAAATAAGAAATTTTAATATCACATGCATTGGCTGAAGGGTTAATATCTAATTTATGCAGGCCTGTGTATATACTCACTCACAATTGTTAATGTAAAACAGTCTTTTATACTAAAATGCTTTAATGGTGACTGGTGATGTGTAACCGAACTTGTACTCATTTTTTAAACAGCTGTTACAGCCAACATCTTTGAAGCAGGTGATTTGCACACAAACACAGGAAATAATATATTTATTTATTCATTGGGAACCCTGGGAAGCGAAGCAGTGCTTGTTTACCGTGGTAAACAAGTTCTGTTGTACTTGTAAAATTGGACCCAGTCAACAATGTTTGGGGTGGAAGTCCTCTAAAATGGGTATAAACGATTGATTAAACTTGACTTCATCTCTATGTTGTGGTCAAGCCTGAAAATAAGCAATCTGACATTTGCAGAATGAGGTCCCCAAAGGGTGAATTTGATGATGATAACCCATAAAGTGGGCCAGTTTATCCTCTGGGTATCTCTTTCTGTTTAGTTTTGAGACCTTGATTTAGATTGAGGTTCACAGAGAGTAAATTTAGTGATGCTACCCTGCTGTGCAGGGTAGCATCACTAAATTCACCCTCTAGTGACCTCATTTTGCAGATGACAGTCTGCTTATTTTCTGGCTTGGTTGCGGTCACAATTAGCCATTATGCATAAATATGTGGCCTTAAACACCAATAAATAAATAAAAAGAGGATATCTACGCTGTTTTAGTAAATATTGAGAATTATCATATGAGTGTGGACCTGAAAGTTTTATTTTCACAAGCGCCTGCGCGAGTGAAAAATAATGCTTTCAGGTCCACACGAATGAGATAATTACCGATATTCGTTGAAATAGTGCAGATTTTCTTTTATTTTATGCTACGCGACATTTTACTGTGCAATATTCAGCCCAATTTCACTGCAAACATGTACATTTCAAAACAATAGAAATAGTGCAGATTTTCTTTTTATTTTATGCTGCGCGACATTTTACTGTGCAATATTCAGCCCAATATCACTGCAAACATGTACGTTTCAAAACAATAACAAAGATCAGCTGATCGTTCCTTTAGGATGATGTTCAAGGCGACGTCATGCGCCGAAGCCTAACATCATTTAGGAAGCTATTGAAAAAATTCATCGTGTGGACCTGAAAATATTATTTTTCTCTCGCGCAAGAGCTTGTGAAAAATAAAACTTTCATGCCCGCACTCATGAGATAATTCCCAATACTGACTATAATACATTAGCTTTTCTTTTTATTATATGCTGTAAGACATTTTATTGCACAATATTCAGCCCAATTCCAACCCCAAATGCATATGTTTCAAAACAATAACAATGATCATCTGATCGTTCCTTCAAGGCAACATGATGCGGCGTACAGTGACGTCAATTAGGAAGCTACTGAGGGATATTCCTCGATATCCATCGAATCGATGGATATCACAAAATATCTTCTAGATAATTTGTGATACTTCACAGGCTAGCATATAATAAATATATTTATTCATTGGGGTTTAACAACACTTTAGACAGCCCGTCAGGGTCACCTCGTGTTGGACAGTTTTGTGGAGGAAGCTAGAGTACCTGGAGAAAGCCACCTAGCAATGGTGAGCAACTGTCAGACTCACCAACATACTAACTCTTCACAGCAGGGTTAGCATTGGTTGAAGACAAGTGCACCATCAACATTAAGTACGCCTTAGTACAAAGTGCCAACATGCCCCCACGTGGGAAGTGATTAAGTGCCTTGTCCAAGGACACAATGCAGTTACCCCTGGTGGGTATCGAACCATGGACTTTTTGGTTGAAGCCACCATGCTCCCAAACACTGGAATTAACCCTTTACCTAACGTAACAGCCAAAACCGGCCAGCGCTTTTCTCAGAAATCTCCAATTAATTTTCATTATTTTTTAATTTTTTGTCAATAAAAAATAGGTTATGACCCTCATTGGAACGAGCTCATTGAGCTCGTTCCATTGAGGGGTCATAACCTATGTTTTTGAGACAAAAAATGAAAATAATAGTTATTCAAGAATTTTTTTTGCAAGTGTCGTCTGCTTTTCATGTTAGGTAAAGTAGCGGGGGAGGAATTCGTCACATACAGGTGAATTGTGCACTTGGTGATACCTTCTTGAAATTTGGCACACTGTTAGTGTAGGCTATGAGGTTCTCAAAAACGATCGGCTACAAGTTGACACCGACCGGTGGCGACCAGTAGCGGCACAATCCAAAATGGCCGCCAGCGGCTGAAGGGAACCTCCTTTTCGACGGTCTACCGACTATACATCCGATTGTAAGGGCGCGAAAGTGAACTCTGATCCACGCACGTGTTGGAAACAGACGTGGGAGATGATGTAGAATAAAACGAGATTCTCTATACGGACGCATCAATTTCTTGGAACTTGAAAAGAGCGTTGTTTCTCCGGGATCAGCGTCATTCAGGCAAACCTGAATGACGCTGATCCCGGAGAAACAACGCTCTTTATATTATGAAGCAGTCTCTTTGCCATACAATCTCTTGTTTGGCGTAATTCCGCAAGCAATTCTGATTTGTCTGTCGAAATTAATTCGAGAACGCGATTGTTCACAAAAATCATTCACAGAATGAGTGAGAATCCTCTTCGTGTACGGACTAGTACTGACTGGGAACGTTGTTGCTTTTGCCAGCAAGACAGTTCCAAGAAATTGATGCGTCCGTATAGAGAATCTCGTTTTCATGACGCCTATAAAGCTATTGAGGAAGACATAACGCGCTTCCTAGATAATGGCGTTGAGCTTCCATATAATTTGACCATTGATTGTTTGATGAGAGAGAGTGATGAGTGTATGTCGATGTCACTGTTGACGAATAAGGCAATATATCATAAGACATGCCGTGACAGTATTCGGACTCACATCGTACAGCGCGTGCTACACAAGCGAGAGCGAAATGAGGCAGTGGCATCCTGCTCCACGCTGAGTCCTAAAAGAACACGGACAAGTTTTGAATCTGGCTGTGACAGGAAACTGCCCCAGTGTGTTTATTGTCACAAACGCGAAGGTGACAGCAGTGAGCCTATTTGCAGATCAATGTCTGATAACAATAAACTCAAAATTATGGCAAAGGAAGCCGAGAACTGGGTTGTTTTTTCTCGGGTCAATGCAGCATTTGATTCCGCTGCTAGTGATCTTTACTATCACAAAACCTGTTATTGTAAGCTTGCCAATGAAGCACGAGCGGCTAAATCTAAAAAGTCGAAGAACGCCGAACATTCCGCGTCAGGCCTGCCCTATGACCCTCTCGTTATGGCAGAGCTCATAACATTTGTTGAACACAACGATTCCGCGATGAAGCTTGTCGATCTCAAGAATCTGTACAGTCGGAGGTTGAAGCAAGTCGGTTCTGATTGGCTTAGTGAAGAAATACATTCCACTCGATTCAAAGAACATTTGTTGCAGAAATTGGGCGATGGCTGGGACGCCTTCACACAGGGTAGAGATGTGTTTATTTCAAGTAGGTTTCGAGTTGGCTCCTTGTTGTCCGAATCTTTAACTCGTATAGTGTCTGAGGAAGAGGCAAAAAAGATAGTTGATGTGGGTCTTCTTCTGCGTAAACACATACTCATATCTCAAGCTCCTTTCACGGGATCATTTTCATCTTATTGCTTGAGCGAGCCTGTACCCAACTCACTCCTGACTCTTCTTAGAGTTCTACTTGAGGGCACATGTAGTATACAGAACTTAGGCGATGATGAGACTGTTAATGCCAAGACTCGAGTGGCTTGTACTATTTCACAGATGTTGATCAGCAATTCAGCGAAACGCTCCGAACATGCACAAAATGTTCACCAGAGACGTGACAGAGAAACTCCAATGCCTCTTTATGTGGGTTTGAAGTTGCATGCCCATGATCGTATGAAAAATCTTATCAGAGATTTTCATCAAATGGGACTCTCTGTCTCTTATGATCGCGTAATGGATGTTCGCAGGAGTTTCGCGAGAGCTGTTTCACTGCGGTTCAAGAACGAAGGTGTTGTAGTCCCAGCTAACTGCAAACGTAATGTTTTCTCGATAGGAACCACTGATAACATTGATGTATCTGGTAGATCTGATATGCATGGTACGTCCATCACACTCATTGGTCAACTGAGCAGGGACAATGTGGGTACTGATCCCCCACCACTGAGTTTAGATGTTCCAGAAGACACACAAATTGAACTCCCAGACGACTATGCATTTGTTCCTTTCGTTGAAGACTTTGGTGGGGACATCAGGCTTGAATCTCCAGATGAATGTAATGTACGGCCCAATGAATATGCAGATTTGAACGTGGGAGAGAATGACTGGTTGTCTCATGTGTCACAGATCAGCAATAAAGGGAAGGTTGATGGCAGCTGGCAGCTTGATGAAGTCCCTGTGACCTTTTCAGGCTTCTTTTCAAAACATGAAGATCAAGACAATGTCAAACCTCGTGCAGTTATTGGGGTATTCCCTGTTTTCAGTGAGCAGAAAGCGGACTCACTCAGTATGCAGAAGCATGCTATGTATGTGGTCAGGGAAGCTACTGCTTTCGTAAACCCCGGCCAGATACCTGTCATTGAAGGTGACTGTCCGTTGTATGCCAGGCAGAAAAAATGTCAATGGCTGTTCCCAGAGGAGATAGGTGAGGATCGAATGGTGTGTATGATTGGATTCCTGCATCTTGAAATGTGCACCCAAGAAGCTGGTGGTAAGCTTATGGGTGGTTCTGGTTGGGAGCGAATGTTTCACCTCGCAAAGATATTCACACCCGGTGTAGCATCATCCCTACTTGGTGGGAAACATGTCAAGAGGACGCGACAGGCATATCTTCTCACTCTAGCTTGGCTTGAGATCCTCAGAAAGAATGCTTATGAGATTTACTGTCAGCAGACTGGGCCCCATGAGTCATTTGAAATGTGGGAACAGAGGATTCTTTCACAATCTCCAACTGCGCGCTATTGGGGTGAAATCGTTCGGAACTTTCTCTTGACAAGCTGTCAATTCGTTCGGAACCAACGAATCGGTAACTGGCCTGGTACACTGTGTTCTATCGATGAGTTGTGCAGTTACTTTTTTGCCCTAGGACATACAAATTATTGTCGGTGGGTCCCCGTATTTCTGAGAGACATGTCTCAGCTACCCAGGCGGCATCCTTCAATCCACAACAAATTCATGGAAGGCCATTTTGTGGTCCAGCGTAGTGAGAGGAAGTTCAGTATGATGGGTTTAGATCAGAGCCAAGAACATAGTATCCAACTACTCAAAGAAGACAGTGGTCCAAAAGGTCTCTATGGCCAGGCTGAAGAGAAAGTCGTTATTGAGCTTTCAAGGTCAGAAGTTCTGCGTGTTATAGATGAGTATGAATATGCAAGTTTCCACACAACATCATCAGATAACACGGAACACCCGGAAAGTTCGGTATCAGAGCAGAAAAAATTTCTGAATCAATTGAAATCTCTCCTCGATCTGGTGAATCAGGGACTCATTATCAACCCTTATGATGAAACTAGTGGTCAGCTGGTGACATTAGATACTGGTGAATATATGGACCCCGAAGTTAGTAAGAGTTTACGGTCATTACCCGAAAGGGGCAAGCATTTATATTCCACTTTCTTGAAGGAAAGGCTTGTGGAATGCACCGTACCCCTGAATGATGTTATTCCCAAGGCAAATATATATACCTTCCTTAACCCACCCCCAGCCAACCTGGACAAAGGCCGAGACAAACTCATGTCAAGTAAAGCAACTGCCGCAATAGTTACCCAGATGTTCGTTTCACTGCAAGCCCGGCCTGATTCAAACATGGATGAGTTTTTCATGCACGAGAATGCACGTGATCCGCCAGCATTATCCGATAGAGGTAAGCTACGGAGTGGGACAAAATCTCAAATTCTCAATTGTTTACCAGCTATTCCTGCACAAGGGAAGAATTCAGCAGCTAGACAAGCTTCAGTTGTCATCTTGGATATGCCTGCTGTAGTCCATGTAATCAAACCACAGAAAGCGGATCTGTTTGGAGAATATGCTCGATTGCAATTATTGCCATACATCGAATCTCTGATTAACACGAACACCACAAGGGTTGATGCGATCTATGACTGTTACCCCGAAGGCAGTTTGAAGAATCAGACGCGAGCAAAACGCCTCGGTGAGACAGCAGTTAGGTTGATACGGGTGTCCGAGAACGTCCCTTTACCTAAAGGGAAGAATTGGCAGGCATTCTTGAAAGTTAGTGAGAATAAAGACGAATTTTTCAAGTTCCTGTCTGCTGAACTGCTGAAATTAACATCAACATCCGAGTACCAGTTGTTAACGACATCAGGAGAATATGTACTATGCAATAAGGATGTTAGCTTATGTGACATATCTCCATCGAACCACGAGGAAGCAGACACGCGCATGATGCTTCATCTCAACCATGCAGTCTCACAAGGTCACAAAATAGCTTTTCTTCGCACGGTTGATTCTGATGTCGTCATTCTGTCTTTGCACCATTTCGCAACATTCCGTGACCTTGGACTCAGTGAGCTGTGGATTGGGTTTGGAATTGGAAAGGCATATAAAGATATGCCAATTCATGAGATAGCTTCACAACTTGGACCTGATTACTGTAAGGCCCTGACTTTCTTCCACGCCTTCACAGGTTGTGATGTAACATCCAGCATGCTCGGCATTGGGAAGAAGACAGGATGGAATGCATGGATGAATTTTCCCGCATCAACTGAAATGATGATAGAATTGACTGAGAATCCGCAAGTCTTTTCAGAGGATTCCCCTCATATGCAGCATATCGAAAAACTCACCATACAGATGTACAGTAACAGTTGTGTCAGTACACGTGTCAATGATGCGAGACGGCATATGTTCACACATGGCCTTAAGTCTATGGAAAACATCCCGCCCACCAAAGCAGCTCTGTATCAACATGTAAAAAGGGTAATTCTTGTGTCATCTTTCATTTGGCATCGTGCTCTGCAGAAACACTTATGTGTGCCAGACCCATCACAGTACGGATGGGAGTGGAATCCACGTCTCAATATTCTGGTCCCATTTTGGACTCACCTAGGAGACGCAAGTGCTGCATGTGCACTGATGCTCCACTGTAGTTGTGCCAAGGCCTGCAAGGGCAATTGCAAATGCTTGAAAGCTGGATTAAGGTGCACACCTTTGTGTAAGTGTGAAGGTGGCTGTTGTAACAATATTGAGTAGTATACTGTCATGTTAGGACCAGTCATCTCCTATTCTGGTATTTTTTTTTCCATTTTCGGCCAGTTAACACATGTCATGTTTCTAGTTGAGTTGATTTTGCTAACAAATGTTCATCCCATGTGGCTTGCTACATTGTCCGGGGTATAGGAATACAGTTTTAGATTTCGGAAAATAGTCTGTTATTTACTGCACAAGACGGTGTTAATTCATGCATAGCATGATACAATATCCCCAACTATTTTGCCTCTGTACAACAGTTGATACCTTCGTTCACCCGTGTGTTCATCTATGGTATCCTTGTCTTTCTCTGGCCATAGGCCACATGTGACTAGTCAGTTCCTACTCCATAGCAAATCAACTTGGAAATCCTTCATCTTGTAGCGCACTCATGTCTCAATGAATCCATACCTGAGTTGATCTAATAAATCTAACGTAAGGTATCAAATTGCCATACCGGATCATATTTCGATAAGTTATTCGCTAAAACATTTCGACCACTCATCGACATCAAAGGTCATGTTTTGGCTCCCAGTGGTGGCTATATCTCTATATCCCTGGTAAAGTAGCATACCATGAGGGATGGGCATTAAGTGTCGGCAACATTAATCCTGACTTGGAACACACCACATCTTAACTGGCCGAAAATGAAGAATACTACTTGTAGTCAAAAAATATTCCTGTACCTCGAATGACTGCAAACATACACTCACCCCTTCTAGTCCCATTTTGCCAATGTTCTATACTGGCAAGATAACATTGTATAATTAACAACGGGAACTAATGCATCCCGAGTTCATTCCAGCACTGCCCTTGCTGGCAGACGTGTCGCTATGGTGTTGAGATTGAACCAGAACTCCTCTAGAAATTTGATAGTTTTATTTTCTTAGAAAATAAATCTATCGAAAATGCCGGAAGTTGAGAATAGACTGTCACTTTAATTGGATTATCAAATGTCCAAGTATCCCCACTGCTGCATACTATCGAGTACCCTTGTTCATGTGTTGACAGGAATCTCTCATACCATGTTCATTTGACCATTGCATTCC
Organism: Pictodentalium vernedei; assembly: GCA_031216915.1. Taxonomy (NCBI): domain Eukaryota; kingdom Metazoa; phylum Mollusca; class Scaphopoda; order Dentaliida; family Dentaliidae; genus Pictodentalium; species Pictodentalium vernedei. The sequence goes on along the minus strand of CM062288.1, from coordinate 24,513,756 downwards.
CGAGAAACATTCAACACTAATTTATCTACGGACGGACGATCATACTGACAGTCAGACACACAGACGCACACATCGACGGAAATTCTGATCCCATTATCCATTAATCTTCCCCCCAACTTGTTCCAAGGGCTTCACTCCATCATTCACATCAATTACAGCACATGTATGGTGTTAGGTTTGGAGCTTCAGTTGTGCGATCGGCGAAAATAGCTTTTTTTCGATCCGCTTGGCGGCCATTTTGGATTTCGCTGCTAGTGGTGGCTAGAGGATGGTGCCAACTTGTAGCCGATCGATTTTGAAATCTCTGATGCCTACCCTTACATCATGCCAAATTTCAGGAAGGTATCACCAAGTGCACAATTCTAGCGAATTCCTCCCCCGCTAAAGGGTTAAAAAGAATATTCTCTTGGCTCAAGTACTTTGTTACTCACCAGTCATATAGCTTCTTTAGGTAATGAGACAAAATTTGTACCAGGGACAAACTGGTTCTTCACCACATCCTACTTCTTTGCGACATTGCACCAGAGGTTAACCAGTGATGCAACCCCCTGACTTTTGGGTGTGCAGATTTTTTCTGAATGGGCAGGTGTTGGTTTAAATCAGGGACGGAGATCTAGAGCTGATTTGATACCTGTTACAGGTGTGGATGCTCAAACTTTGGAGCCCAAAATGTTCCCAAATTCCTGCAGGAAAATATCATTCAACTTTGAAATCTACCAGTTTGAAGCAATTACTTCCAATATTTAGTAGAAGTCTACACACATGCAGTTGATAAAAAGCACTTCCAGACATATACAGTGGTCTAATTATTAAGGCATCTCAATTTATTTGGAGACATCCTCAATTGAAAAACAGGTGTTCCCCAAAGATTTCTGGATCCGTCCCTGGTCCAAACATGCACTGTAAGTCTGAAATTTATTTTTTATGCCCCAGCAACGAATAGTTGGGGGCATATTGTTTTACCCTTGTCCATCCATCCACTAACCGGCCATCTGCCATCCGTCCATCCATTCACGTCTAGGGTACATTGTTTGTTTGGCTAACTCCTCTCACACTTTTCAAGCTGGGACCTTTTTATTTCACATGATATTTGTACAATCACGAGAGGTTTGCATATTGTCAGGATTTTGATTTGCTTCCATATTTCACTAAATTGCAGGTGTTGAACTTTGTCAATTTTTTTTGTAGAATTCCACCTGTCTGGTATGTGGTTTCTCCAGCTGTCTCCTCTCATAGTTTTCAAGGTAGGACCTTTGTATTTCAAATATACCAGAGCTGTGCATATTGTCAGGATTTTGATTTGCTTCAGTATTTCACAAAATGACAGGTTGTTGAACTTCCACTGTATGGTACGTACTTTGTCTGGCAAACTCCTCTCACAGTTTGAAGCTGGGACCTTTTCATTTCACAGGATATTTGTACATACACCAGAGATGTGTATATTGTCAGGATTTTGATTCACTTTAATATTTCACAAAATTACAGGTTGTTGAACTCGGTCAATTTTTTCGATAGAATTTCACCTGTATGGTACGTGGTTTGTGCATGTGGTAGACTTTGCAGGGGCATCATATGTGTCTTACAGATACAGCTCATGTATGAGTAACAACTCACACCTTGCCCTTCAACCTCCTGTGTCCATGTGCTGTGCAGCCATGTGCAGCCATGAGCAGTGTGGGAGCATGCTTCAGTCTAGTTTTAGTTTGGAATGTCCTTCAAACTGAAAAAAAAAAAAATATAAATTATAGCCTTACAGTTCATGTTGGCACTTGACAGACATAAAGTGAGTGGTATCAATGTGAACGAAATCACTGGATTACATCGTGGCAAAACCACTATATAGAATTATGGTATTTGAACATTACCTCCCCCCACCCCCCATTGTGTATTGATGGGCAGTAAATGCAAGTGCGTTTGGAATTTAACTTGCCATTGTAAATACATGAAAACAACAACAAAAATTATCAAACGCTACTATACTGTTTAATATTTTTAACTGGTAAAGTGCTGGAAGCCCATATTTGGGCTTTAATCTGAAGTACAGGTAACCCATCTTAAAGATTTCATATTCAATGGATGTACTTCATATTGTCCTTGACGTGAAAATATTTTGTCTGTAAGGATTTGCCTTTTTACAATTTATGGGAGAGTGCCATGGGGCACTCTCCCATAAATTGTAACAAGGCAAAGACATGTAGACACATTTTAATGACCAGAAATAATTTAATACTCTACCAGTTAAGAAAGTAAATGGAGAAATCTCCAGTGTTGGCTTCAAAAAAGTAAATGGTTCTTTAGAGAATCATTCTGATGGAAAATTTTGGACAGATTTCATGGCATTGGACAAATGATCAGTTTCCAATTGCATTGTGTTTGGGCAAGGCACATAATCCCGATTAACCACTTGTGGCACAGTGGCATACTGCATGTTGATGGTGTACTCGTCTTCAACCACTGCTAAGTTGAACTAAACCCCATGTCAATCAGCATTCTTCCACCTTTGAAATATTAGCAAAATATTATGCCTTATTCATTAACTGGTAGAGTGCTAAATTATTTTTGGTCATCCAAATTTGCCCAAGTCTCTTTGTCTTGTTACAATTTATGGGAGAGTGCCACTTGGCACTCTCCCATAAATTGTAACAAGGCAAACCCTCACAGACTAAATAATTTTAATTCCAAACTAATATGAAGCATATCCACAGATATTGAAGGCATCAAGTTGCGGCACCTGCACTTCAGAATAAAGCCCAAACATGGGCTTCCAGCACTCTACCAGTTAACAGTTGTCAGAATAACTCGTTCATGCATTTGTAACCACCCGTCTTCACTTCAGTAATTCTTTGATTTATGGATCTAAGCTCTAATGAGTGCAGAACTGCACTGCTCGCCTAATTACAAAAACTGTAAAATCATGCCATATCACTCCTATTCTTTTTAACTTCAGTTTGCTCCTGATTGATCAAAGACTAGATTTTGAAGTGCTTTTGTTGGTTTATAAATACCTGAATGGGATGTCCCCATGTTATCAATCAGACCTGCTCGAGTACTATCAACCCTCTTGATCACTTTGGTCATCCGTCATTCTAAGCTTGAACCAGCCCAGTGGCGAGCTGCGTCCTGCTGGTGACAGCATGCTTTATATGCAGCCCTAAACTGTGGAATGGGGGCACGGTGGCTCAGTAGGTGAAGGTGAAGGGTTTAAGCCCAGAGATCCTCGGTTTGAATGCGGCAACTGTGCTGTGTCCTTGGGCAAGACACTCCACCCCCTTTGTCCACATAGGGGCATGGTGACGTGTACTAAGGTGTAATCTGCACATCGATGGTGTACCTGTCTTCAGCCTATGCTAACCCTACTTGTGTGGAGTTCGTATGTTGGGGAGCTGAGAGTTGCTTGCTGTTGCTCGATGGTTCTCTCCAGGTACTCCAGCTTCCTCCACCCGTAAAACTGTCATGGTCATGATTAGCCATTGTGCAGAAATATGTGACCTTAAATACTAATAAATAAATAAACTGTGGAATCAACTTCCTAATGATATTAACCCTTTGAAACTTTTGTGTGTGTTATTACGTACGAAATCTTTTGTTTAATTTAACCCTTTGATACTTTTGTAAGTGTTATCATGTACGAAATCAAACAGCTCACTGATACTTTTTTGGTCATGTGTTTTGTTATTATTTTTCCATTTTTTAAAGTTTTAAACTCAAATTTTTATTTTCTCACGAATAGTGCTCTGTGACAACCGTTGAGCCAAATGTTATCGCAGCTTAAAATACTAATAAAATCCTGCTGTCAAGACTTCTTAACTGGTTGAGTGCTAGAAGCCACTATCAGGGCTTTCAAAAAATGAGGATACCAGAGCAAAAGCCCACACTCTCCTTGCTTATATTTCATATTCAGTCAAACACAAATAATATTTTGTTCATATAAATTTGTTTTATTACAAATTATTGGAGAGTGCCTGTGACATTGTTAATGTGTCATTAAACCCTAATAAAAAATAATAAAAAATACTACTTGTCATTTGTTCAGCTGGCTGCAAGGATGTTGCCTCTGGAGTCAATACTATAAAACATTTACAATTGTATTTTCTACAATTATACAGTGAGCCCACTTAACTGGATATCTCTTAACTGAATAACCCTGTTAATTGAATATAAATTCCAAACACAAAACCATTTACCATACCTTCAGTACAAATTTGATCTGTTAATTGAATATAGGTTATAGAGTAAACTCCTGTTAATTGAATAAAAAATCTTGTAACCTGTCGAGAAATTACCCTGACTCTCCCCAGTTTTCCTTTGTTTATAGACCTATTTGGCCTCAGGACATCCAATACGGGCATTGCAGTACGCCTTAGTACACAGCATCATTGTGCCCCCATGTAGGCAATCGGGGTTAAGTGCCTTGCCCAAGAACACAACGCGGGAGCAGACAAGTAGTATTTATATTAGATATGATTTCTTTCCCAGAATTCCCAATTATCAAGATTGGCTGATATGACCTCAAATCAGCTGATATGATGCCGATCTCGGCTGATATGAACCAAGCCACAGTTGTTCCCTTTAGGCTAAATTCACACCTAAAATTTTTGTTATTCCTGATATCTCATGTAGTGTAACAGGAATTTCGCAAGAAATGCCCTGTGGAATGCCTTCCAGATTCCAGATTTTATATTCAAGTGAATCATTCCACTAGACGGAAACAACAATGTACATGTTTTAAAAATCAGCCAAATGTAAAGATAAAATTCTGTCAATTTGGGGGGCATTTCAAGAACAATGGCATCAGCAGCAGGCTTTCTAAGAAAAAATAATGTTCAAAGATGGTGTCTGGCTTTTTTATCACTCAGATACTTTTCAGCTGCCTATTTATAATTTTTCTTTTTGGCAGCTACCAGTGATTTCAGGCTTTATGGTTAGCGAATCATTTAATTAACAGGTGCTACACAAAGCATGAGCCACTGCCCGACCCGTAGGCATGTTTGAAGTAACCTTAATGATACTGTGGAACAGAAAAATTTTCTAAATCAAAAGAATGAAAACAGAAAAATTTTCTAAGTCCAAAAAGTGAAAAAGCACCATAACTCTAGGAAAAATTATTGGACAGAACCCATTCCTTGTTCATATATATTCCCCCATGTGGGTCTATTTGCATACCAGAGAAGATCTAAATCCGACCAATGGCTTTGCAATTACAATGCAAAATGTTTGTATGGACAGATGGATGGACAGATGGTTGGACGGACGGAGGGCTTCACTTGAGAACCCTGAATCCTCCTTCAGAGGTCAGGAGCATAGTAATGTACATTTCATACCACACATAACTTTATTAAATGCCCACTCTCAAAGAGAATGGGGTATCTACTGGCTTAGATGTATTTGTCTATCAGAGCATACATCCATCTGTCTCTTCGCTCGTGTGTGCATCCAGCTCTCTACCCATCAGGTTGTGCACTGTGATATCTTAGCAGTAAATGAATGAATTTCCTTGTATGAGTTGGGGTATGAATTGCCTTCAGCAGTAACTCTTGTTTCAATTCATTTATGCTTCATCTGTCCAGCACTGCATTGGAGGTGGGGAGTGGGAGGGGAGAGGGGGGGGGGGGGGGGCAGCTGTGAATTGCTTTCAGCTATAGCTCTGGTTTGTGTCAGTAATCATCTTGTAGATTCAATTTTCAAGTGAGATTTATGTGCATAGAACTCAACAGTATGAAAAAATGGGTTGTACAGCTAAATAACGTGCCACACAAACATTTGGTTGGTATACCGGTAATAAATAAAAAGGTTATTACTTTGTTTGTTTCCCATCAACCCTCAGTAACAGCACACCAGCCTTCGACCTTCAGTCTGTAGCTGATATGAAGTTACCTCTGGCTGATAATGAAACTAACCAAGTAAAAATCTTTAACTGGTTGAAGTCACTATCAGGGCTCTACTGAAAAGTGCTGAAAGCCACTATATTTTACACTGTATGCATAACCTTGTCGTTTATGCAGTAGTAGGTAAAAATATGTTAATATAAAATAAGTACAAAACATCAACACTCTCTTATCGAGCTTTCGGCCCCTTGGCCTTTTTCAGGAATAAAGCAGAAACTATAATTACATCTTCTACATCTGCAGACAACTTGTATATCACGAAAGTTCATTTAACGTTACAATGATTGACTTTATAGATATAATGAATTTCGAAAGCTCTATAAGGTTTAAAGCCCTTTGGCGTATAATAATGCGGTGCCGAAATAACGTTGCACTATTGCGTCTGTCATTGTAATGTTAACTGAACTTTCCTGATATACAAGTTGTTTGCGGATGTCCAAGATGTAATTATAGTTTCTGTTTTATTCTTGAAAAAGGCCAAGGGGCCAAAAGCTCGATAAGAGAGCGTTGATGTTTTGTACTTATAATTCACGTCCCTAAATTGATGGCGGGCAGCATTTACTGTATTATTTTAATATAAAATAATTTTGTTACCATTTATTGGAGAGTGCCAACAGGCAGCCAAACAGGCAGCCAACAGGCACTCCCCAATAAATAGTAACAAAACAATCATTTATGAATAAAATCTTACTAAATTAAGGATTTCCTTGTTGGTAACATTGTACCTCTGAAAAAAATACTTATGTTACAAATCACCTTTGAACAATAATTTAGCACTCTACCAGTTAATTACATATAATTTCCAAGCACCAAAACATATGCCATCTTCAGCACAAATTTGACCCATTAATTCCATGTAGATTACGGAGTAAACCCCTGTTAACTGAATGAAAAATTTGTCAAATGAAGAATGACTTTTGACAACCAATGGATTTCCCATGTTCAGTAAAATGCTATTAATAGGGTTTCCTTGTTAACCCTTTACCTAATATGAAAAGCAGACAACACTTGCAAAAAAAATTCCTGAACAACTATTTTTTTTAAATTTTTTGTCTCAAAAACATAGGTTATGACCCCTCGTTGGAACAAGCTCAATGAACTCATTCCAACAAGGGGTCATAACCTATGGTTTTGAGAGAATAAATGAAAATAAATGAAAAAAAAGGAAAATTAATTGGCGATTTTTTAGAATAGCGCTGGCCGGTTTTGGTCGTTATGTTGGGTAAAGGGTAAAGCAATATCTTGGTTGCATGCCTGCAAATAATCAGCCTGTCAAGTTCAGTGACCAGTTCAACTTGCATCTTTGGCAAGCACCAATTTTCTTAAATGACCAGTACTAAATCTACTCTGTGAATAGTCTTGAGGGCATGGTGGTGGCTCATTAGTTAGGACATTGGACTTCAACCCAAAATGTTCACTGTAAGATTCTGACCAGGGGAATCTGCATTGTGTCCTTAGGCGAGGCACTTAATCTTGCTTGCCCAAGTGGGGGCACGGTGGCACTGTGTGCTAATTAAGGCGTACAGTACATCAATGGTTCACTTGCCTTCAACCAATGTAAACCTCTTTGTGCAGAGTTAACTCTTTACTTATAATAAAAAGCAGATGACACTTGCAAACAAAATTCTTGAATAGGCCTAAAAATTAAAAAAATCTGTTTCTCAGGCCCTCCCGCATGGTCCTTTTGGCTGCCGCATGCTCTCTTTTTATAACCAATTTAAACTTAAAAAAAAATAATAATTAAATGGTTTATGTCTGATATTTTACCCAAGTTAAAAAAATTGATGAATTTGTCCCTTGAGTTCAAGAAGGCTTTGCGATGCTTTAGCATTGCAAAGCCTTCTTGCACTCAAGGGATGAAATACCCCACCACCCATGCTATTCTGTAGATTATGAGGCCTAACACTTGAACCAGGAGCATGAACTTTTGATGGCAAAGAAGTAATTACTGGAATAAAAAATAAAATAAAAAACCGCTCACCCGCATGTAATTTTACAAATAATGGCCTGAGAAACAGAAGGTCTACTTTGTGTGGCCATAACTAACTTTCATTTTTTGTCTCAAAAATAGATTATGACCCCTCATTGGAAGGGGACCAACAAGCTTGCTCCAAAGAGGGGTCATCACCTATATTTTTGAGATAAAAAATGAAAAAATAATGAAAATTAATTGGCATTTTTTGTGAATATCGCTTGCCGTTTTTGGCCATTACAGTTTGTAAAGGGTTAATATGTGTGGGAGTCGGACATCTGCTCACCACTACTCAGTGTATCTTTCTGGGTACTCGGGCTTTCTCCACCGTTAAAACTGTCCAACATGAGGTGACCCTGGGTGTAGAAAGTGTCATTAAAACCCCAATAAATAAATAAATGTGAATAGGTTTACCATTCCCTGTGGTAACCCCAGGAAATGAAGCAGTGCTTGTTTAACCCTTTACCCAACGCAGACAATACCAAAATTTATTATTTTAAATATCATTTTTCAAAATTGTTCCAAAAAATTCAACAAAACCATATCATGTGACCCCTCGTTCGAACGAGCTCGACGAGCTCATTCCAACGAGGGGTCACATGATATGGTTTTGTTGAAATTTTTTGAAATATAATACTTTTTCAGCAGCTGAATTTGCATATTACGTGGGCGGATGCAGGCGATTCGTTAGGTAAAGATTCGTGGTATACAAGCTCAGTTTTACTGGTAAAATAGCACCCGGTCACCAATGCCTGGGGTGGAAGTCCTCTAAGATGGGCATATCGTGTGTATGAACGATTGACTGGACGTGACTATACACCCATGTTGCAGCCACGATCCGCCATTGTTCAGTAGCGTGTGACCTTAAAAACCAATAAATAAATAATTGGCTTTCCACCAAAATATCATTTGTAAAGAAAAATTATGAAAAGCATTAGCAAAGGTTTAGCTCATGCACTACAAATTAAATTGCAACTTGAGCATATGATTCATATACGAAATTACTAACAGTGAAAATCCACCTGCATGGTGTTTAACCCTTTACCCAACGAATCGCTCGCATCCGCCTGCGTAATATGTAAATACAGCTGCTGAATAAATATTATTTTTCGAAAAATTTCAACAAAATCATATCATGTGACCCCTCTTTGGAACGAGCTCGTCGAGCTCGTTCCAAAGAGGGGTCACATGATATGGTTTTGGTGAAACTTTTTAAAAAAATTAAAAAAATGATATTTAAAATAATGAATTTTGAAATCGTCTTCCTTGGGTAAAGGGTTAAGCAGTTATCTACTGTGTTGTATTATACAGGGTTAGTATTTGATTAAAGTTTGAGGTGAAGTTTCGATATATTTGAGTCATTATATGGATTCCGTGAACACCTGCTGCCTTGTACTCTATTTACATTTTAATACAGAATATTGATCCATCAGTAAGCTGTATGACTGAGGGGCATAAATATATATCTTTAGTCAAACTGTTTCCATTCTTTGGCAACATTCTTCATAAATGTCATGATTTTAACTGTGCCAGTGCAAGAAGCTCTCATGTGAATGAAATTCAGGAAGTGTACCAGTTATTGTGGTAATTAACCCTTTTTCTAACACAACTAGCAGAGTGCATACATGAAACTGGTAGAGTGCGAAAATATTTTGTGTTGTCAAATTTATTAACCCGTTAACCAACGAATTGGCCGCATCCGTCCGCGTGATATGCAAATTCAGCTGCTGAAAGAATATTATTTTAAAAAAACATTCAACAAAACCATATCATGTGACGTTTCATTGGAACAAGCTCAGCATGCTCATTCCAATGAGGGGTCATATGATATGGTTTTGTTGAAATGTTTGAAAAAATTGGAAAAATGATACAGTGGAGCCCACTTAATTGGATATCTCTTAATTGTATATCCCTGTTAATTGAATACAATTTTCAAACACAAAACCATTTACCATACCTTCAGTACAAATTTGATCTGTTAATTGCATATGGGTTGTAGAGTAAACTCCTGTTAATTGTATATAAATTTTTGTAATATGTCGAAAAAATTACTGTGACACGCACCAAATTCCCCTTATTTATCAACCTTTTTGGCCTCACCACATCCAATACAGGCATTTATTCTATTATATCTTGTTTGACAGAGCTCTATGAGCTCTGTCAAACAAGATATAATAGAATAAATGCACAGTTTACCTCCAGAACACAGGAAACTGACCAAATCCCTGTTAATTGTATACTCCTGTTAACTGAATAATTTTCGCTGGCAAAATAGATATTCAATTAAGAGGATTCTACTGTATTTAAAATAATAAATTTTGATATCGTCTGCATTGGGTAGAGGGTTAACTGGCAATTTGAACTACAGGCACTCTCCTATCAACTGCTACAGGGCAAAACTATACAGCAGGGCTTATATTTTATCTAAATTTGGTAGAATCCATTTGGAATCTCATGAAAATGGTTGCAAGAATCCATACCTGCTAAGGAATTTTGCAGAATCCCATGAGGCCACCATGGTTCAACCTCTGTTGTATACTGATAACACATGTTAACCCTTTACTCAACACAGCTTTCTAGTTTTTAGAACAAACTGAATTTGATAATTTAAAAAAAAATAAACACTATTTAAGGTGCTGTATAAGTAATGGAATTTTGTTTATTTTTAAATTCCCACCTCTGACATTCTTTGAATTCAAAATAAATATTCACAAATTATACATCAAAATGAAGGTTGGGAGAGATAGAACACGTAAAATTTATGATGTCTACTCAGAGATTTGACTGCAGGCGCCACTGGTTCCTTGGAAGTCTGCTACCATATTCATACTAGAGCTGATAATAAAATGATATTTCCTGAGAACAACTTGTGGCCAAATGTGCTTCTCACATCCAAGAACAAAGCTTGGACATCAGAATCCTTCAAAACACAGCAACAGAGCTGAATGGAGGTAAATTTCAAAGATGACTTTGTTTACACATATTTGTACTTTTGATTTCCATTCAACATCTCGGATGGAAAAAGCATCAACAAACAACGCCGTCTAAAATCAAAGATTACCTTAATACAGAATACTATTATTATATAGAGACTGTACAGTTGCCATATTCTATGCAAGATATCATGTCCCGTGTTCGATCCCTGTCCAGGATAACCCGTTTTGTGTCCTTGAGCAAGGCACTTTATCCCAGTTGCCTACATGAGGGCATGATGATGCCATGTACTAAGGCATACTGCACGTTGATGGCGTCAACCGCTGTAACCCTGCTTGAGCAGAGCTTGAACAGAGTCAGAATGTTGAGGAGCTGACAGTTGCTTGTCGATACTCGGTGGTTATCTCTGGGTACCCAGGCTTCCTCCACCAGTAAAACTGTCATGGTCATGATTAGCCACTGTGCATAAGTATGTGACCTTAAACACCAATAAATAAATAAATGCAAGATATCATGACACCTGGTGAAATGTCTTAGAATTACGATTTTGTTTTTGGATGGAAATTCGTGGTATCAAGTGATATGCGCATGTCTGTTGAACATGGAATCCATCTTCAATACAAAATGCAGACAACGTTGTCCTTTTCCCAAATGCAGTTCTATCGCTGCATCCTAAAGTGTTTTGAATGCCTAGCTTTGTTCTTGGATATGTGAAGCACATTTGGCCACAAGTTGTTCTCAGGAAATATTATTGTATTATCAGTTCTGGTACGAATATGATAGCAGACTTCCAGGAACCAGTGGTGCATGCTGTCAACTCGATGAGCTGATTGCATATGTGTTTCGTGTTCGAAACATCCCAACCTTTATTTTGCTGTATTATTTGTGTATAGTGAATTTTAATTCAAGGAATATCAGAGGTGGGAATTTCAAAATAAATAAAATTTCATAACTTATATAGCACCTTAAAACATTACAAATATTGTCGTCAATGAGCCGGTTCTAATGACCGTCATATTCCTACAATTATATTGACAAAGTGTCAGGATATTTCAGATCATGTTAGCGTTGTATTGGTTAATTTGTTGCTGCTGTTAGGTAAAGGGTGAACTATTGTTTTACATGATTCCTAGCAGAGGTGCAGAGAGAATCTGCATGGATTCTCGCTGGTTTTGTTGTGCAAATCTTTTGCGTAAATCGATTTTCAGATTCTCATCGAAATATAAGCCCTGTACAGACTAAATAATTAAGTCTCTCCCCATGGGGACTCTGGGAAGTGGATCAGTGCTTGTTTCCTCGGGTAAACAAGTTCTAGTCTACTGGGAAAAAGAGGTCCTGGAACCAATGCCTGGGGTGGAAGTCATCTAAAGTGGGCACCAAAGGTATAAATGATTGGCTAAACTTCACTTCATATGTATGTTGTAGTCATCATATAGTGAAAGATGCTGAAAGTGACCTTAAACACCAATAAATACGCAGAACAACAAGCATGTGTAAATGAGTTAATCGTATAGCACAAGTGTCAGCGCAGAAGGATAAAACAGGACGCAGCAGTGTGAAAGGATAAAATGAGAGGCTGCAAGCCTTGAGTTTTATCCTTCCACGATGGCACAGGTGCCATATCGATTCACCCATTTGCATGAGTGTGTTGTTCTGTGTTTATTACACTCCTTCACATCTATAAAAACAATTATTAGAAGGACACTATGCAATTTATTTGACAACTATCAACAAGTTATTTCACAATTTGTTCAGTTTTGGGTGATCAATCCTCAGCTGTTTACAAACCCCTGTGCGATTTTAGGGGAATTTCCGTTGGCAGATTTATAAATAGGCCAAACATGTGGTGTATGTATGTTTGCTCTATCGTAGTACATGCATATTTGAGCTCGTTCTATTCAATTTATCATTATACAGCTAATAATGATTGGTTTGAACTCTCCCTTCCAAACTTTATAAGTACAGTAGAGCCCACTTAATTGGATATCTCTTAATTGTATATCCCTGTTAATTGAATATAGTTTTCAAACACAAAACCATTTACCATACCTTCAGTACAAATTTGATCTGTTAACCCTTTACCCAACGCAGACGATATCAAAATTTATTATTTTAAATAACATTTTTTTTAATTTTTCAAAAAATGTCAACAAATCCATATCATGTGACCCCTCGTTGGAACGAGCACGACGAGCTCGTTCCAACAAGGGGTCACATGATATGGTTTTGTTGAAACTTTTTGAAATATAATATTTTTTCAACTGCTGAATTTGCATATTACGCGGGTGGATGCGGCCGATTCGTTGGGTAAAGGGTTAATTGCATATGGGTTGTAGAGTAAACTCCTGTTAATTGTATATAAATTTTTGTAATATGTCGAAAAAATTACTGTGACACGCATCAACCTTTTTGGCCTCACTACATCCAATACAGGTATTTATTCTATTATATCTTGTTTGACAGAGCTCTATGAGCTCTGTCAAACAAGATATAATAGAATAAATACTCAGTTTACTTCCAGAACACAGGAAACTGACCAAATCCCTGTTAATTGTATACTCCTGTTAATTGAATAATTTTCACTGGCAAAATGGGTATTCAATTAACCCTATACCCAACGTAACGGCCAAAACCGGCCAGCGCTATTCTCAAAAATCGCCAATAAATTTTCATTATATTTTCATTTTTTGTCTCAAAAACATAGGTTATGACCCCTCGTTGGAACGAGCTCGTCGAGCTCGTTCCAACGAGGGGTCATAACCTATGTTTTTGAGACAAAAAATGAAAAAAATTAGTTATTCAAGAATTTTTTTGCAAGTGTCGTCTGCTTTTCATGTTAGGTAAAGGGTTAAGAGAATTCTACTGTAATTCTATACACAAAGATATTTTTATTCAGTTTATTATCTTTGCAATAGCTTATTAGAATGCAGTTATTTCGTTTAAACTGCACAGCTTCCATGATTGTAGGTCAAACGGAAATTCCAAGTAGACAAGGTTATGTTAAGTTCTGACAGATGACGTGATCAGCCAAAAATAGTCTGTCAATGATTTCCGTTCGGCACATCTGTGTGGAATGGATTTTCATTTTCTGCATAGTTTAGTGTTGCTGCAGATGGAGATTTCATAGACCAGGCTTGTAATGCATAAATAAATTATGGATACTGCTCATCTCAGATTTCAGGTAGATTTGAATTGAATCAGGTTGAGGTCTTCCAATCTAATCTCACGACTCGTCATTTATAAATATTGCACCATCTTTCAACCATAAATATATAGTAACCTTTGTAGAAAAGATCATGTAATTCTGACATGATGTCATATTTGTCCACAAAACTTACACATTCCTTTTTTGTTAGAGGGTAACATGCAACCAGAGTGTGTTCCTTGCTTACAGGGATTGACAGTGGAACACAATCTTTTACATTGCACTGATTTTGATAATGCTAGAGGATAGTATTTTACTGTGGGATCTCTGAGACCTTTCTTTATTTTTCGAGCCTGCACAAAATCCTCTCATTTCTTAAAGTAATCAACATTTTTAATAAATGTTAAAATTGTTTTTTATTCCTTTAACCCTTTACCTAACATGAGAGCAGATGACACTTGCAAACAAAATTCTTGAATAACTAATTTTTTTCATTTTTGTTTCAAAAAACATAGATTATGACCTCTCATTGGAACGAGCTTGACGAGCTCGGTCCAAAGCGGGGTCATAACCCATGTTTCAAAAACATAGGTTATGACCCTTCATTGGAATGAGCTTGACGAGCTCGTTCCAAAGAGGGGTTATAGCCTATGTTTTTTGAGACAAAAAAATGAAAATACAATGAAATTAGTTGGCGATTTTTGTAAATAGTGCTGGCCGGTTTTGTGCCATTACGTTGGGTAAAGGGTTAAAACCCAACTTTTGGATCTCAAATCATCGGATTGATTTATATTTTGCTTGTATTGTTACTCATTACTGTTCAAACCACTCATATATTCAGCATTTGTTTTATTTCATATAATTTCATAGCCATGATATAGCCTTAGCTGCTGATGTGGCATTAAGCACTAATAAATAAAGAAATAACTGTAAATATACCATTCTTCAGTCAAGTATTATGTTCAGTGTCTACTCGTCTGTTTGGGCAACTCATTCAAAAAATTGGAATATTCCAGAACAGAATCAAAGTAGTTTGGAAATGGAACCCCTTTGAATTCTATCAATACTGGTGTCCTGATGACAGAAGAATAACGGTGACACTTAGTTATTCAGTGCTGAACAAAAAAGCAGAAATAATCTAACCCTTTGCCAGTTTTTTAAATTTTTGCCTCCAAAGCATTGCTTATGACCTTTCACTGAAATGAGCTCAATTAGAAGCCATTGAATAGCCACTTTGCCAATAAAAATTATTCAATTAACAGGAGGATTCAATTAACAGGGATAGTGTCACTTTCCTGTATTCTAGAGATAAACTTACCATTTATTCTATTTTATCTTGTTTGACAGCGTTCCATGAGCTCTGTCAAACAAGATATAATAAATTAAATGCCTGTGTTGGATGACTGAGGCCAAATAGGTCTATAAACAAAGGAAAACTGGGGAGATTTAGGATAATTTCTCAACATGTTACAATATTTTTATTCAATTAACAGGAGTTTACCCTATAACCTATATTCAATTAACAGGTCAAATTTTGTACTGGAGGTATGAGAAATGGTTTTGTGATGGGAAATTATATTCAATTAACAGGGTTATTCAGTTAAGAGATATCCAATTAAGTTGGCTCCACTGTACTTGATATTCAGTGCTGAACAAAAAGGCTGAAATTATCTAAGACTTTGCCAATTTTTTTTAATTTTTCCATCCAAGCATTGCTTATGACCTCTCACTGGAATGAGCTTAATGAGAAGCCATAATGGCTATACTTTGAAGATAAAAAATAAAAAATTTTCATCTTTTTTAACCCTTTACTTAACATGAAAAGCAGATGACACTTGCAAAAAAAATTCTTGAACAACTAATTTTTTGTCTCAAAAACATAGGTTATGACCCCTCATTGGAATGAGCTCGACAAGCTCATCCCAATGAGATGTCATAACCTATTTTTTTGAGACAAAAAAAAATGAAAATTAACTGATGATTTTTAGCTTAACTTGACAAAGTCAAGATAAGCTATTGCCATCACGCGTGCGGGAGTCTGTGAGTCTGTTCACATTTTCCTTTAGCACGGGTTACACCCCCACAGTTCTTGTCTGATCGTCACAAAATTTCATATGCAGGTTTGGGGTCATGTCTAGATGAGAACGTCCCCTTTTGGTCGCAATCGGTCAACCAGTATGGTTTCCCGAGCCCCAAACCCCAAAACACAGTCTACAGGTTGTATTTATGAAGGGATTTCATTGTAACTTGGTAGGATGCCTCTGTATAATGCCTAGATGAGAAACGTGCCCTTTTGGGCATGATCTGTCAACCGTGATGACTGCCCAAGCTGGAAACCCCAAAACTTTTAGCACAGTCTGCAGGTCATATTTAATATGGAGGGATTTCATTGTAACTTGGTAGGATGACTCCTTATGATGTCTAGATGAGAATTTCCCCATTTGGGCTTGATCTGCCAACCGTGACGACTGCCTGAGCCCAAAAACCAAAAACCTTTAGCACAGTCTACAGGTCATATTTATAGAGGAATTTCATTGTAACTTGGTGGGTTGACTTCGTATAATGTCTAGATGAGAAAGTCCCCTTTTGGACGTGATTGGGCAACTGTGACGGCTACAGGGACCCAAAGCCCAAAAACCTTTAGCACAGTCTACAGGTCATATTTATGAAGGGAGTTCATTGTGACTTGGTAGGATGACTCCATATAATGTCTAGATGAGAGCGTCCCATTTTGATCACGATCATTTAGCCTTGATGGGTGCCCAAGCCCAAAAACCTTTAGCATAGGCAAAAGGTCATATTTATGGAAGGATTTCATTGTAACCTGTTAGGTTGACTCCATATAATGCCTAGATGATGACATCTGTTAGGTTGACTCCATATAATGCCTAGATGATGACATCCCCTTTTGGTCGTGATTGGTCAACTGTGATGGCTACAGGTGCCCGAAGCCCGAAAACCTTGAGCACAGTCTACAGGTCATATTTATGAAGGATTTCATTGTAACTTCGTAGGATCACTCCAGGTGATGCCCAGATGAGATTGTCCCCTTTGGTTGCGATCATTCAACCATGATGGCTGCCCGAGCCCTAAGCCCGCAAACCTTTAGCACAGTCTACAGGTCATATTTATGAAGGGATTTCATTGTAACTTGGTAGGTTGAGTTTATATAATGTCTAGATGAGAACGTCCCCTTTTGGACACGATTGGGCAACTGTGACGGCTACAGGGGCCCAAAGCCCAAAAACCTTTAGAACAGTCTACATGTCATAATTATGAAGGCATTTCATTGTAGCTTGGTAGGATGACTCCAAATAATGTCTAGATGAGAACATCCCCTGTTGGTCGCGATCATTAGCTCACCTGACTTTCAGTCAGGAGAGCTATAGTGATCACTCACCGTCCGTCGTCCTGTGTCCATCGTCCGTCGTCCGTCGTCCGTGAACATGGTGTTTGCGTCTTCTCCTCCCAAACCGCTGAACCAATTTAATTGATATTTGAGATAATAGTTTGTTATGACATTGCAATTTGATTTTGTTCAAATCAAGTTGCCTCGCCCGTGGGTAGGGCCACACCCAAAAAGTGTGCTGAAATCTTAAAAAATCTTCTTCTCATGAACCAGCAGTAGCAGAGACTTGATATGTGGTGTGCAGCTTCCTTTTGAGGTGTAGACTCAGATTTGTTCAAGAGAAGTTTGTGGGGCTATACTTGGCATCGTTATGGGAGGGGCAAAATTTTTGGCCCCGCCCAAAATTTCTATTTTCCAAACCGAGAGGCTGATTTGAACCAAATTTTATGTGAGGGCTTATTGGGTCATAAGTACCTAATTTATGCTGATTTTTTTTTTTTCCGTAGCCCCATGGGAACCGCAGGAGCTAAAAATAGAAAAAAATTAAAACGTCCATATCTCCAAAACTGCACGGCACCGAGAATTTTTATTTGGTGTGAAACTTCCTTAGGACCAACAGAAAGAATTGGTAAAAAAAATTGCCATCGGTTTTATCATAGGGTACAGTTTCGGGACTTTGAAAAAGTGCTGAGTCAGCACTTTTTAACACTGTAGGCAATGGGAAAAACATTAAAAAATCTTCTTCTCCAGATCCAGCAGGCAGAATCTTTTGATATTTGGTATGCAACATTGGAGGGTGGATCTGATTCAAGTTTGTTCAAATCGGCCCCCTGGGTTCATATTTGGGCTCAGTATAGGAGCCCAATTTCGAACTTAGTGCATTTCAGGCAAATTTCTTAAAAAATCTTCTTCTCCAGATCCAGCAGGCAGAATGTTTTGATATTTGGTATGCAACATTGTGGGGTGAATCTGATTCAAGTTTGTTCAAATCGGCCCCCTGGGTTTATATTTGGGCTCAGTATAGGAGCCCGAATTTGAACTTACTGCATTTCAGGCAAATTTCTTTGAAAATCTTCTTCTCCAGATTCAGCAGGCAGAATCTTTAGATATTTGGTATGCAACATTGTGGGGTGGATCTGATTCAAGTTTGTTCAAATCGGCCCCTTGGCTTTATATTTGGGCTGAGTATAGGAGCCCAAATTTGAACTTAGTGCATTTCAGGCAAATTTCTTTGAAAATCTTCTTCTCAAGATCCAGCAGGCAGAATCTTTTGATATTGGGTATGCAACATTGTGGGGTGGATCTGATTCAAGTTTGTTCAAATCGGCTCCCTGGGTTTATATTTGGGCTCAGTATAGGAGCCCAAATTTGAACTTAGTGCTTTTCAGGCAAATTTCTTAAAAAATCTTCTTCTCCAGATCCAGCAGGCAGAATCTTTTGATATTTGGTATGCAACATTGTGGGGTGGATCTGATTCTATTTTGTTCAAATCGGCTCCCTAGATTCATATTTGGGCTCACTATAGAAGCTCGAATTCGAACTTAGTGCATTTCAGGCAAATTTCTTAAAAAATCTTCTTCTCCAGATCCTGCAGGCAGAATCTTTTGATATTTGGTATGCAACATTGTGGGGTGGATCTGATTCCAGTTTGTTCAAATCGGCCACCTGGATTTATATTTGGGCTCACTATAGAAGCCCAAATTCGAACTTAGTGCATTTCAGGCAAATTTCTTTGAAAATCTTTTTCTCAAGATCCATCAGGCAGAATCTTGTGATATTTGGTATGCAGCATCCTTAGGGGGGTGAGACTCAAGTTTGTTCAAGCCATGTCCCTAGGTCCATATTTGGGCTCACTGTGGGAGCTTGAATTGTAACTTTGTTCGAAATGAGGAATTTTCTTAAAAAATCTTCTTCTTCAGATCCAGCAGTCGGAATGGTTTGATATGTGGTGAGTAGCATCCTTGGGGGGGAGGGGGGATTCAAGTGTGTTAAAGCCAAGTCCATGGGTCCATATTTGGGCTCCCTGTGGAAGCCCAAATTATAACTTAGTCAATATGAGGAATTTTTTTTTAAAAATCTTCTTCAGATTCAGCAGTTGGAATGTTTTGATATTTGGCATGGAGCAACCTTGGGGGCTGAGATTCAAGTTTGTTCAAGCCAAGTCCCTTGGTTCATATTTGGGCTCACTATGGGAGCCTGAATGACAACTTAGTTCAAAATGAGGAATTTTCTTTAAAAATCTTCAGATCCAGCAGATGAATGCTTTTGATATTTTTTATGCAGCATCCTTAGGGGGGTAAGATTCAAGTTTGTTCAAGCCATGTCCCTAGGTCCATATTTGGGCTGATTGTGGGAGCTTGAATTGTAACTTGGTTCAAAATGAGGAATTTTCTTTAAAAATCTTCTTCTTCAGATCCAGCAGTCGGAATGTTTTGATATTTGGTGTGCAGAATCCTTAGGGGTGTGAGATTCAGGTTTGTTAAAGCCAAGTCCCTGGGTTCATATATGGGCTCCCTGTGGGAGCCCGAATTATGACTTAGTTCAATATGAGGAATATTCTTTAAAAATCTTTTTTTAGATCCACTGGTCAGAATATTTGGATATTTGGTTTCAGCTTTTCTTAGGAGGAGCAGATGCAACTTGTGGAAATCAATTCTCTGGGTTGATATTTAGGCTACCATGTCAGGTGAGCGCCCTCAGGCCCCCTCAGGCCTCTTGTTCAGAATTTATGGCTGCCCGAGCCCAAAGACCTTTAGCATAGTCTATAGGTCGTATTTATAGAAGGATTTCATTGTAACTTGTTAGGTTGACTCCATATAATGCCTAGATGATGACATCCCCTTTTGGTCGTGATTGGTCAACTGTGATGGCTACAGGTGCCTGAAGCTGAAAATCTTGAGCACAGTCTACAGGTCATATTTATGAAGGGATTTCATTGTAACTTCGTAGAAGCACTCCAGATGAGAAAGCCCCCCCCCCCCCCCCCCCCCCCCTTTTGGTTGCGATCATTCAACCATTATGGCTGCCCGAGCTCGAAGCCCGAATACCTTTAGCGCAGTCTACAGGTCATATTTATGAAGGGATTTCATTGTAACTTGGTAGGTTTGCCTTCATATAATGTCTAGATGAGAACGTCCCCTTTTGGACACGATTAGGCAACTGTGACAGCTACAGGGGCCCGAATCCTGAAAACCTTTAGAACAGTCTACAGGCCATAATTATGAAGGGATTTCATTGTAGCTTGGTAGGATGACTCCAAATAATGTCTAGATGAGAACGTCCCTTTTGGTCGCGATCATTCAGCCTTGATGGCTGCCCGAGCCCCAAAACCTTTAGCACAGTCTTCAGTTCATATTTATGAAGGGATTTCATTGTAACTTGGTAGGTTGACTTCATATAGTGTCTAGATGATAACAGCCCCTTTTGGACACCATTAGGGAACTGTGACGGCTACAGGGGCCTGAAGCTCGAAAACCTTTAGCACAGTCTACTAGTGATATTTATGAAGGGATTTCATTGTAGCTTGGTAGGATGACTCCAAATAATGCGTTCATGAGAACGTCCCCTTTTGGAGGCTGCCCGAGCCCAAAACCTTTAGCATAGTCTAGAGTTCATATTTATGGAAGGATTTCATTGTAACCTGTTAGGTTGACTCCATATAATGCCTAGATGATGACATCCCCTTTTGGTCATGATTGGTCAACTGTGATGGCTTCAGGGGCCCGAAACCCGAAAACCTTGAGCACAGTCTGCAGATCATATTTATGAAGGGATTTCATTGTAACTTCGTAGGATCACTCCAGATGATGCCCAGATGAGAATGTCCCCTTTTGGTTGCGATCATTCAACCATGATGGCTGCCCAAGCCCAAAGCCCAAAAAACCTTTAGCACAGTCTACAGGTCATATTTATGAAGGGATTTCATTGTAACTTGGTAGGTTGACTTCATATAATGTCTAGATGAGAACATCCCCTTTGGATGCAATTTGGAAAACTGATGTCTACAGGGGCCTGAAGTCCGAAAACCTTTAGCACAGTCTACAGGCCATATTTGTGAAGGGATTTCAATGTAACTTGATAGGATGACTCGTTTTGGAATACTTTCACTGTAACTTGGTAACTTTCGTTAATATAGGTTAACTGTGAGGGTCATATACATTAACTGTGAGGTCATATTAACCCACCCCTCAGCTCTTTAGTACAGTGTACACCTCATATTATTTTTATCAAAAACATAGCATACAGGGAACAGAAATGAACATATTCCCAATTATCACAATTCTTGTCTTATTTCATAATCCTTTCATAAACATTGAACATTATCCTCTTCATCAAACACAACACACAAGTTAAGCTACAGTGTCATTGACACATTCATTTAGAATAGCGCTGGTTTTTGCCGAGACGTTGGGTAAAGGGTTAATTGATAAGAGTACAGGAAGCACAGATTCGGTCTTTATTCTAAAGTCTAGTTACCACAACCTAAAGCAGGGACCGATCAGGACTATTTAAACTATGCTCTAGCCTCGGAGCCTATTTTTTCAATTCATGCGCCAGATTTCAATTTACGGAGTCACACTGCTGTTTGTAACACACACTGCAAGTATGTAATAGCTCTCATCATTTTCATTTAGTACACTATAGCAAACATTAATCTTCACTGTGGTTTCTGATCAAGTCTTGGCTGCCTATTTAGGCAGCCAGGACTTGATCAGAAACCACAGTGAAGATTAATGCTTGGTAATTAAGACTCGAAGTATTAATTAGATTGTCCACATGGGGGCACAATGACGCCGTGTACTAAGGCGTACTGCATGTTGATGGTCTGCATGTCTTCAATCAATCTAACTCTGCCTGTGCTGCAGTGCGGAGTTACAATGTTGGGGAGCTGGCAGCTGCTCGATGTTGCTCGGTGGTTCTCTCCAGGTACTCCGGCTTCCTCCACCCGTATGTGACCTTAAACACCAATAAATAAATATAAATATTAAATTATTTGAGAAAGTAGATGAGTGGTTATGCAATGATACAATGGGAGTAATGCAACATCTCACTTATCTCAAGGAAATTTTTTATTGACTTAAATTATTAGCTAGGACATTTTTTTGAACATTCTGAAACTTTGAACTGAAAACAAATTTTCCTAAGTTCCAATAAATCGAATTCAGGCTGCAATTTTTGTAATAAAAATAAAATCATGGTCATTGAGAATTAATTTACAGCCAATGTTGGTATATTAAATTAATACATTATTGTCTCTGTATTCATCAGTCCTCAGTAATTAGCTATTATAAGTTATCTTCGCCAACATGTATGGTATATGGAGATTTAATACCTGGATGTCGGTTTTTAAACATCGAGCCGCAGGCGACATGTTTGAATGAGACATTCAGGTATTAAATCTCTGTATACCATTCATGTTGGCGGAGATAACGTTTTTGTCCCATTTGAAACACAATACAAACATAGTGGAAATAAATTTGTGGATGCCTTTTTCAGCTCCACAATCACTTGGACCAAATTCGTGATAATTATTTTGGTTTTATAATCGCAGAAGACAATAGATAGAGTTACATCCCTACAAGAATACAGTGGGGAATCTAAAATAAATGTTGCAGAATAAAAGCAGCAAGTTTGTACACAACCCGCCTGCCAATTTTAACTGGGCCAGTGCAAGAAGTTCTGACTGAAATTCGGAAAATGAACCAGTGCTTGATCATTGTAATAAACCTTCACCTTGCATGCAAAAATTATCTTCAATAACTTGCAAGTCTTGTTTTTGATTTCCAAAACAATAGTGTACGACAACACCCACCCCAGCTCTCACTGAGCTCATACCAATGGCCATAATTTTTGTTTCTCAGGCAGAAATAAAAAAGAAATAATGAAATCTGAACAGCAATTTCTGTGAATACAGTGGAGTCCACTTAATTAAATATTTTTCAATTGAATAAGGCCACACAAAAGAAATAGATTTTCATACAATTTTTTTTGACAAATCAATGAGGGAGGGAGGGTTTTATTAATTTTCATTTATTTTTTGCAAATAATGAGTATGGATTGAGAGGTTTAAACCCTTTACCTAGCAAATCGCCCGCATCCGCCCGCGTAATATGCAAATTCAGAAGCTGAAAAAATATTATTTTTCGAAAAATTTCAACAAAACCATATCATGTGACCCCTCTTTGGAACGAGCTCGTTGAGCTCGTTCCAAAGAGGGGTCACATGATATGGTTTTGTTGAAATTGTTTGAAAAAATTGAAAAAAAATAATATTTAAAATGATAAATTTTGAAATCGTCTGCGTTGGGTAAAGGGTTAAACCCTTTACCTAGCAAATCGGTCACATCTGCCTGCATATTATGTGGTTGCCAAAATATTATTTTTCAAAAAATTTCAACTAAACCATATCATGTGAATCCCTAATTGGAACGAGCTCACCGAGCTCGTTCCAATGAGGGGGTCGTGTGATATGGTTTTGTTGAAATATTTAAAAAAATGATATTTAAAATAATAAATTCTGATATTGTCTGCGTTGGGTAAAGGATTAAGCCCCAATAAATAAATAAACAAATAAATAAGATCACATATTTCTGTACACATTTCACATACAGAAAATGCATAATTACACACTGTACACATTAACTCATTTAATTTTTACCCATAACCCTTTACCCAATGCAGACGATATCAAAATTTATTATTTTAAATATCATTTTTAAAATTTTTTCAAAAAAATGAGCTCGTTCCAACGAGGGGTCACATGATATGGTTTTGTTGAAATTTTTTGAAAAATGATATTGTTTCAACTGCTGAAGTTGCATATTATGCGGGCGGATGCAGGCGATTCGTTGGGTAAAGGGTTAAGGGGAAACTTGCAAGTTACATTCTAAATACCTTGGCAGTCATTTCTAGTAAAGTCTTGGCAGCCTATATTGGCATCTAAGACTTGCCTAGAAACAGCTACAAAGACACAGGATTCAGACTGTCTTTAGTAATGCTCGTCAGATTTCAGTTACATTCCTCAGGGAGTCTGGTGGCTCAAATGGTAGGGATGCAGGCTGCAAGCCGAGAGGACCTCAGTTCGAATCCATGGGCAAGACACTTCACCCCCATTGCCCAAGGTGGGGGCACGGTGACATTGTGTACTAAAGAGTACTGCATTTCAGTGGTGCACCTTTCTTCAACCAATACTAACCCTGCTTGTGTGGAGTCAGTATGTTGGAGAGCTGACAGTTGCTTGCCATTGCTTGGTAGTTCTCTCCGGGTACTTCAGCTTACTCCACCTGTAAAACTGTCGTGGTCATGGATTATTCACACGTGCATCAGATGGTGTTCTCCATAAAGTGTTATTTAAATTGCAAACCCATTTACAATTTGAACTGAGATGGAATGAGTTTATCTGGTTTGTTGATTATTTATCCAGTGCCATTGTGGGTACATGAGAGGTTTATTTACTAAATCTGTGATCGTTAAAAGTTGCCTTGCAGAAGGCAAATTTTAACAATCACAAGTTTAGTAAAAAATAGCCTCTCGTGTTTCACAATGGTTTGGGGCTATGGGTAGGTCTTATTGGTACATAAACATTATTGAGTTGAGCTGATGGTAACATGGTCTGAGGTTTGTGGCTCGGAGCGTATGTTCAACTTCGATACTTCGCATCTCGGTTGAACAAAAATTCCAAGCCGCAAACCTCAGACCTTGTTACCGTCAGCTCATCACAATAACTAAAATTGTTGAAATTTTTTCCTTTTTTTTTTCAACTGCCCAGTTTTGAATTTATATGGGCAGAAGGGGTCGATTTATTAGGTGAAGGGTTAACACAGTGCTGCTGTAGTGCTGACCATTTATGACTGTTAGGGAAAGGGTTAAAATCTTCACTGTACAATTAAGAATGACTGGTAGGCATAAATATCTATATCTCTAGCCAATGCATTAATTCTTTTGATAGCAGTCGCCATGAAATGTAGATTTTAATTGGACCATTGCCGGAGGTTTGTTTATCTCGATGTGGTAACCAGGATGTGATACGGTGCTTCAGAACAGTATTATGCAGTTTTGCTTTTCTTACATCATCCAGAATGCCTGGTGTGTAAATATGTATCTTCACTCAATATGTTGACTCTCATCGTAACAGTCGCAATGAATGTAGATTTTGACTCCTTGGGTGCTAGAAGCTCTTACATGTCCCCTCTATGGAAACACCATGAAGTGAAGCAGTGCTTGTTTACCTTTGTAAACAAGCTCTGATTTACTGGTAAAATAGGACAAGTCATCAATGCTTTTGACAAAACTTGACTTTATCTCCAAGTTGTGGTCACGATTAGCAATTGTGGGAAATTTGTGACCCTAAACACCAATAAATAAGTATGAGGTATGTCTGTTCGATGGAAAACCCAATTTATTTATTGGAGTTTAACGATATTTTCGACAGTCAGGGTCACTTCATGTCAGACAGATTTATGGATGGAGGAAGCCAGAGTACACTGATCAGTGGCATGCAACTGTCACTCCCCAACATCCTAACTCCACACAAGCAGGGTTAGCATTGATTAAAGTGCACCATCAACATGCAGTTCACCTTGGTACACAGTAGTACTGAAATGGTTAAGTGGATAACCAGTTTGAAACCGTTTAATTACCTAACCGAATGAAAAAATGTCAAACTGGTTATCGGAAGCATAACGTCATTTAAGAAGCTACTGAAAAATTCATCGTGTGAACCTGAAAATTTTATTTTTCACTCGAACAAGCGCTGGTGAAAACTAAAACTTTCAGGTCCACACTCATAATTCCAGATACTGTCTAAAATAGAGTAGATTTTCATTTTTATTATATGCTAATGAGATATTTTATTGCACAATATTCAGCCCAATTCGACCCTAAATGTGTATGTTTCAAAACAATAACAAAGATCAGCTGATTGTTCCTTCAAGGCGACATGATGCGACATGGCGTGACATCATTTAGGAAGCTGGTGAGGGATATTAATAGATAATTTGCGATAATTCACAGGCTAGCATACAATATATCATTAGGGTCCCACCATCAAGTGGACGCACTATAGTGATCGCTCTGTCCGTGTGTCCGTGCGTCCATCCATCCGTCCGTCCGTTGTCTGGGCTGTAATCTTTCTCTCTTAATAGATAGGGTTTTGATATTTGGTATGTGGGTACATTATCTCAAGACGACGTGTGGTGTACCAAGGTTACCATGCTTTGACCTTGAAGTTTGACCTCAAGGTCAAATTATTCAGAATTTTGACAAGTTCGTGTCCAGGCTGTAACTTTTTTCCCTTAATAGGTAGGGTTTTGATATTTGGTATGTAGGTAGATTATCTCAAGGCGACGTGTCGCGTACCAAGGTTGCCATGCTTTGACCTTGAACTTTCACCTCAAGATCAAATTATTCCAAATTTGGGGTTCTTTTCCGACAAGTTCGTGTCCAGGCTGTAACTTTTTTTCCTTAGTAGATAGGGTTTCGATATTTCTAATTATAGAAAATGATATATTACTAAATTCAGATTTTGATTGTATTCTTTATTGGGATTTCCCAAAGGAAAATATGAACTTCAAACATCTCAGTCATGTGCTAACTTCCCTCTTCTCCATCTCCTTCATGGTCAAACAAACTGTAACTCTCTGCACTCTGGTGTCAAAATTGTATACCTACATACAGTAGTTGCCTCCCTTTATGTAGTCAATGGTTCAACAATTAGTGTGGTGCTTGACAGACCATTCAGAGCTATGTGAAGGAAAGCGAACTTCAACAAATGGCAACACGCCGAGAAGAAATGGTTTGGCGCCCCGAAGGCGCGCAGGGACGAATTTGGGGGACAAGCCCCTTTCAACCCTCAGTAGCCCCTTTCAACCCTCTCAGCAATCTGCTAGTTATTGAAGTACTGACTACAAAGGGGGAGATAATTTATATTGAAAATTGAAGATTTTGACATTTGTGTGCAGGGGGTTCATTTTCCTTTATATTTTATATAAAACAACAAAATTTAAAGAAATTGTCATGTCATTTCCTGACATGATTATATTTATTGAAACAGGGAAGGGATTTTAAACAGATTTTACCTATTGTTTGAAATATTTTAGTATTACGGTCCACATCAGTTTATACCTAACATCGGTTAGTTGCTGCGGGGCCTGCAGAGATGGATTCCATCTCCGTGATATCTAGTTCTACCAGAAAGAGAAGCCTTAGTTTAGCAAGATTTGTTCATTAGTAATTGTTTTGTTACAATTTTATACACAAAAATTTTCTGCTGCTGAGCAAACATCAAGCTTATGCACACAGTGTAAAGTCACTAACCCTTTCAACACTGGTGATATCTTCCATGCCAGTTAAATCGCAGAAATTGGAAGAGTCCATATCCATTGTTTGGGGGTAGAGCAATTAATATTCTCACGTTGAAAATATTAATTGTTCTACCACACACGTTCACTTAGTAGCCATCCTACTTAATGAAATTATGACGTATCATGTTTCGGGACCGGAAAAGCGGCCTCTCGTGTTGAAAGAGTTAAAGTGGCTTCTAGCACTTTTCAATGAAAAGTGGTTCAAACAATCAACCAGTTAAAATTGCTTTTGACCGGTTAACCTTGTAATAGTTTATTGGAGAGTGCATATGGGCTGCCTATGTTTACTCTCCAATAAATTTTGACAAACAGATGCTTGAAGCTCAAACATGTACTTGAAAGCCCCAAACAAGTGCTTGAAGGGCCCAAACAAGTGCTTGATGCCTGAACATGTGCTTGAAAAGCCCAAGCTGGTGCTAAAACAAGTGCTTGATGTTAACAGGTGGTTCAAGCCTTCTTTTGGTTTCTGTTCATCATTATTACCAATTTATAGGACGTTCCCTAGTACATTAACAAAGTTTAACAGGGCATTACAAGAACGTAACATTCAACTTACAAAGTCGCATGATGTGGCAGCCATTAATGAGTTGAACAACTCATTAATAGCCCGACATGTCAAATGGCTTTTGTTTCTCGCTGTCGTACACTCGAAAATGAAAATAGTTTTCAGAAATGGTTTCAACTAGTAAACTGTGATTTTTATTTAAATTATTAAATATGTAAAATGTCCAGCAAAGTTAGTCCCATAAAAACAAACAGCTGTATATACATGTAGTAAGTAAGTCTGTATACATTTTAAGCCTTTATTCCTGTCTTAAAAGCGGTAAATATTGGGTCTGTTTTTAAGTTTTCTAACTTCGTTGCAATTGAAAGAGTACCGGTGCTGATCACTTTAATGAAAATCCCTTGTGCTGTCCAGTGCCAGACAAATGTGCTCCAGGTATCCAAGAACAAAGCTAAGCATTCAAAACACTTTAAGATGCTGTGACAGGAATGCACTTAATGAAAGGGCAACACTACCTGCATTTTTTGAAGATGGGTTCCATGGCCTGTGGACATGTGCATATACCCTCGGTAGAACTGTACAATCTTCCAATAGTAATAGTGTGTAGTGTGAACACAATCTGTCTCATTATTTAATTTTAGGTGGGGTTGTATAATGGGGTGTTTTTTCACCCATGATGACTTTGACTGAAATGTAAACAAACAGACAGTGATAACAAAACTGAGAGTTTGGGAATTTACCCCATGTCAATCTGTCGCTGTGTTTTGAAGAAATAGAGAGTAATCGCTTGACTGGACTGGTTACGTGAAATAATTCATGAGAGGTGAGGGACGTTGTACAAACATGAATGTGCGAATGCACACGAGTGTTTTACAATATAGTCCCTCGCCTCAAATGAATTATTTCACGTAACCAGTCCAGTCAATCATTTGCTCTGTTTATTACTTTTCATTATTAACAATAATTATATTATTTATCCCTTTACCTAATGTAATGGCAAAAAACGGCTAGCTTATTCTCAAAAATCGTCAATTAATTTTCATTATTTTTTCATTTTTTGTCTCTAAAACATAGGTGATAACCCCTCATTGGAATGAGCTCGTTCCAATGAGGGGTCATAACATATGTTTTCGAGACAAAAAATGAAAATAATAGTTATTCAAAAATTGTTTTTGCAAGTGTCGTCTGCTTTTCATGTTTGATAAAGGGTTAAAAAAATAGAAAACAATGAAGTCCCCATTACACCCACAGAAAAGCATGTTCGTTTGAGCGCACGGATACATGACACAATTGTTGATCGCATAATTCACTTGTGAAGTTATCGTTTATAATCAAACCCGGAATTCCCAGTAAATCACACTTCGGAAAGTCATAATTTTGATTATCTAGCTTTGTTCTTGGATATCTCAAGTACATTTGGGCACAAGTTCTGAAATATTATTTTTTTTTATTAATTTGGTATGAATATGGTAGCAGACTTCCAGGAACCACTGGTGCTTGCTGTCGGCTCTATGAGTTGATGGCATATATTTTTCATGATCTATACATTTGGATGCATAATTTGCATATATTTAATTTATATTTATGGAATTTCAGACTTTGGAATTTCAAAATAAATTAACTTTCCTTATATAGCACCTTAAGGTTCATTCCCACTAGACCAACTCCCACGAGGCCAATTCCCAAAAGACCAATTCCCCTTAGATCAACTGGTGTGTTCTACTTTAAAAATAATTGTATATGAATAATTTGAAGAAAAAAATATTAAAGTTCAAAACAAATACGACATCACTGACTATATTTCTGCTAGCGCTTTCACCGCTCTCTATGTGGATCTTCAGGCATTTTTACTTTTATAAAATATGTTATACAAATATTTACAAAATAACGTTTCTTCAGGCATTTTTACTTTTATAAAATATGTTATACAAATATTTACAAAATAACGTTATTTTGTAAATATTTGTATAACATATTTTATAAAAGTAAAAATGCCTGAAGATCCACATAGAGAGCGGTGAAAGCGCTAGCAGAAATATAGTCAGTGATGTCGTTGTATTTGTTTTGAACTTTAATATTTTTTTCTTGTAACTACCAGCACAAGGATTTGTTTATAAACTTCTGAATAATTTGATATATTTATAAATATTTATAAATGTATTTAATGTTATTGATTATTCAAGCCTGAAAATAAGCAGTCTGTCATTTGCCGAATGAGGTCCCGAGAGGGTGAATTTGCTGATGCTATCCCATACAGTGGGCCAGTTTATCATCTGGGCACCTCTTTCTGTTTATGTTTGAGACCTTGATTCAGGTTGAGGTTCACAGAGGGTAAATTTAGTGATGCTAACAAATTCACTCTCTGGGGACCTCATTTTTCAAATGATAGTCTGCTTATTTTCTGGCTTGTTGATATTTTATAGATGTTGGGCAGATTTTTCATAACAATTGTTATAGTAATCACACACTTTCAAAGGCTGTGATTCTTTTTATTATTTTCTTTTATCAAATAAAGTGCTTATCAAGAAATAAATGTTTCCTTAATTATCCTTATTAACCTTAATCAATAACAGTATGTAGTTGGTCTGAGGGGAATTGGTCTTTTGGGAATTGGCCAAAGGGAATTGGTCTGGTGGGAAGACAGCTTTCAAAGTAAACTAACTTTCCTTTTCTAGCACCTTAAATGAAATTAAATTATGTAGAGAATATCTAAGCTGTTTCAGTGAATATCGGGAATTATCTCGTGTAGACCTGAAAGTTTTAAAAATAATACTTTCAGACCACACAAATAGCATAGATTTTCTTATATGCCATGCTATGTGACATTTTACTGTGCAATATTCAGTCCAATTCGACTGTAAACAGTTTCAAGACAATAACAAAGATCTGCTGATCATTCCTTCAAGGCGACATCATGCACCGAAGTGTGACATCATTTAGGAAGCTACCAAGGGATATTTCTCAATATCCATCGAGTCGATGGATATTGAGAAATATCTTTTCGATAATTTGCGATAATTCACAGGCTAGCATATAATAAAAACAGATGTAATTTAGTTCAGTGAAGGTTAACCCTTTACTCAACATAATGGCCAAAACCTGCCAGCACTATTCTCAAAAATTGACAATTAGTTTTCATTATTTCTTCATTTTTCGTCTCAAAAACATAGGTTATGACCCCCTCTTTGGAACGAGCTCTATTCTCAAAAATTGCCAATTAGTTTTCATTATTTCTTCATTTTATGTCTCAAAAACATAGGTTAGGACCCCTCTTTGGAACGAGCTCATTGTGCTCGTTCCAATGAGGGAGTCGTAACCTATGTTTTTCACGGTGGCTCAGTAGGTAGAGGTGCAGGCTGCAAGCTGAGAGGTCCTTGGTTCGAATCCCACCTGCGGCAACCACGTTGTGTCCTTGGGCAAGACACTTCACCCCCATTGCCCACGTGGGGGCACTGTGGCGCTATGTACTACGGCGTACTGCACATCGATGGTGCACTTGCCTTCAACCAATGCTCACCCTCCTTGTGTGGAGTTAGTATGTTGGGGAGCTGACAGTTGCTCGACGTTGCTCGGTGGTTCTCTCCAGGTACTCTGGCTTCCTCCACCCGTAAAACTGTCATGGTCATGATTAGCCATTGTGCAGAAATATGTTACCTTAAAAACACCAATAAATAACAATAAATAAATAACCTATGTTTTTGAGACAAAAAATTAGTTATGGCCACACAAAGTAGATCTTCTGTTTCTCAGGCCATTATTTGTGAAATTCCATGCGGGCGAGCGTTTTTTTATTTTATTTTTTATTTCAGTAATTACTTCTTAACCATCAAAAGTTCATGTTCTTGGTTCAAGTTTTAGGCCTCATAATCTACAGAATAGCATGGGTGGTGGTGTATTTCATCCCTTGAGTGCAAGAAGGCTTTGCAATGCTAAAGCATTGCAAAGCCTTCTTGCACTCAAGGGACAAATTCATCAATTGTTTTAACTTGGGTAAAATATCAGACATAAACCATTTAATTTTGATTTTTTTAAAGTTTAAATTGGTTATAAAAAGAGAGCATGCGGCAGCTAAAAGGACCATGCGGGAAGGCCTGAGAAACAGATTTTTTATTTTTTTAGGCCTATTCAAGAATTTTTTTTGCAAGTGTTGTTTTTTTTTTCATGTTTGGTAAAGGGTTAACAAAAATATACACCTTTATTGATCATTGATTTAAATGAAACTATAGGTTTACATTTTACATTAATGAAGGCAGAATAGTTACTAATAGCTTGTAGAATAGAGCCCTATTTTGACTTCCTGCTGAGACATGCAATTTAATGTTCTTTATGAGGTACTTATAGATTTAACACCTCATTGCTTTTTGTTTGCATGTACAGCTCAAGTTGCCTTTTCTTTTATTATCCTTATTTCTGCAAATCTTATTCATTATAAAAAGCTTTTTAGATTGTTTTTATATTTTGTTGATACTTAAAGGATTTTCAATATATATATATATATATATATATGGCTTATTTTCTTGTGTTCAGACTGCAGTTTATCACAACCAATACTAATATATAACAACTAAATTTTGAAAAGATTGGTGAGATGCAAAACATCTATATAAATGTGATTTCTTAGCTTTTGAGTAATTAATATTGAAGCAGTGTGAAAGAATTTTTTTGTGATAATTGGCGGCAAGGATTTTAAGGATTCCACTTTTCATTGCTGAAAGGACAAGGCTGGAGAGTAGCCCTCATGTGTTAGGTTTTCTGCATTATTGGAATCTTGATATTTCTGGACTAAAGATACATGTGAGTTTCTTTTCATTAGGCTTAGTAAAAAAACATTTCTTGTTTCTCGAGCAATTTTTTCTTAATTTTTGGTACGTAAAGGAGGCAATTTTTCCAATTTTTTTTGTTTATTTGTCAATCCACAAAACAGTCCCGAAACTTGTTAAAATAAGAAATTGGACTCACACAGCTATGTGGAAAAAGCAATGTTTTCTGCAGTGAACATTTCTAGAGCTGAAACAGTTAAGGGGTTTTCTTGATCGATTAATCACGTGGATTAACCTTGGTTAACCGATTAATCACTTATTCAAATAGATATCTGAATAATTGCCATACTTTTGATGATTTACAGTATTAACCCTTTATCCAACGTAACAAACAAAACCGACTAGGCCTGTATACAAAAATCTCCATTCAAATTTATTATGTTTTCAATTTTTGTCTCAAAAACATAGCTTATGACCACTCAATGTAACGAGCTCATTGAGCTCGTTCCAATGAGGGGTCATAAGCTACGTTTTTGAGACAAAATTTGAAATTTTTTAGTAATTCGTGAATTTTTTTGGCAAGTATCGTCTGCTACCCGCAATGGTTAAAGGGTTAAGAATGACCATTTCCAGCTACTGATACAGTCTGATGATCATGAAAGTAAACAAGTTTGTCAGCAAGTAACTTGCATGCTTTACTCTGTCTCATATAATTGATGTGAGTCAGTGTGACAAGGTTTGCCTGTTTTGGAGCAAGTTTGTTCCTTTGTTGACCAATACAATACAGTAGTTCAAAAGTAACGGTTAATCGAACAATTAATTTTTGGAACGATCAAGATGTTGATCATTGATTAATCAATTAATCGGTTAACTGTTTCAGCTCCAAACATTTCTCATACTGCAGTTGCAATTTTAACCCTAAAGTCCGCAGATTAATTCTACGTTAATAAGTACCGAATATACATTTACACAACTGCAATTGACTTAACTGTTTCTGCCTTATTGTTGGCTGACTGTACAGACAGGCAAAAATAATGTAAAAACACTGTCATGATAATGGCATCCTAACAATGGAGTTCGAAAAGAAGTATACACTAGGGATCTGTGAATCACACATTTTTGTTTGAATCGAATCGTGTCTTTGATATCGATGTCGAATCAAATCCCGAATAGAATCTTAATAGACAAGTTATTTCATATTGCACCAAATGGAAGTTACGGTACACTGTGATGACCCTTGAAAGACTGACTGACACCTTAAATACCAATAAATAAATATTTTCTGTAGCACCGTCAGTGAAACAGCTAGGCCTATTATCCACAGTTTTAGTTTTTGAAGGCTTAACTTGTTACTATTCACGTTCTTAAGAACCTGAATAGTAACAAGTTAAGCCTTCAAAAACTAAAACTATGGATAATGTTCTGGGCAAAATTCTCTACATACCTAACAATTAACCATTATCAGTTACTGAATTAAATATGAATTGAGCCTACATGAATGAATTGTCTAATGTCAATTTTATCCCATTTTTGTTGGAAATGCAACAAATTGAAGTTAGTACGAGAGATTCAAAAAAATCGAATCTTGAGACTGATTCGGGATCGATCTCGAAGCAGACATATAGTATCGATATTGAATCGAATCTCGAATATTCGCAGGATCCTAGTATACACCTGGATCAACTTTTTTGCAGGGAAATATAAAAGGGGCAGTTTGTGGCTGTATGGGACCAAAGGATTAACAAAATATAGTTGGAAATTTTTGTTCTACAATTGCAAAATGGTACCATCAAAGAGATTTCCAGATAAAAAAAGAGTGATAAAACAGATTTGCAGTAACAAGAGAGATGCCTAAGCAACAAAAATTTGCCTAAACAGAGGATACAGTTAAAACTAGAAGTCCTGTCATGAAATGCTCACAAATAGCATGTCGATGTGCGCGTTAATCTGTGTGTTATGACTAAAGTAAGGCTATCAAATTCTGTACATATGGCCTGTGCACAAGCAATGTTTCAGCCAATGGACCTCCGGGTAACCCGGAGGTCCATTGGCAGAAACATTGCCTGTGTTTGCTATGAGTAACCAGGAGAACCTGCCATGCTTTGGATGCCATTCGATATGGCAATTGCGCGCAATTCCTACGCACAATCAAGTCTAGATAAGTGCACAGTTCCTGACAGGACTTCTAGTTTTAAATGTATATCTTTTTTTTAAAGTGGATTCTGAAATTTTTTAAAAGGCTCACCACTAAAATTGTTATTCTATTTCAAAGCTGACAGGGTTATCTCATGTTGAAGTGCAACCTTACTTCTTGACAAGAAGCATTCGCCATATTTTTGGTCAATCATGTGGGGAGCATGGTGGCTCAGTAGGTAGAGGTGCAGGCTGTAAGCAGAGAGGTTCTCGGTTCGAATCCCACCTGCGGCAACTGCATTGTGTCCTTGGGCAAGCCACTTCATCTCCATTGCCCGCGTGGGGGCATGGTGGCATTGTGTACTGAGGTGTACTGCACTTGTCTTCAACCAATGCTAACCCTGCTTGTATGGAGTTAGTATGTTGGGGATCTGACAGTTGCTCACCCTTGCTCGGTGGTTCTCTCTGGCTACCCTGGCTTCCTCCACCCTTAAAACTGTCATGGTCATGATTAGCCATTGAGCATAAATATGTGACCTTAAACACCAATAAATAAATAAATTGGTCAGTCCTGTCTAAAAGCACTCTGTGATATCTTCAAGGCACAAAATAATTATTTTTCCAGTGCAGGTCAAAATGTTGTGCCCCAAGTAGTTGGTACAGGTCATTTTAATTTGGTGCAGGTCATTTTCAATAAATTGTTTTACACACAGTAAATTGACATATGGTGTCTACTAAATTAGAAAATGACTTTAATTTGCATTGGAATTTAACCCTTCAACACGAGAGGCCCTTTACCAGCCCATGGACATCATACACCAATTCACATTAAGTAGGATGCCTGCTGATTTAAGGGTGGGTTAGACCAATCAATATTTTCAATGTGCAACCCCATGGCTGCACGTTGAAAATATTGATTGGTCTACCACAAATAATGAATATGGACTCTTCTAATTGCTGTATTTCAACTGACATGGAAGATACCACCAATGTTCAAAGGGTTAAGTTTATACCGAATTACCAGGGTTTTTTTTACCTGTGTCGCCAGCGGCAGAGCAGGTTTAGTAACCGCTCAACTCTGTCCGTAAGTCCGTCTGTCCTTCCGAAACACTTTTTCCGTCAAGGTTTTCTTGGTTTCTATGAAAGGGAATGATTTTATATTTGGTCTGCTGCTTCATAATGATGAGTTGTATCGTGTAAGCAATTTTCAGATCTGCCATGCAGCCACTTCCTGTTTGCCGATACTTTGAAATTTTACTGTACCCACTGAACATTGAAATTTTTCGTCAAACTTTTCTCGGCTTCTATGCAAGGGATTGATTTTATATTTCATCTGGAGCCTGATAATGATCAGTTGTATTGTGTATGCAATTTTCAGATCTGCCGTGCAGCCACTTCCTGTTTGCCGATTCAATTTCATGCAGCGACTCAGGTCCAGATCCAGTATTGGTCTTGTTTTAACTTGGATTCTAAAATTTGCAGAATTTTGTGTCGATCAAAATGTCCTATGGATTTCAAAGTATGTAGGTCAAAGTAAGTTTTTTTGTCGGTCATTGTCCTTGTCCCACCCATTTATTTTGAGCCTTGGATATCTTAAAGACTTTCTCCAAAATTTTTCTTTAAAATTAATAATACAATGGAACTCTGTTAATTTTATAAAGTAATATCCCCTTTATTACAGAAAAATATTCAACTAAAAGGATTATATAATTAACTTTATCTAACAATCATATAGATTTTGGCCTGAAAACCACGAGAAATGGTATGTATCATATAATGTGTTCCGATTCCGTATCATATAGAAGACTCATTCTGAATCCGTATCATATAGATTCAACTTCCGGTAAACACCGCACTTCGACATAAATCATTGTATGCATAGTTATTACGCATTAAAATATGAAATTCAAAATTTTGACCAGTTCCAACCCCATTTAAACTGAAAAACGGGGAAAACAGGCTTTAAGTAATGGTATTGTTAGATAAATGTATTATCATGACCAAATGCATGTCCTGTAATTTGCATCAGATTCTTGGTCGTGTTTACAATCGGATCACAACTTGCCCTCATTGGATCGTAGCGATCTGATTGTAAACACAACTTCGAATCTGATACAAATTGCAGGACATGCACATGGTCATGATAATGTATATGTATATAAATCTTTAGAACTACAGTAGAATCCTCTTAATTGGATATCCATTTTGCCAGTGAAAATTATTCAGTTAACAGGAGTATACAATTAACAGGGATTTGGTCAGTTTCATGTGTTCTGGAGGTAAACTGTCCATTTATTCTATTATATCTTGTTTGACAGAGCTCATAGAGCTCTGTCAAACAAGATATAATAGAATAAATGCCTGTATTGAATATAGTGAGGCCCAAAAGGTTGATAAGTAAGGGGAATTTGGAGCATATCTCAGTAACTTTTTCGACATATTACAAAAATTTATATACAATTAACAGGAGTTTACTCTACAACCCATATGCAATTAATAGGTCAAATTTGCACTGGAGGTATGGTAGATGGTTTTGTGTTTGAAAATGATATTCAATTAACAGAGATATACAATTAAGAGATATCCAATGAAGTGGGCTTTACTGTACCCTCCAATTATATAGCTTTGGTGATTATCGATCAGTCTCTGTCATTATACTATCCCCCTCTTCCTATTGGCATTGGAACAAGTAAGGTATGTTAGAAACGAATACTTAAAGAGTTTCTCAGTTATGGTTCATGGACAGTAAAGTCTTTTCCACAACTGCACTTCTGGTGAAAAAGGGCATGTGCTGTTCCTCTTGTCCTCTAGTCGCAGGGAAAGAGGGCAATTACCTCAAGTCCCCCCTCCCCTGCATCCTGCTTCTGGCAACCTTTGGTGTTGTCCACTTTTGGTGTTTGATGTGTGGAATAGGGGGAAAAAGAATACATTTGAGTAAGAGTTTCAAACGATAGACTGATAAATTTTTTTTGGAACTCCCTGTGGAAACCCCAGAAAGTGAAACAATGTTTCTTTACTGTGGTAAACAAGCTCAGTTTTACTGGTACAATGGGATCTGGTAACCAATGCCTGGGTGGAAGTCCTCTAAAGTGGGCTACATGGGTAGAAACAATTGGCTGGACCTGACATTATATCTGTGCTGCAGTCATGATTAGCCATTGTACAGAAATATGTGATCTTATTTATTTATTTATTTATTGGGGCTTAATCCTTTACCCAACGCAGGCGATTTCAAAATTTATTATTTTAAATATCATTTTTGAAATTTTTAAAAAATTTTTTTAGCAAAACCATATTCGACGAGCTCGTTCCAAAGAGGGGTCACATGATATGGTTTTCTTGAAGTATTTTCGCAAAATAATATTTTTTCAGCTGCTGAATTTACATATTACGCGGGCGGATATGGGCGATTTGTTGGGTAAGGGGTTAATGCCACTTGACAGCCAAGGTCACCTCATGTTGGACAGTTTTACTGGTGGAGGAAGCCGGAATAACCAGAAAGAACCACCGACCAATGGTGAGCAACTGTCAGGCTCCCCAACATACTAACTCCACACAAGCAGGGTTAGCATTGGTTGAAGACAAGTGCACCATTGACGTGCAGTATGCCTTAGTACACACTGCCACCGTGCCACCAAGTGGACAATGGGGGTGAAGTGTCTTGCCCAAGAACACATCGCAGTTGGACCTCTCAACTTGTAGCCTGCACCTTTGCCTACTGAGCCACTGCACCCCCAATATATGACCTTGAACATTAATGAATAAATATTTTTTGAAGGTGATGTGCACTATAAGTATTTTTTTTAGGACGGTGCCATGATATCAACACAGACAGCCTTTTTTAGCAGCATTTTCTTAAAAAATAATCCCTTTGTTATCTTTTATTGGAGAGTGCCAAGCCTGGAAATAAGCAGACTGTTATCTGTACAATGAGGTTCCCAGTGGGTGAATTTGTTGATGTTACCCTGCACAGCAGGGTAGCATCACAAAATTTACCCTCTGTGTACCTCAGTCTGATTCAAGGTCTCCCGCCAAAACAGAAAGATATACCTAGAGGATAAATTGGCCCACTGTATGGAATAGCATCAGCAAATTCACCCTCTGGGGGTCCCATTTCTGAAAGAGTGAAAGTGACTGATTGCTTATTTAGTGTCATTTACCCACTGTGAACCACAATCCGAATCAAGGTCTCAAGCCTAATCGGAAAGAGGATACATTGGCCCACTGTATGGGATGAGATCAACAAACTCATCCTCTGGGGACCTCATTCTGCAAATGACAGATTGCTTATTTTCAGGCTTGAGAGTGCCTGTTGGTACTCTCCAATAAATGGTAACAAAATATAGAAATATTTTCTGCTACTTAGTAAAAGGTAATCGATACAATGAAAGCCACTAAAGTGGCTATCAGCCTTTTTTTAATAGGCCAATGATAACGACTTCTAACACTCAACCAGTTAATCAAATAAACGTTTCAGTTCTCTTTGAGAATTTAATTTACTTTGGAAATATTTACTACCATAATTCTGAGACCTTTACTGTTGGGTACTGATGAATATTTTATTTCATGTGTTCTGTTTGTATTGTCTCCATGGTTAGATATTGTCTTAAATTCAACTGCTTGTGGAATTGATAGGCTTCTAAACTGTTCTCAGCATGTATCCATCATGCAGTCAGTTCATGTTAAATGGTCTTCCCATAGTTCTTCAGCTTTGTGATTGCCAACAGTATAATACAAGGAGTCAAGTGTTACGTGGAAATATTC
The DNA here is from genome assembly GCA_031216915.1 of Pictodentalium vernedei. NCBI lineage: Eukaryota > Metazoa > Mollusca > Scaphopoda > Dentaliida > Dentaliidae > Pictodentalium > Pictodentalium vernedei. The sequence goes on along the minus strand of CM062288.1, from coordinate 24,473,949 downwards.
ATCTTTAATGAAGGTTTATCTTTGATGGATTTTTTCATTACAATGTAGGAGTCATTTATGAATTTTTTTTTCAATACTGATTTTGCATTTTATATTACTAATTTTCCAGAATGCCCCAGCTTTGAATACAAAACTCACTTTTTCAATATTGTTATTTTCATGCCTGCCAAAGACATATTGAACAATTATAACAAGGACTTGCACATATCATCGGGAGGGGGGGGGGGGGGGGGGGGAGGGGGTTCTCTGATCGTTTTGCAACTCAGGTCATTATACAGGAGGAGTTATCCCCAACACACAGTGAGAGGGAGATATAGAAATGGGTTTTGTCCATCCAGCCATCCATCCATCCGTCCGTCCGTCCGTCCGTCCGTCCGTCCGTCCATCCATCCGTCCGTCCGTCCGTCCATCTGTCCGTCCGTCCGTCCGTCCATCCGTCCGTCCGTCCGTCCGTCCATCCGTCCATCCATCCATCCATCCATCCATCCATCCATCCATCCATCCATCCAATACCCAACCACCCAACCACCCACCCAAAACCCACCCAAAACCCACCCAAAATCCAACAAAACTCATCCATCCATCCCTTCATCCCCCATCCACCCACCCACCCACCCACCCACCCACCCACCAGAAACCCATCCATCCATCCATCCATCCATCCATCTGTTTGTCCATCCATCCATCCATCCATCCATCCATCCACATCCATCCATCCACATCCATCCATCCATCCATCCATCCATCCATCCATCCATCCATCCATCCATCCATCCATCTGTTTGTCCAGCCATCCATCCATCCATCCATCCATCCATCCATCCATCCATCCATCCATCTGCTGTATCACCCATCTGTCAATCCATCCATCCATCCACCCATCCATCCATCTCTCTGCCCATTCATCCATCAGTTCATCCATCGGTCCAACCACTCACCCACTCAACATACCATTCATCCATCCTTTTACATTTCATATCATCACATTCAAATGGAAACCATTCAAAATATCTTTCATAAATTTGATGGATGGTTTTGTGGTGATAATATTATGAATGGGATTGTGAACCAGCTCTGTCCAAATATTTCTCCAAGAGTTATTGCCCTTGTTGGACTTAGACTTTCTTGTCAACACATTAATATTTCCCATCATCACATTTCAAAGAAAACCAAAGATTTTTTTTCCAAATTTAATGTATGGAGTTTTTGATTATAATATCATCAATGGGATTGCAAACCAAATGAATTCAAGTATTTCTTCAAGAGTTATTGCCCATTGTTGCACTACCATTTTTTATCACCACATATAAAGAAAACTTCAACATTTTTTTCTAAATTTAATGCATTACGTGTACACTCCATATAAAACCGCACTTCGCGTACCCCACTTTTTGTGTAGAAAAGTGGGGTACCCAAGTGCGGTTAGGAGAGAAGCATTACATAATCAATTAGTGCTCGACGAGAAATTTCTTCCAGAGTCTGAACCTGATTAGCAATATTAGTCTTCAGTCATTGAATTTCTAAAACCTGCATTTCATAAAATAATGACATAAAAATATTATATCTGTCTTTTCCAGATCATTGTACCCCGGAATAATGTCCGCTTTTAAACAATTCGCCCAGTATTTTTCGAGATATTTAACTTGTTTCCGTATTAAAATAAAATGTTTTGCCGATATGTCATTTGGATTCCCCCCTGTATAATTAAAGGTAAGTTTATCGCCATCGAACATGATCTTGTCCACCTTCATTCTCGAAACATTTCATCGAGACATTTTTAAATAAAATTACCGAATAGAGGAAGTATTTTAAAATAAAACAAATTCTGTGCGTTGCTATGTTTTTTTAGAACAATAATGTGACAGTCTCGGCGATACATCCTGTCTTTACGAAGTGCGGCCCCTATTTTTCAGACTCGGAATCATTACGAACTCGGCATATGATTTAATATCATTGCAGATAAGCTGCTTCACGTTTACCTCAGTAATTATTTTTGACGAACTAAATTGAGAATGAAACAGAATTAATAAATAAATCCATCTGCACCTTCCGGTCATTTTCGTAACAACTCGGGTGGATTTTTTCAAATTACGTTCAGTCTTCGGAATCATGAAATTTTAGAAGAAGAGACATACGAATCATGGCCTACGGTAAACAAATTTATAGTGTAGTTTAGGAAGTGGAAGGCACCCACAATGGGATTTTCTTGTCAACTTCCAATATCTGAAAAAGGCATGAAAAATTGGTGGCGTCACTGGGGGCCGGGGAGGGGTAGGTATTTGCCCCTTAAACACAGATTTTGCCCACATTTGCTTCCCACGTCCATAACACACACACACACACAAACTCTCTCTCTCCCTCTGTCTCTATCGCCCCCCCCCCACCCCACCCCACCTCCGTAACCATGGCGTATTCACGCCTCCCGTGAGTTAACGATCGACAGTATAATCTCTCCACTTTTAAATCTGATCCGCCGCGCCTGGAAAAATTCTCCCTTAAAATTTTATATATTTTCCTTTTTTTACAGCTTGTGGCCCTCATTAACGGGGGAGGGGAGCATTCCAATGAGGGGCCATAAACTATGTGACTGAAACAAAATATGGAAATTCACTAAATTCACAACGCCAATGGCCGAATTTGGCCAGCACTCAGGCTATACAAAAATCTGCATTCAAATTTTATTATGTTTAAGTTTTTGTTTCAAAAACATAGCTTATGACCCTTCATTGGAACGAGCTAGTGGATTTTGAGTCTTTCCATTGAGGGGTCCCAAGCTCTGTTTTGAGACAAAAAAATTCAAATGTTTAGTTGTTATTAAAGAATTTATCTTGCAAGTGCCACCTGGTCCTGTAGGCGGGTGGAGACTATTGGATCACCGGATTTATCTTCCTAGCATTTGGTACGTTTTTTCTTGGAAATAGTATGTTTATTTTCGTGGCTGGAAACTGGGTAGACTGATAACATTTTGGCCAGACGCTGTCGTCTGTATGTTGGTGTTTTGGTAATAATAATTCTCCCCAGCTAGCATGGGTTTCTTTTCAATAGATGCTTCAAATGCTTCGGCCCTTTGACAGATTAATAAGTAAATTAGCCTTAGAAAAGGTGTTGAACATATGACATACCAGTATACAATTATGCTCAATTAGTTACTTCTGTTCAGTGGCGTGTTAAATTAAATCCTTTGTTTGTTGTTAATCCCCAAGAAAATGTTAAAAGAAACGAAACACTTGCTATGTTTCATCATATCACATCCCCCAAATATAAAAATATTCACAGGAAACATTTTTAAAATCTCCTGAAAGTTAGTGCTTGCGCGGGTCCCGAGTCCAATGATATTAGCTACAAATAAGAGACTTCATTAGTTGAAACTTTGGATATTTAGTGCTTAACACGATGTCTTGATCAAGTAGTCCAATAATATTAGCTATGAACACGCATCCTATCAAGCTTTATTTATTTTTTATTATTTGTTGCTAATATTATTGGTGGACTGTTTCATTATCCACATCATAGTATGATGCCGCAACACTACCACCGAGTTAGGGTGAGAACGGTTTGAGTTTCGCCGAATTGAATAGAGCATGCGTTTTGGCCCTAATCTTTTCAAAATCAGCCCCCCCTCCCCCTCCAAAAAAAAGAATGGGAGCCAAAACTCGTTTTATCACCAATATCAGTCACCGCTGATATGACCGATTCCCCGGGTTGAATAAGATGTCACAACGTTGTTCTCATGACCATAAACTCAAGTAATGTATTCCTGGGTGGCGTCATTTCGTTCCCGTGGGGACACACTTCATCGATCGGAATGGTCCCGAGTTGAATTATGATACCGTGTTTTGAAGTAGCTCCAGGAAAAAGATGAGAGAAGCATGGATCGGGTTTACCCAAATTGGATCTGATCCGTGTTTTGAAGATAATCTCCCCCGGGTTTGGGGTTCCATAGCGGCTGTCAGATAGAATAAAAAATGTGTTTTAATTTTTACATTTGGGGGGATTATCATGTTATATCCCGGGCGAAAAGCAGATAAATTGCCAGTATGTTCAAAAAGAAAAATGTGTAGTTATCTGTACCCGTCCATTTCGGTTGAGAATCAGAATGTTTTTTTCAACAACAATGACCTTGATTAAGCGAGTTCAGACTATTTTATATCATGTAAATCCAATAGATGGAAGAGCCACACTGCTTCACGGGATCGTCAAAATTCACATTTTTTTAAAAGATTTATTAGAACACAAAACGTGAATTATTGGACCGATTTTCACATTTAAAGGATTCTTTTGATCCAGAAAATTCTCTCCAAAAATATTTCAGGCACAGAAAAAGGATTTAGTGAAGAAAACTTATTATGTAAATTGCGAGGTGTTTTCCCAATCAACACTGATTAATGAGTAAATAACTGCTGTTATATAATCTTACATAACGCACTCAGTCGACATTGGAATAATTTTTTTATATGGAGTGTACACGTAATGTATTGTTTTTTTTGATAATACCATGAGTGGGGTTGTGAACCAACTGTGTCCATGAATTTCTTTGAAAGTTAATGCACTTGTTGTACTTTAGTAGTAGGGAATTGGCAATCCCATGGCATTACACTAGTTGTATCTGCAACTAGTGTCCCATTTTTTTTATTGCATTACTCTGATATCTTGTATAATGAACAAACTATAGCAAAAACTTTGACATGTTATCAGGGTTTGCAGCTGCCACTTTTTTGTCCCTTGAGGAGTTATGCACCTTTGCAACTTGGATTATTGAACTGGATGAGTTATTGGTAATACAATGGAACCCTGTTAATTGAATAGCCACTTTGCCAATGAAAATTATTCATTTAACCTTTAACCCAACGAAGACGATTACAAAATTTATTATTTTAAATATAATTTTTTAAATCTTTTCAAAAACTTTCAACAAAACCATATCATGTGACCCCTCTTTGGAATGAGCTCGACAAACTCGTTCCAAAGAGGGGTCACATGATATGGTTTTGTTGAAATTTTTTGAAAAATAATATTTTTTCAGCTGCAGAATTTGCATATTACGCAAGCGGATGCAGGCAATTCATTGGGTAAAGGGTTAACCAGCATATTCAATTAACAGGGATTGTGTTACTTCCCTGTATTCTAGAGATAAACTTAGCATTTATTCTATTGTATCTTGTTTGACAGAGCTCCATGAGCTCTGTCAAACAAGATATAAAAGATTAAATGCCTGTACTGGATGTTCTGAGTCTAAATAGGTCTCTAAACAAAGGAAAACTGGGGCGTGTCGGGGTAATTTCTTGACAGGTTACAAGATTTTTTTTATTCAATTAACAGGAGTTTACTCTATAACCCACATTCAATAAACAGGTCGAATGTGTACAGGAGGTGTGAAAAATGGTTTTGTGTTGGGAAATTATATTCCGTTAACAGGGTTATTCAGTTAAGAAATATCATATTAAGTGAGCTCCAATGTATTGGCTTTGTATCATGTAATTAGTTTCACAATATTAATTGATTATTTACTGAACAACATTAATTACAACTGATACATATTGTTAGGCTGAATTGCAATGTTTTTTTATACCCCCCACTTTCGAAGAAAATGGGGGGGTATACTGGATTACAGGCGTGTGTCCATGCATCTGTCCATCCATCCATCTATCCATGTGTGATCCGTCTGAGAATATTCATAACTTTCATAACTTAAGTAAATTATTATGGAACTTGGCATGTAATTGTAACATTTCCCAAGACTAGAATGATTTTCGGTGTTGTCAGATTATTTTTTTTTTTATTACTTGTTTATGCTTCATCAGTCCAGTACTGCAGTGGGGGTATGAATTGCCTTCAGCAATAACTCTTGTTTTTTTATAGCTTGGTCACTTTGCAACTTATGTTATTTTATAAGAATAGTTTTGTATTCTTATGCTTCCCAAAAATATTTTGGGGAAGGATATATTCACCCCTTTGTCCATCCATCCATCCATCTGGCCATCTGACTAACCATATGTGTGTACATCCATTCACTGTGATATCTCAGCAGTGAGTAGATGAATTTCAATGAAATTTGGTATAAGGAATCGGGGGCGTGGTGGCTCAGTTGGTAGAGGTGCAGGCTGCAAGCCGAGAGGTCCTCGGATCGAATTCCACCTGTGGCAACCGCGTTGTGTCCTTGGGCAAGACACTTCACCCCCATTGCCCCCGTGGGGGCACGGTGATGCTGTGTACTAAGGCGTACTGCACGTCGATGGTGCACCTGTCTTCAACCAATGCTAACCCTGCTTGTGTGGAGTTGGTATGTTGGGGAGCTGACAGTTGCTCGGCGGTACTCTCTGGGTACTCCGGCTTCCTCCACCCATAAAACTGTCACGGTCATGGTTAGCCATTGTGCAGAAATATGTGACCTTAAACACCAATAAATAAATACATAAATAAATACATAAATAGTATGAGGAATCCTAATGACAAGCCTCTCCCTCACATGTTACAAAAAAGTTGCCCACATTTTTTCAACAGAGTTATGGTCTTTACTTTGTTTTTAATTCATTTATGCTTTATCAGTCCAGCACTTCCGTGGGAGTATGAATTGCTTTCAGCAATAGCTCTCGTTGGTCTTGTTCATGAAGGAAAGAGTTAAACATTCTTACACGAAAGTGTTTTTATGCCTCCATGACAAAAAGTTGGGGGGCATATTGTTTTACCCCTGACCATCCATCAGTTCGTCTGTTTTTACATTTGTCTGTTCATCTGTTCATCTATTTGTCCAACTGCACATAGGGTACAAGGTTTGTCCGCCTAATTCCTCCTGCAGTTTTCAAGATAGAAGCTTTTTATTTTACTGGGTATTTTTTTATATACAGTTAAAACTAGAAGTCCTGTCATGAACTGTGCGCTTATCTAGGCTTAATTGCGTGTAGGAATTGCGCGCAATTGCCACATCGAATGGCATCCAAAGCACGGCAGGTTCTCCTGTTTACTCATAGCAAACACATGCAATGTTTCTGCCAATGGACCTCCGGGTTACCCGGAGGTCCATTGGCTGAAACATTGCCTGTGCACAGGCCATATGTACAGAATATGATAGCTTTAATTGGGTCATAACGCACACATTAACGCACATATCAACGTGCTATTTGTGCGCATTTCATGACAGGACTTTAGTTTTAACTGCCAGGAGTTTTAACTTTTAATTGTACCAAAAGTGTGCATACAGCCAGGAATTTGATTTTGTTCAATTTTTCACAAAATTACAGGTTGTTGAACTTCGTATAGTTTTGTGAAATTTTTAATATAGGGTACATGACTTGTCCAGCTAACTCTTTCCACAGTTTTCAAGCTAGAACTTTTCTATTACCCCCCCCCCCCCACCCCCCACACACACACACACCTTATCATGCAAGGGAGGGATACAGCAAAGATCCATGCCCATCTATTCATCCGACCATCCATCCGAACATTGTTTATAGCATAACTTGAACAATAGTTAACAGATTTCAGCTCTTTTTGTTTTATCATATAACTTCTCCATTTTCTCTGCTTAATACCATTTCATATTTTCAGAAAATATGAATTCGTGCTTCATAACACCTTCAGCTGATTTGAATGGTTAATTTATAAAAGAATGCTTTCTGATTGGTTAAATTAATGCAATTTAAAAACATCATTGTACTTATGTTATATTGATTTATGACGCATGACATTCAAGGTGAAATTCCATTCTTTAACCCTTTTCCTAACATAGCGGGAAAAAACGACTAGAAAATTAACCAGAATAAGCCTACCACAGCCAAAAATATCTTGGAACTTTCTCAGTAAAACCATACAAATATGGATATCTGTAGAACCAGCTCAGTGAGCTGGTTCTATTGATATCCATATTTATATGGTTTTATTGAAAAATTGTGAAATTTGTTATTTAAAAATGTGAAATTTAACTTATTTTTTAAAAATACTGTGTTAGGTAAAGGGTTAACTCTTTTCTATCTGAAAGATGTGTTTTTGGTAACTGTGGTGTCATATGATAAATGGAATATGAAGTTTGTGATTTGGTCACTCGATATTTATGAAACTCATTTACGATTTTCCCATTCCCATAAAATTCTTAGACTCGTTTCATAAATATCGAGTGACCAAAACACTCATTCGATATCCTCTATATATGTCTCTATACGTCAAGTTCAATGACCACCAATATCCCTAGAAAATTGTGGGAGTTATGGCCCTTTGTTATAAAAATATCCTGTAAAATTTGTTCATGGCATAACTTGAACATTAATTAATGGATTTCAATTCTTTTCAGTGTATATCTCTATTGCCACAATATTTACGTCAAGTTCAATGACCACCAATATCCAATGAAAATTAAGGGAGTCATTGCCCTTTGTTTAAAAGATAGCGCATAATGCTTGTTTGTGGCATAACTTGAACATTAGTAACCAAATTTCAAATTTTTTGTGTATATCTCTTTAGAAACAATGCCTAACACAGGTTTGTTGACTACCATTATCCGATAAAAATTGTCAGAGTTATTGCCCTTTGTTAAAAAATATCAAATATCATGCAATGCTTGTTTCAGGCATAACTTTAACAATAATAACCGGATTTCAATTCCTTTCAGTGTATGTCTCTATACAATGTCTACGTCACGTTTGATGACCAGCAATATCCGATGAAAATTATGGGAGTTATTGCCCTTTGTTAAAAAATATTGTCCAATGCTTGTTTATGGAATAACTTAAACATTAGTAACCGAATTTCAAATTTTTTATGTATATCTCCTTAGGAGCAATGTCTACCTCAGGTTTGATGACCACCATTATCCAATGAAAATTATCAGAGTTATTGCCCTTTGTTAAAAAAATATCATGCAATGCTTGTTTATGGCATAACTTTAACAATGGTAACTGGATGTCAATTCTGTTTAGCATATGTCTTTATAGCGACAATGTCTACGTCAAGTTAAAAAATCACTACTATCTGATGCAAAGTATGGGAGTTATTGCCCTTTGTTAAAAAAATAACATGTTAAGCTTGTTTATGGCATAACTTTAACAATGGTAAGAGGATTTCAGTTCTTTGTAGTATATGTCTCTATAGAAACAATATCTTTGTCAAGTTCACTAACAGCTGCTATCTGATGAAAATTATGGGAGTATCAAATTTTCTGTGTTAAAACATATATGGGGCCTGATTGTGATTGGTTTTGAAAATTTTTGTTTGCGGGGATGTGGGTGGGGGATCACTGTGCGATGCTTTTCTTGTTTTACTGGATATTTATACATATGCCAAAGGTGTGTATATTGTCAAGGCTTCAGGTTTCAAATTAAAACTTTTTTTAAATTTGAAGGATGTGTACAGATATTTTTGCTAATATAATCAGCAAATAGTGATCTTTTTTATTGCAATATGTTGTTGTAAAGCCATTTAATATATAGTGGATATCTACACTGTTTTATTGAATATCGGGAATTATCTCATGAATGTGGACTTGAAAGTTTTATTTTTCACGAGCACTTGCACGAGTGAAAAATAATACTTTCAGGACCACATGAATGAGATAATTCCCGATATTCACTAAAATAGTGTAGATTTTCTTTTTATTATATGCTATGTGACATTTTACTGTGCAATATTCAGCCCAATTTTACAGCAAACATGTACATTTCAAAACAATAACAAAGATCAGCTTATTGTTCATTCAAGACGATGTTCAAGGTGTCATGTACCGAAGCCTAACATCATTTAGGAAGCTTCTGAAAAAATTCATCGTGTGGACCTGAAAATATTATTTATACATATTCGTTAGGTAAAGGGTTAACCCATTACCCAATGTACAGGATATCTAAATTTATTATTTTAATTATTGTTAAGGTTTTGTTGAAATTTTTGGAAAAATTAAAAAAAAACTAATTAAAATAATAAATTTTGATATTCACTACATTGGGTAGAGGGTAAAGGGGTTACTATGTAAAGTCTTTATTTCCAGCCCAGTTACAGTACGTGGAGAGTGGATTGTGACTAAACCACCCGCAGGGTGGAGTTATCACCCAAGCTATAACTTTCAAATTTTGTACATATCGACAAAAAACACAAGCAATGCTTCAGCCAATGGACCTCCGGGTTTAACCCGGAGGTCCATTGGCTGAAACTTTGCTTGTGCTGGTTATGCTTTGCAACAAATTTGCAATTATTGCTTGGGTGGAATCTCCACTCTGTGGGTGATTTAGTGATAATACACTCGCCATGTACTGTATGTGTAGCACACTCACTCAGTGGTTAGAGTGAAAAGCTGATGGATCAATCCAGACCAGAACTCTGGCCTTGAGCAAGACACACTTAATCCCAATTGCCCTCAAAATAATGCTACAATTCTCTCTATATATCAATAAACTTCCACATTAGGCAATATTTAATCATATATATCATGATAATTTAGTAATTATCATAATTGCCCAGCCCTATATCTAAGTAACGTAATGGATTATAATTCTTTTTGGTAACCCTTTACCCAACGCAGATGCTATAAAAATATATGATTATAAATATTTTTTCAAATTTTTTATAGAATTTCAACAAAACCATATCATTTGACTCGATGAGATAGATTCAGTGGGCAGTCACATGATATGGTGTGGTAGAAATTTTTTCAAAAATAATTGTTTTCCAGCTGCTCATTTTGTTAATTATGTGCTGTTCGCAGCCAGTTCGCCAGGTGATGGATTAGCAATCTTCTTTAGATCTTTTGTACTGTTCACTAAGGTAACATAACCATTGCATGTTAATGGCACACTTGCTTTCAACCATTGCTGACTCTACTTTTGCTGTGTTAGAACCTTGGAGGAGCATGATGGCTCAGTCGTAGACTGTTGAACTTCTATGCTGGAGGTCCCGAGTTCGATCCCTGTCCGGGACGAACCGCGTTGTGTCCATGGGCAAGGCACTTTATCCCAGTTGCCTACATGGGGGACATGATGACACCATGTACTAAGGCGTACTGCATGTTGAGGGTGCACATGTCTTCAACTGCTTTAACCCTGCTTGAGCGGACATTGGATAGGGTTAAAATGTTGAGGAACTGACAGTTGCTCATTGATGCTCGGTGCTTTTCTCGGGGTACTCCGGCTTCCTCCTCCCGTAAAACTGTCACGGTCACGATTAGCCGTTGTGCATAAGTATGTGACCTTAAACACCAATAAATAAATAAACAGAACCTTGGAAAGTCTGACATTGGCTTACCACATTTCTGTGGTTCTCTCCACATATGGAGTAGGGCCCTGCAACTCACGCGTTTTCATTTTGAATCGAATGAAATGCACCATGAAGATTACTGATGAGGGCTGACAGTGTTTTAAACAAGCCAGAAAATAAGCAGACTGACATCTGAAAAATGAGGTCCCCAGAGGGTGAATTTAGTGACTATCACTAAATTTACCCTCTGTGAACCTCAAACTAAATCATGGCCTCAAAACTGAAGAGAAGAAGGTACCCAGAGAATAAATTGGCCCACTGTATGGGATAGCATCATCAAATTCACCCTCTAGGGACCTCATTCTGCAAATGTCAGACTGCTTATTTTCTGGCCTGGTTTTAAACATGTTATTTATTTATTTATTTATTTATTGATGTCTAAGGTCACATATTTATGCACAATGGCTAATCATGACCATGACAGTTTTATGGGTGGAGGAAGCCGGAGTACCCGGAGAGAACCACCGAGCAACGACGAGCAGCTGCCAGCTCCCCACCATCGTAACTCCGCACTGCAGCACAGGCAGGGTTAGATTGGTTGAAGACATGCATACCATCGACGTGCAGTACGCCTTAGTACACGGCGTCACCGTCTCCCCCACATGGGCAATGGGGGTGAAGTGTCTTGCCCAAGGACACAATGCGGTTGCTGCAGGTGGGATTCGAACCGAGGACCTCTCGGCTTACAGCCTGCACCTCTACCTACTGAGCCACCATGCCCCCGGTTTTAAACATGATTTGTTCTGGTTGTGATGGCTCAAGTCGCTACTGGTAAAATAATCCAACTACATCATCAAGGCATGCCTTCGTTGAAGGCATGCCTTGATGATGGAGTTGGACTATTACCCTGTCAGGATTATATTTCACCGTCGACATTGCTTTTAAACTTTAAATTTGCATTTAACAATAGTAGGGACTAGTGATACTGGAATTAGCATGGTTGATTCATGCTCCCGTGTTGTGTCCTTGGGAAAGGCACTTAACCCCGATTGCCTACATGGGGGGGCACGATGATGCTGTGTACTAAGGCATACTGCACTTCGATGGTGCGCATGTCTTCAACCAATCTAACCCTGCCTGTGCTGCGGTGCAGAGTTCAGAGTTACAATGTTGGAGAGCTGACAGTTGTTCATCGTTGCTCGGTGTTTCTCTCCGGATTCCTCCACCCGTAGAACTGTCACTGACAAGATATGACCCTGGCTGTTAATGTGTCATTAAAGCCTAATAAAAAAATAATAAAATAATCCAACTACATCATCAAGGCATGCCTTCAAAAAAGGCATGCCTTGATGATGTAGTTGGAATATTACCCTGTGAGGATTATAGTTCGTCGTCGACATTGCTTGAGAACCTTAAATTTGCATTTAAAAGTTATAGGGACTGGGACTAGTGATATGGGAATTAGCATGGCTGGCGTCATAAGTACAGATGTTATTTATGTTAATGTAGTGGTAGTTACACTCAGTCTTTTATTTCAACATTATTTATTTTTAATTTCCATCTGAACTCTATGAAGAGGATTGATACCAAGCTATATTCATGTGAAGAAGATTTGAGAGGAAACAAATCGAGCAGCTGATTTCAAATCGAACTGAATACGAACTTAACCCTTTTGCGACTCGGCCAAACCGGCCCCCTAGACTTGGTGTATTGGGGTTAATTTAGGAATCATCTCGTCCGTTAGATAAAGGTATAAAAAAGTCCCATTCATTTGGATTGTCAAGTAATCTGTGCATTTTTTCCATTGAAAAATTGGACCAATTCCACAACCACGCCAGCTCCCTCATATTCTGCCATGTCCCTAACCAGCACTTCTTTTTCTGTCGCGTAGCTTCCCACTGGCCAGTCCTATTCTAGACATTGAATGACTCTCTCCGTCATCTGGATTATTACTGGCAACATCATCTGAATGTCCAGCACTCGGAGTAGTGTCATGTGTGTCAGCTTGATTTGAGCCAGACTGTACCACAGAATTCTGTTCCACGTTGCTCTCATTAGTCATATTCGTTCGTGGAATTACTGTGATACGGGTGCAATATGCGCTAAAACTGTAGCCAATCAACTAAAGGGAAACAACTCTAAATTCATTTGGGCATGAAATTACTTCTGTGGACTGATAGAGATAGCACACATGGACTGAGATAAGAGTAGATAGATGCATTACTATGCCATCGGAACGCAGCGCACCGACGGGTTTGTAGTGTCAGTTTACCACCGACACGCCGATGAGGCACGAAAGGGTTAAGATTCAACACAAATTGAATCTCAAAGATTTGCAGGACAGAGTACTCTGGCTTCCTCCCTCCATTAAACTGTCCAAAACAATATTACCCTGGCCATTGAAAGTGTTGCTAAACCCCAATAAACAAACAGAAATAGGATCTATCAGGATCATGTGCTGAAAACAAATTAAATCCGAAATAGATCTTGAAAATACTTGTTTGTCACATTAGCATTTGTTTTATTCTAAAAGTTATTGGCAAACACAATAGTATGAATTGTTAATGGACTGATGAAAATTCCAATTTTGTTTCAAAGAGATGATATTATTGAATATAATATGTGGTATCTCTCGAGTATTTTGTAGATGTGAAATATTTATGTGTCGAGATCTCCAAACAGTTGTACATGTCTTGGCATTTCAGAACAAAAAACGTTGAAATCAAATATCACTAAGACATCTCTCAATAGGTTTTGAATTATTAGTCCCCTACCGGCATCGCCGGAGGGGACTATAGGTTTGCACTCTGTCCATCCGTCAGTCTGTCAGTCTGTATGTCTGTCAGTCTGTCAGTTACACTTTAGTTTTTCAGAGTTTTTTTGGAAATGCTTCAACGGAATGATTTCATTTTTGGTAAACTACTATAGAACGATGACTTACAGATCAAGTTTGAGTTTCATGCTGATTGTATTATTCTTGTGTGAGTTATGGCCCTTGGAGATATGGAGAAGCGCCAAAATATCAGTTTTCTGGACTTTTTTTGGAAATGCTTCAACGAAATTCATGCTGATCACATCTAGGTTTTTTTTTATTAATGCTCATTAGTCCGGTAGGGGACATTGTATTGCTTCAGCGATACATGCGCTCTTGTTTGTAGTTAATCTGTAGAAATAAAATTTTTTTTTGTTCAAATTTGATTTATCCCAGCCCTAGTAATTCACCCTCAGCAATCAGCAGCGCCGAGGAAAACACCGAGGAAATAAAAAATATCCACAGCAAAAATACTGCTGAGGATGGCTTCTTCAGAAAGCCTTGGGGTTGCAGAAATGGCACAGCTTCCAGGTTACACAAGGAATCAAACCATGTGGGTTGCACTATATGCTGTATTGCTAATCTTACAATTTACAGTACAAGTTGCAGCATAACCACTAGAAACCATGTGTTCTGCTTCTTCTATGTTGATAACACCAGAATCTGACATCAGATTCTGGAAAGCTCTTACAGAGCTTTCCAGAAACTGTTGTCAGATTCTGGTGTTATCAACATAGAAGAAGTGAGATTCTTAGTTTGTGATTATGATGCATCGTTCGCTCATACTACCGTATTTACCCTATGTATTGGGACACTTTATGATTTGGGACACACATTTTTTCCAGAAAACTATATTTTTTTTATGCTCCAAAGTTTGGGACATTCAGGAGATTTATTTCCAGTTGGCCCATCGCTAGTAGCAGACGACACTCATAAAAAAAAATTCTTGAGTAACTAAAAATTTTCATTTTTTGCTTCCAAAACATAGCTTATGATCCCTCATTGGATCGAGCGCAATATATAAAAAAAAATTGGATGGCGATTTTCGTATAGTGATGGAAAACGAATCACACACAACTTTATTCAGCATCAAATCAAGACCAGGCTGTGTTCTTTCCCCATTTTCTAAGAATTTGGACACCTGTGAAAATAATTATTTTTAGCTGTCCCAATACATAGAGTAAATACGGTATACTGAGCAAGCCACCTGCTTACTTCCAAGATTTTTTCTTGGCATTCACATGGTTCATGATATTGGCATGATCTAATTGAATGAAAGAATCTGCACAATGACTGTGACTAAATACACAAGTATCTCGAACTACTTTCACATGTTAACATTACTTCAAATTTTTCACTTCACCGCATACTACATATATATGGCAACTGAGGCTACACTCTGCCCCCTGGTGATTTTTACACAATCGAGCAGGCTTCACAGCAATTGCCATAGAAGCACAAGGTTTCCACAGCAGTTGTTTTGCCGAGGAAACAAGGATGAATCACCAGGACTGTTTATCCACATTGCTTTTTTAATATATTTGTAATTTCGTATTTCCATATCTGAAAAGTGATCAGTTGGAAAATAACTGAGATGTCAATGAGACATGACAAAATAGTAACTTGAAACCTAACACAAGTTGACAAAACAGATCAATATATTCAGCTTCCTGTTTTTGATTTAGAGTTAGCTTATCAGCAAAATATTGGTTCATTGACTCTTCCTGATTCTCTCTGGGGGGGCTTTGGAAAATGACAAGAGGATCATCAGTTCTGTTCTATTGGTCTAAATGATTCCCAAACCAATGAAGCAATGTATTTATTTATTTATTTATTTATTTATTTATTTATTTATTTATTTATTTATTCGAATTTAAGGTCACATACTTATGCACAATGGCTAATCGTGACCGTGACAGTTTTACTGGTGGAGGAAGCCCAAGTCCCCGGAGAGAATCACCGAGCATTGACGATCAACTGTCAGCTCCTCAACATTCTAACTCTGTTCAAGTTCCGCTCAAGCAGGGTTACTGCAGTTGAAGACATGTGCACCATCAATGTGCAGTACGCCTTAGTACATGGCGTCATCGTGCCCCCATGTAGGCAACCAGGATAAAGTGCCTTGTCCAAGGACTTCAACCAGTTTTAACCCTGCTTGTGTGGAGTTAGTTTGTGGTGGAGCTGACAGTTGTTTGCCCTTGCTCAGTGGTTCTCTCCAGGTACTCCGGCTTCCTCCACCTGTAAAACTGACGTGCTCATGATTTGCCATTGTGCAGAAATATGTGACCTTAAACACAAATAAATAAATAAATAAATAAATAAATAATGCACTGCATCCAAAAAAAGCACTTGATTGATTGCAGGAGGTTATTACAGTAAGGCAAACCTAGAAAGTAAAACTGGTATGAAATGCACCCTTGGGGTAAACATCTATCAGTGACACATGATCACTCTTATGTGTTGTGGGAGTGTGGTGGCTTAGTAGTTTGATTATTGGACTTCAAACTAAGAGGTCCACTATTGGATCCTGACCAGGTGTAATTGACAGGGTTCCCGCGCCTCCTTGAATTCCTTGAAAGTCCTTGAATTTCAAAACCCCCTCCCAAGGACCTGGAAACTCCTGGAATTTTGAAGCACCTCCTGGAAACTCCTGGAATTTTGGGAAAATCAAGTCGGTTGCTCACTGGATTAATTCAACTCCTAACATTTTTCCTTCTTCCCAACACATGGTTGCTTTATACTCCTTGAAAACCCTTGAATTACACCCAGCTGACTCCTGGAAACTCCTTGAAAAATTGAACTGAACCTCCTGGAAACTTCTGGAATTCACTTCTCAATTTGGTGCAGGAACCCTGATTGAGTGGTGTCCGTGGGCAAGGCACTTAGCCCTGTACCCAGTGCTGACGATATCAAAATTTATTATTTTAAATTCCCCGCAGGAACCCTGGGAAGTGAAGCAGTGCCTGTTCACTGCAGTAAAGAGGCTCTGTTTTACTGGTAAAATAAGACCCAGTCACCAATGCTTTGGGTGGAAGTCCTCTAAAATGGGCAACTTGGGTATAAATGATCGACTAAACTTGACTTTATCTCCATGTTGTGGTCATGATTAGCCATTGTACAGAAATATGTGACCTTAAACACCAATAAATAATAAATTTCCTGATCTGTATTCCTGAGTCTGAAAGTCAAAGGAAATATGAAACTCAGAATGGTAGTATAGTTCCGTACACCCTGCTGAAACAGCGTGTGACAAACTTATTACCTTGCCCATTCAGTGTGTCAAGTTTTGTTTTATTATATTCCCAAATGGTATTCCAGTGATGAAAACCTTCATAAAAGTAATTATTACAGACACTGAAAGAAACATATCTTTCCTTATTACTGAACAAGAATGATTTGGAGTTATTTCCCTTTGAATGAACTCGAACAGTTGGGAGACGTCAATTCAAGGACATTAGGAAATGATGCGTCGTTATTATTGTGGGTGTTATTATTAGTTATCCTTGTGTTTTCCAGGGTGTATGGGAATTTACATCGGTTTAGGAACTCATACAAACTGAGGCGAAGCCAAAGGGTGTATGAGTTCATAGACTGGTGTAAATTTCCATACACCCTGGAAAACACAAGGACAACAGATTTATTTCCAAGAATTTTGGTGTGCTAAATATTTTAACCTACATTGTGGGCAAAAACTGACAGAAAATTTGTGCTTTGTAAGTTTCTTAATAAATAAAACCAGACAAATTTGGATGTCATTGGAACTGGCTAAATGAGCCAGTTTCAATGACATCCATATCTGTAATATTTTATTTCACATAAATATTAAATTTCCTGTATTTTTATTTTTGTTCTAACATAACTGAGCAGAAGGTATGAATTAATAATTAAAAATGGGTACTTTTTTTTACCCATATAGCCTGCTATTGCATATTCTTGTTTTTACAAAAAAAAAAAAACCTGTGGATTGCAAGTTACACTGTACCTCTCAGCCAAGCAAAACGCAGTATTTTGTTTCATTTGGAAATAAAAGTGTTGTTTTATTCAGTACAGTGGTGCATTGTGTGTCTGGGAGTATCAAGGACTCTATATTCAAACTTGTACAAGTGCTTTAATATGTTTCACTGAAGAGACAATTCATATAATGAGATAGGTTGCATGTTTCTCAAAACCACAACGGATCCATAGTGTAGAAACACCACAACAGAATCCCTCTTCTCTAGTAAAATAAACGACAATAACGTTTTCCAACTGTCCATCTTCAGAATGACCTAGTTCATCAACTGCCTGGATTCTTGCATAAACACTCATTTTTCTGTTCGAAAAATTTACAGATGCATTTGGCGAATCAAAGCACTTGCAAATAAAATTAGTTTAAAAAAAATATATTTTCCAGTTGCAAACAATGTTACCAAAATACAGTTGTGACAGCGTGCGGTAGGTTGTGATTATCTGTTGCACCGGTGTCTGATTGGATAAGGATAATTAGTGGGTGGGAATTAGCTCAGCATTACAGTTAAAACTAGAAGTCCTGTCATGAAATGCGCACAAATAGCACGTCGATCTGTGTGTTAATCTACGTATTGTGACCATAGTAAGGCTATCAAATTCTGTACATATGGCCTGTGCACAAGCAATGTTTCAGCCAATGGACCTCCAGGTAACCCGGAGGTCCATTGGCAGAAACATTGCCTGTGTTTGCTATGAGTAACCAGGAGAACCTGCAGTGCTTTGGATGCCATTTGATATGGCAATTGTGCACAATTCCTCCCACAATTAAGCCCAGATAAGCACACAGTTCGTGACAGGACTTCTAGTTTTAACTGTAGCTTGCCATACCTCAGCTTCACTCTGTGGCTTAAATCCTATTATTCACACATTATTTTCGACACATTTTTTATTCAAACATGTGTCTTTGTATTATTTGTGGATTATAGAAAAGAAATTGCATCAATTCGTGGAATTTTACATTGTCAAGTACATTTTCGAAACTTAACTCATGTGTTGTGATTTTATTCTGGTTGTAAGAACAAGAAGTAAGCAGTTACATGGTAAGGGTATTTCCAGTGCTCCATATACAGTAACTATTTCGGGGTCCTCACCCCATCTTTAGCACAGGATTTCACGGGTGTTGAAAATGGGGTCACTAATGGAGCAAACACATAATGCCCTACACCCTGCTGAAACACTGTGTGACAAATTTATTACCTTGCCCTTTCAGTGTGTCAAATTTTGTTTTATTATATAATCCCCAAACAGTATTCCAGTGATGAAAATCTTGATAAAAGTAGAAATTGGAGAAACTGAAAGAAACATATCTTTCTTTATTTATGGACAAGAATGATTTGGAGTTATTATACCCCACACAATGAAGTTGCTGGGGTATGTTTTTGACTGGTCCGTCCATCAGTCTGTCAGTCCATCAGTCTGTCAGTCCTACTTGTTTTCCAGACTTTTTTTCTACACGCTTCCAGATATTGAGCTGATTTTTGGTATGTGAGTCTAACATGGTGGCCTACAGATCAAGTTTGCATTTTTTTCCGCTCCACTGATTTTTACCGAAATTACGGCCCTTGGACTCTGAAAAATTCATCAAAATTACAGTTTTCTGGACTTTTTTTCTACCTGCTTCCAGATATTGAGCTGATTTTTGGTATGTGAGTCTAACATGGTGGCCTACAGATCAAGTTTGCATTTTTGTCCGCTCCACTGATTTTTACCGAAATTACGGCCCTTGAACTTTGAAAAGTTCATCAAAATTACAGTTTTCCGGACTTTTTTTCTACACGGTTCCAGATATTGAGCTGATGTTTAGTATGTTAGTCTGACATGGTGGCCTACAGATCAAGTGTGCATTTTGTTATGCTCCACTGATTTTTACCGAAATTACGACCCTTGGACTCTGAAAAATGCATTAAAATTACAGTTTTCCGGACTTTTTTTCTACACGGTTCCAGATATTGAGCTGATGTTTAGTATGTTAGTCTGACATGGTGGCCTACAGATCAAGTGTGCATTTTGTTCCACTCCACTGATTTTTACCGAAATTACGGCCCTTGAACTTTGAAAAGTTCATCAAAATTACAGTTTTCCAGACTTTTTTCCTACACATTTCCAGATGTTGAGCTGATTTTTGATATGTTAGTCTAACATGGTGGTCTACAGAACAAGTTTGGGTTTTGTTCCACTCCACTGATTTTTACCAAAATTGCGGCCCCATAGACTTTGAAAAGTTCATCAAAATTACAGTTTTCCAGGCTTTTTCTCTGCTTGAATTCTTTCAATACTGTTGAAACTACAGAACACTGTTTTCTGCATTATTCTAGAATCTATGTTTATTTTTAAAAAATGATTAGAGCTTGAAATATCGGGGCACGTGGGGTATGTGAGCGTGCTCACTAAGGTTCTATATTTTCCCTTGAATTGAACTCAAACATGTGGGACACTTCAATTCAAGGACATTGGGAAATATGTTGTTATTATTGTGGGACACAAGTTGACTTTATAAGTGTTTTATTTGATACAGTGGTGTGTTGTGTGTCTTGGAGAATCGGGGACACTATTTCAAACTTGTACAAATGCTTTTAATAAGTTTCACTGAAGAGACAATTCAAATGACAAGATAGGTTGCATGTTTCTTGAAACCACAATGGATCTGTTGTGTAGAAACACCACAACAGAATCCCTCTTCTCAACAGTAAAATTGTATATTGGGGGTATGTTTTAATTTTTGTTTTGTTTTTTTTTAGCTTCTTTTTATTCACAATTTTTGAGTTGTTTTGGTCTGTGTTTTTCTGTATAAATCATTCACACTCTGCATAACACTTGACCTATGAGCTGAAGTTGAAATGGAATGCAATTTTTGAACTTTAAACATTTGTAGCTGGACAAGAAACTCAACAGAGACCGTTTTCAAAATTTGCGAATAGTCATGCAAACAATATGCGACCGATATGCAAGTAGCTGTATGTTTTTTATGCAAAACTGGTTTTGCAAAAACAGTGATTGTTCAGAGGATTTTAAAGTTTTTTTCTCACATTTTAGGTCACTCTGCTGCAGAATACATTTTTTAAACAAATGATCCTACTAGACATAATGTAATAGCTCTTTCCCAAACTGGGTCAATTGAAGATTTTGTGTTAAAAAAGTGCTCTTTTATTTTCGCACAAGGTTTAATACAGTGGAGCCCACTTAATTGGATATCTCTTAATTGTATATCCCTGTTAATTGAATATTATTTTCCAACACAAAACCATTTACCATACCTGCAGTACAAATTTGACCTGTTAATTGAATATAGGTTACAGAGTAAACTCCTGTTAATTGAATAAAAAATCTTGTAACCTGTCGAGAAATTACCCTGAATCGTCCCAGTTTTTATTTATTTATAGGCCTATTTGGCCTCAGTACATCTAATACAGGCATTTAATCTATTATATCTTGTTTGACAGAGCTCATGGAGATATAATAGAATAAATACCAATTTTATCTCTAGAATACAGGAAAGTGACAATCCCTGATAATTGAATACTCCTGTTAACTGAATAATTTTCATTGGCAAAGTGACTATTCAATTAACAGGGTCCCACTGTATTTATTTTTAAAAGATGTGCTAAACAATTTAAACATCTTTTGCTTTCTACATTCCAAATATAATCATTGAAACCATAGGTGACATACTCAACTCATAATGTAGAAAATGTTTCATGGAAATCCTACAATATGTAAGTAGATTTTCCATCTTGCTAAATTAACTTTTGTTCACCTACAGTGATTTAATTTCATGTCATATATTCTTTTTTCCAGATATGCCACAACAGCGAAGGTGAAAACATTAATTTCTCATTCGATTCTCAACAACAAAAACAGTGCCAATAATTTTGATGTCATTCTTGCCATGATATAACTCCAGTGAATTACTGAAAGACAGAGGATTGAGTGTTACAGATAGTTGTTAAATAACAATGAGGACTTACAAGTTATTCAGTGTACTAGTCATATATCTGATATTTTTAGTTGGAACAAGAATAGTTCTTTCAGCAAGTAAGTTCATAAATGCGCCTTATACCAAACAAAAAAGACATTTGTTCTCAAGCAATTAATTTTTCAAATCAGTGAGGGCAGGAGGCATTTATTTTTATTTTTTTATATTATTTATTTTTGTTTGATAGGGCTGCAGGGTATATCGATAAACCGATATATATACCGGTATTCAAACCAACATCGATTGAATACCGGTGTAATTACAAAAATATCGGTTTATCGTCATTATTTATTTACCCACAATTTAATTTTCAAGATGTCTTGAATTTTTTAACTGTAGCCTTGAATGAATAATATTATCCCTCTATCCAAGGAATCTTCTGCTTCAGCCCTCGTAATATACAAATTCAGCAGTTGAAAAAATAATTTCAAAAGTTTCAATAAATCTATATCATGTGACCCCTCATTGGAACGAGCTCGTTGAGCTCGTTCCAATGAGGGGTCACATGATATAGTTTTGCTGAAATCATTGGTTAAAATATGATAAACTAATTTTGAAAATAATAAATTTTGGTATCGTCTGCGTTGGGTAAAGGTTTTTCGAACTGCATCATCAAGGCTTGCTAATTCATTCCGACTGTGATGCCTCGAGTCTCGATTGTAGTACTTGTGTTCATGTATCTGGACAGTTTTTGATATACCGGTATACCGCGGTATTTTTTTGAATACCGATACCGGTATTCAGTTTTGAATATCGTGCAGCCCTAGTTTGATAACTGATAGAGTGCTAAATTACTTTTGGTCAAAAATGTACAGAACGACACACGCTTGTGAAAGGGTTAATCAATATGGCAGGAGTGCCAGCACGGAAGGATAGAATGAGAGGCCTTAGGCCTCAAGTTTTATCCTTCCACGATGGCACAAGTACCATATTGATTAACCCATTCACACACTCGTGTCATTCTGTGTTTATTATTTGCCTTAACATCTTCCCCGTGGGAACCCCGGGAAGTAAGCAGCACTTGTTTACTGTGGTAAACCAGTTCCGCTTTACTAGTAAAATAGGACCCAGTCACCAATGCTTGGGGTGAAAGTCCTCTAAAATGGGCAACATGTTGATTGACTAAACTTGACTTCATCTCCATGTTGTGTCACGATTAGCCATGGTGCATAAATATGTGACGTTAACCACCAACAAAAACACAAAAAAAAAAGCCTTAACATCTATAAAAAACATTATTAGAAGGACACTCGGCAATTCATTTGACAATTATCACCAAAAAGAACACCTTTTATTGTCAACCCAAGTTGCGAGGAGAACCTGTGTTACTATTTCGTTCCCTGAGTTCCAGTGTATTCTCTGTGCCTACTGGCACAGAGAAGAGATTGGAACTCGGGGGACGATTTTTAGCTGTCGTCAGTGATTTAAATTGTAATTGCGGTGCACGATTTGTAGAAATTTCCAGTGAAATGTCACTTCTTTATAAACTTAGTCCATCAACGATTTCTCTTCAGCACAGATGTGCGGAACAGATTTTTATTTTCTGCATGGTTTAGTGTTGCTGTAGATGGGGATTTTCATAGAACAGGTGTGTAATTAAAATTTGTTCATGCTCTAGGGCTGCATGGTATATTGATAAACCGATATATACCAGTATTCAAACCAATATCGATTGAATACCGGTGTAATTACAAAAATATCGGTTTATCGTCATTATTTATTTACCCACAATTTAATTTTCAAGATGTCTTGAGTTTTTTAATTGTAGTCACGAATGAATAATATTATCCCTTTATCCAAGAAATTGTCTGCTTTTGCCCTTGTAATATACAAATTCAGCAGTTGAAAAAATAAATTTAAAAAATTTCAACAAAACTATATCATGTGACCCCTCATTGGAACGAGCTCGTTGAGCTCGTTCCATTGATGGGTCACATAATACAGTTTTGTTTAAATCTTTGGGGAAAATCTGATAAATTAATTTTGAAAATAATAAATTTTGATATCGTCTGCGTCGGGTAAAGGTTTTTGAAATCGCTTCATCAAGGCAGGCTAATTTGTTCCGACTGTGATGCCTCGAGTCTCGATTGTGGTACTTGTGTTCATATATCTGAACAGTTTTCGATATACCGGTATACCGTGGTATTTTTTTGAATACCGATACCGGTATTCAGTTTTGAACATCGTGCAGCCCTATCATGCTCTTGCCTTGTTAAAATTTATAGAGGCACTCTTCCCGTAAGTCAAATCCATACTAGCTACCGGTAAATAATTTCACATATAAAGCCAAAATTGTGGGACCTGTACTTTAGAAAAATGTCCAAATTTTGAGTTCAGCTCTCCAGTTAATGATATGAAATACATTTGTGTTCAGTTATATTTATGCGGGAGCGTGGTGGCTCAGTGGTAGACTGTTGGACATTTATGCTAGAGGCCCCGAGTTTGATCCCCATCTGGGATGACCCACGTTGTGTCCTTGGGCAAGGAACTTTATCCCAGTTGCCTACATGGGGGCATGATGATGTCGTGTACTTAGGCATACTGCATGTTGATGGTGCACATGTCTTCAACCACTGTAACCCTGCTTGAGCAGAGCTTGGACAGAGTTAGAATGTTGAGGAGCTGACAGTTGCTCATCGAGGCTCGGTGGTTCTCTCCGGGTACCCTGGCTTCCTCCACTCATAAAACTGTCATGGGCATGATTTGTCATTGTGCAGAAGTATGTGACCTTAAAACACCAATAAATAAATAAATATTTATGCACTTTTTCAAAAAATAAATACCATGCGCATAATAATTGAGATATTTTCTGCAGAACAGAGCAAATTGGATGTTTACAAGATAAATATAATAAATAGTACCGTATTTACTCTGTGTAATGGGACATCTAAAAATAATTATTTTCACAGGTGTCCCAATTCTTAGAAAATGGGGAAAGAACACAGGCTGGTCTTGATTTGATGCTGAATAAAGTTGTGTGTGATTCGTTTTCCATCACTATACGAAAATCGCCATCCAATTTTTTTTTATATTTTCATTTTTTGCTTCCAAAACATAGCTTATGCCCCTCATTGGAACGTGCGCAATGCGCACGTTCCAATGAGGGGTCATAAGCTACGTTTTGGAAGCAAAAAATGGAAATTTTTAGTTACTCAAGAATTTTTTTTATGAGTGTCGTCTGCTACTAGTGACGGGCCAACTGGAAATAAATCTCCTGAATGTCCCAAACTTTGGAGCATAAAAAAATATTGTTTTCTGGAAAAAATGTGCGTCCCAAATCATAGAGTGTCCCAATACATAGAGTAAATACGGTACTTATAATTTTCTTATTTTAGCTGCTCCTGGTTTTCCAACTGTTATGCCATCTTCCAACATGGACTATTATCCAGGTGAACGTGTAAATGCTGCATGCAGTTCAGTAGGTGGTGATCCAGCTCCATCGCTTAAGTGGTACAGAGACAGTGTACTTGTAGATGATTCTTTTACAGCTAATCAGATATCTGGGGTCAACATAGTACAGAATGTTTACACTTTCATTGTACAGAAAACTGACAGCTCTGTGAACTTTGTTTGTCGTGCTCAGAACTCAGCCTTAACAAGGGAAGAGAAGTGGCGTGTAAATGTTCTATGTAGGTATTTTTTCTTAGACTTGTGGCCGGAAGTTGTTCTCGTGAAATATTATTTACTTATCAGTTCTGGTATGATTATGGTAACAGACTTCAAGGAACCAGTGGTGCCAGCTGTCAACTCTATGAGTTGATTTCATATATTTTTCGTGTTCCATACCTCCCAAGCTTCATTTTGATGCATAATTTGAGTATATTTTAATTTGAATTTAAGGAATATCAGAGGTGGGAATTTTGAAATAAACAAAAATTCCATAACTTATATAGCACCTTAAAGACAGTCACAAGGCGCATTGCCATGTGTGCCAAAAGTCGTTTGATTTTTCGAATGTGTGTGAAGTGGTTTTAACCCTTTCCCTAACATGAAAAGCAGATGACACTTGGAAAAAAAATTCTTGAATAACTCATTTTTTTCATTTTTTGTCTCAAAAACATAGGTTATGAGCCCTCATTGGAACGGGCGCGACGAGCTTGTTCCAACGAGGGGTCATATCCTATTTTTTTGAGACAAAAAATGAAAAAATAATGAAAATTAATTGGAGATTTTTTAGAATAGCTGTGGCCGGTTTTGACCGTTACATTGGGTAAAAGGTTAACCTTTACCTAATGTAACGTCCAAAACCGGCCAGCGTTATTCTCAAAAATCGCCAATTAATTTTCATTATTTTTTTCTCAAAAACATACGTTATGACCCCTTGTTGGAACGAGCCCATCAAGCTCGTTCCAATGAGGGGTCATAACCTTTGTTTCTTTTCAACCTACTCACAATTGTTTACAATTGGCTGTAACATAAGTGCAAGCCCTACTTCGGAACTAACTCAAGCTTTTAGAATCTTTTCCAAACGAGTTGGAAAAGTACTAGAGTGCAAAAGCACGAAAAAGATCGAAAAAAGGGTCGAGCGAGACCAGCGCTCGAAATTACAGGTACTCTCTCTGCACACCTCTTGCGTTTACCGAGCGCATGCGCAACAAACCGTGACGTCAATTCCTTTATTTTCCGCCATTGTTCATGGTCGGAAATTTTTGTGACTGTGCTGTTTATGATATTAATTCTTCGTGAACAACTTATTAATCGTCTTTAGTGTGCTACTGGATTGTATCCTTTTTCAAGCTACCAAATTATTACTCTCATTTAATGTTAATTTGTATTATTATTGCTGTGCTTTTCACACTTTATCTTGCCTTTCCCCCACGTGTGAACACGACCTTCGTTCTGTTTTCCGTCGGCGGGAAGCTTGATTGTTGTATTTATATCATGCCTAAGACTATTCCTTGTACCTCTTGTTTGCAGGTGAAACATGTGGACGATTCCCATACCACATGTGTCACTTGCAACAATTGCACTCAGGCCCAATCATGTGGTATCTGTGGGGTTTGGTCCTCTAAATTTTGGGCTTCTGTTAACAAGGTGGTTCTTTCCAGAGCTAGAACCCCTCGTTCTCGGGGTAAGGGTAGCCGTGCCGTTGCAGACATTTCTGCTGGTGCACGTGGTGACTCTGTCACACAGGATTCGGTTCTGACTTCTGTGGCGGGCTCCTCTGCAACTGTTGACGGTGTTTGTTCTGTGATACCTGATGAGGAGACCGCGGTCTCTTTGTCTTCGGATGTCACTATTGAGGCGTCTGTTTTCGTTGAGAGCTTTTCCGAGGTCAACTCGGTAACCCTCTCCGATCTGCCTCCAACACCGTCGACCGTTGTTGAGGGGGTTGCTACTCCAGATCCTATTCTGTCTGATGGTGGCTCTTCCATCTCTTCTGGGGATGGTCTACAGTCTCGGGGGACCGAGGCTGTATCTGCTGGTGTGTCTGTGTGTTCTCAGCCTCCCCCAGCCTCGCGGCGAGGCTGTGCGGGTTTGCTGTCTGCTCCGTCTCATCTGGCTAGGTTTGCTCCTAGTCGGTTGAGCCGGCCGGTCGCTTCGGCAGCGATTCCTCGTCCCTCGAGTGAATCGTTTATTGTTCCACCTTCGCCTGCTAGTGTGCCGACTAGCGGGATGGTGTTGGGACGTTGGCATCCAGGGCCTGCTGTTCGGCAGCGGTCAGTGACAGCCCCGGTTAGCTGTCACTCTCGGAACCTTCCTCCGGTGATTCCTCACTGTGTTCCGAGTCTGGGTGTCGATCGATGCTTGCCGTCGGTCTCAGAGGATAGGCAGTTGGGGCCGTCTGCTGCGCAGAGGTCAATGACAGGTTCCTGTCATTCTTGGGACAATCCTCCGGTGTCTTCTCACCGTGTCCTAGGTCCAGCTACCGATCGACGTGCGCCGTCGGTCTCTTTCGAGGATTTGCAGGCAGGGCCTTCTGTTTCGCAGAGGCCAGTGATGGCTCCTGGGCGTCACAATCGGGACTATCCTCCGGTGTCTTCTCACCGTGCTCCTATTCTGTCTGCCGATCGACGTTCACCGTCGGTCTCTTCTGAGGATTTGGGTTCTTCTACCAGAAGGGTCCATTGGGAGGACACTCCGTCGGGCGATTCTGCTGCGACGGATTCTCAGGGTGACCTGCGCCAGGCCGTTTTGGCGCTCACCCGGTTGCTTTCTGGCAACCCTCAAGTTGGCCTCCCTGTGCCTCCTGAGGCACAACCTCCTTTGGTCGGTCGCCGAGATGTCTCGCCTGGCCCCTTGGATACTGCACAGTATTCACAGGAGGTTTCTGCTGGTCAGCCCGAGTTGGGCTACGTCTCCTCTGCTACGGAGGATGACGAGTATCTTGAAGGTGATGGTCCCCCCTCGTCAGTCTTGGGGCAGGCTTTGGATTTCGTCTTTGGCTTATTGCCGGACGTTCTACCTTCCGACCAGCCTTCTGTGACCGTCCGGCCGCGGTCCACTGTGGAGCGCCGTAACCCTGTTGAGCCTTCTAGCTCCGGGGCTTTGCGTCCTCTGCAATCGGCTCAGGTGGTTGAGTCCTTCCAGGGCTTAGACGCCAAAATGCGTTCTAAGGCCCTCAAGGGTTCCTTCTTTTCTAGAGCTGATGCCTTCCTGCCTCCATCGCGGTTTCGTGTTTACGATTCCGTCTCTCCACCAGTCTTCCAAGGGATGACTACTGTGGATGAGGATTCTTCTTCCCTCGGGTTGACTAAGCCTAAGTCGGCAGTTCTCCCGATGTCGGTAGTTGAGTCTATGGTGGGCCTGTCCCGAGAGATGCTGGGTATGTTATCTCTCGCGGACCATGTTGTCGCTGCTCTGGCTGAATATTTTCCACCAGGGGAGTTTGATGACGCTCAGGCGCCTTTTCGCGTTTTGTCACAGGCTCTTATGAACTTGACTCACGCTCACGCCTGTAACACGGCCAATTTGGAGCTGGCACGCCGGGATGCGGTTTTGGATTCTTTACCATCCCTTCCTTCTGAGCAACGTGCTGTTCTGAGGTCTGCCTCTTTGGTAGGACCTCAGTTGTTCCATGGTTCCGTGGAAGCTGTTCGTGGCGAAGTTCTTCGTCATTCGAAGGACCAGCTTTTGCTGAGACAGCTTGACCCACCTGCTGCTGCGGGTGGGGGTCGTTCCAGGCCCGCCAAGCGTGCTGCTGCGTCTGCCTCGTCGGCGACGTCGGCTACGCCTTCGGCTCCGTCTGCTCCTTCTGCTCATAAGAAGCGCCGACGTGGCCAGGCCCGCTGGCAGCCTCAGGCTGGAAAGTCTCAGGACTCTGTCACTTCCCGAGGTGGTTTCTCCTCTCGGGGGCCTCGTCGAGGCCGCAAGTGAAGGTTCTCACCTCGATTCGCCTCCAGTCGGAGGAAGGCTGTCGCTGTTTTACGACCGTTGGACAGAGATAACGTCGGACTCTTGGGTCCTCGACGTCATTCATTCCGGTCTGCGACTGTCCTTCCATCGGCACCCCAGTTTATCTCGGGTGCCCCTTCCGACTCAGGTCCCTTCAGATTCTCTGCGTCGGGACCTTCTGGTGCAGGAGATCGACAATCTCCTCACCAAAGGGGCGATCGAGGTGGTCAGGAACACCCTTTCACCGGGGTTTTACTCGAGACTTTTCTTGGTGCCGAAGAAAAACGGCCAATTTCGTCCTGTCATCGATCTGAGTACCCTGAACGAGTACATAATTGCTCCTCGTTTCAGTATGGAGACTTTCCGGTCGGTTCGACGTTCAGTTCATCAGGGCGATTTTGCGGCCAGTATCGACCTGAAGGATGCCTACTTCCATGTACCCATTCATCTGGCGTCACGGAAATACCTTCGGTTCTCGTTTCGGGATCGAGTTTTTCAATTCAGAGCTCTCCCGTTCGGTTTGAACCTGGCTCCTTGGGCCTTCACCCGACTGATGTCACATGCGCTTGCTTTCCATCGCACTCAGTCGGCGGTGACTTCGTCCGCCTACCTAGACGACATCCTCCAACGGCACCACGATGCTGCTGTTCTGGAGTTCGATGTCCGGCAGTTTCTTTGCCTTCTAGCGTCGCTGGGTTTCAGAGTCAATCGCGAGAAGTCGGATCTTCTTCCTTCTCAGCGATTCCGTCATTTGGGGATGGATTTCGACACTCTTCACAATGTAGTGTCGGTTCCCCAGGCTCGGGCGACGATTCTTTCCGCCTTGACTCGGGACCTGCTTCAATCTTCCTCGGTCTCGGCCAGGACTTTCCTTCGGATGCTGGGCCTTTGCGGTTCGGTGACCGATCTCATTCCGCTCGGTCGCTTGTTTGTCCGACCTCTCCAACACTTCCTGTTGGATCATTGGCGTCCGAATGTAGATCCGCTGGACCTGGAACTCACTATTCCTCGGTCTCTGCTTTGTCACCTCCGCCCTTGGGCAAATATTCCCTGGCTGACACAGGGTGTTCCGTTGGATCTTCCTTTGGCCGATCGCATCCTTACTGCGGATGCCAGCGATCGGGGCTGGGGTGCGACGTTGGACCCTCTCGGTCTGTCTACTCACGGAGAGTGGGACAGCGAGCAGGTGGGCCTTCATATCAACCAGAAGGAGCTCCTTGCTCTTCTGTTGAGTTTTCGGCTTTGGATCCCTCATCTGTCGGACCATGTTGTCCTACTTCTTTCGGACAATTCGACAGTAGTGGCCTACATACGGAATCAGGGAGGCACTCATTCGATTCCTATGTATCGGCTGTCTCGGGATCTTCTTCTGTTGGCACGGGATGTGAACGCTCGGGTGTCCATTCGACACATTCCCGGGCGTCTCAACGTCCTAGCAGACTCCCTGTCCCGACGCGACAGTGTCCTTCCAACCGAATGGATGCTACATCGGTCGGTGTTTCAGGCGATTTGCGAGCAGTGGGGTCGTCCTCAGGTCGACCTTTTCGCTACTCGCTGGAATCATCAGGTAGAGACTTTTGTCTCCCCTTGTCCAGATCCTCTGGCATTTGCAGTAGACGCTCTGTCTCTGGACTGGACAGGCTGGGTCGGCTATGCCTTTCCTCCTGCACCGATTCTTCCTCAAGTTTTAGCGAAGATTCGTGCTTGCAGTTGCAGGATCATTCTGATCACACCCCTGTCTCCACAGAGGGTGTGGATCAATCTGCTGCGGCCTCTATTGGCCGATCGACCGATTCGTCTACCTCTATGTCGCGATCTTCTTTCACAGGGTCGTCCCAGGAAGTATCACAACAACCTGGCGAGCCTGTCCCTTCACGCCTGTCTTTTATCAGGTCCAGTCTCCGACGTAGAGGTTTTTCGAGACGATCAGTGGAGTGCATTTCTGCATCGCGGCGACCTTCCACTGGAATGACTTATGCCGCCAAGTGGAAGGTTTTCTGCCGCTGGTGTTCAGATCACAATGTGAATTACCGTGATCCGTCTATCGCTCAAATTGCGGATTTTCTGGTTTTTCTTTTTGACTCCAAGGGCCTCCAGCCTATTACGATTAAGGGCTATCGGTCTATGCTGTCTGATACTTTCTCTTATGTGGGAAAGCGGTGTATCGGTCGTAATCTTTTCCTCTCCAAACTTATTCGGCACTTTTCTTTGAAGAGGCCTCGAGTTTTGCGTCTTACACCCAAGTGGAACTTGGCATGGGTGTTGCACTGTTTGGAGGGGGCGCCTTTCGAGCCTTTATCTGAGACCGACATGCGTTTTCTCACCTATAAGACGGCTTTTCTTCTAGCGTTTGCTTCTGCTCGTCGAGTCAGTGAGCTTCATGCGCTATCTGTTGATTCTGCCTTCTTCCGAAATGAGGCTAACAGTGTCACACTCACTACTGATTGCTCTTTTCTGGCTAAGAATCAACTCCCCGATTCGGTACCTCCTCCCATCTGCATTCGGGCTCTCCCTGCTGTAGATGGACGGAGGCCTCTTCTTTGTCCTGTTCGTGCGGTCAAGACTTACATTACTCGCACTCAGTTCATTAGGAGGGATCGGAAGAGATTTTTTCTGTCTCTCATTCCTAAGCGGCAGTCTATCTCTTCCCATTCTATTTCCAGGTGGATCTGTCTTGCAATCAAGCTGGCTTATTCTTGCTTGTCTGCATCGGATCTTGTTTCGAACCGGCTTAATGCTCACGAGGTTCGTGCCATTTCTACATCCTGGGCGTTCTCCAATTCTGTTTCGCTCCGTGATGTTATGAATGCGGCTTACTGGAGGAATGCTTCTACCTTCTCCTCTTTTTATCTCCGCCACCTTCAGCAGCAATCTGAGGACCTTTATTCTTTAGGCCCTCTCGTGGCTGCTCAGGCTGTGGTGCACCCTCGTTAAATTGTTTTTGTCGAGGTTGCGCTTCTCTCAGCCTTGTTCTTTTCAGGTGCCTTCTCTCTTTCTTCATTACAGGTTTTAGTTTTTGTTCTCTGCCATCCTTGCTTTCGTTCTGCTACTCTTGTTGGTATTGGTTATGTGATTCACCTCCTCCTATTGTTTATTCAGCCAATTGTAAACAATTGTGAGTAGGTTGAAAAGAAATTAAAATTTTTTAGTAAATTTTGTTTCTTAACATACCTACCACAATTGTTTACCGGAGGCCCACCCTCCTTGGGGATATCTTTGATATCGATGCCTCCCCGCTAAATCACAAACTTCTCGTTGGCGGAAATACGGAATTGACGTCACGGTTTGTTGCGCATGCGCTCGGTAAACGCAAGAGGTGTGCAGAGAGAGTACCTGTAATTTCGAGCGCTGGTCTCGCTCGACCCTTTTTTCGATCTTTTTCGTGCTTTTGCACTCTAGTACTTTTCCAACTCGTTTGGAAAAGATTCTAAAAGCTTGAGTTAGTTCCGAAGTAGGGCTTGCACTTATGTTACAGCCAATTGTAAACAATTGTGGTAGGTATGTTAAGAAACAAAATTTACTAAAAAATTTTAATTTTTGAGACAAAAAAATGAAACAAATTAGTTATTCTAGAATTGCTTTCGCAAGTGTCGTCGGCTTTTCATGTTAGGTAAAGGGTTAAAGAGTCATGAGAGCCATAAAACATGTTGAAAATCCAACATGGATCCAATTTTTTTAAATCTCATCAGCGAGTGATTCGGCTGCAAAAACTTTGAACACCAAATTACCACAATCAAGCACAAGCGTTTCAAAAATGTGTTCCAGTTCTTTTGTTTCTAGAGAGGATTGTTTAAAATCGAAAATTATTACTTTCCAAAGTGTGATTTACTGGGATTTCTGGGTTTGATTATAAACGATAACTTCACAAGTGAATTATGCAATCAACAAATGTGACATGTATCTGTGCGCACAAACAAAGATGCTTTGCTGTGGGTGTAATGGGGACTTCATTGTTTTGGGTTTTTTTTTTTAACCCTTTACCTGACATGAAAGGCCAACAACACTTGCAAAAAATATTCCTGAATAACTTATTTTTTTCATTTTTTGTCTTAAAAATATAGGTTATGACCCCTCATTGAGGGGTCATAACTTGTGTTTTAGAGACAAAAAATTTTTTAATTTTTTTTAGAATAGCACTGGCTGGTTTGGGCTGTTTTGTTCGGTAAAGGGTTTAATAATACAATTATCGTTAATAATGAAAAGTAATAAAAAACAGAGTAATCGCTTGACTGGACTGGTTACGTGAAATAATTCATTCGAGACGAGGGACTATATTGTAAAACACTCGTGCACATTCGCACACTCGTGTTTGTACAACGTCCCTCACCTCTCATGAATTATTTCATGTAACAAGTCCAGTCAAGCTATTACTCTCTATTTATTTGGGCAATGCACACTGTGTACCAACATAACTCTTATAATTCTAATACAGTGGAGCCCACTTAATTGGATATCTCTTAATTGAAAATCCCTGTTAATTGAATATAATTTTCAAACGCAAAACCATTTACCATACCTTCAGTACAAATTTGATCTGTTAATTGCATATGGGTTGTAGAGTAAACTCCTGTTAATTGTATATAAATTTTTCTAATATGTTGAAAAAATTACTGTGACACGCACCAAATTCCCCTTATTTATCAACCTTTTTTGCCTCACTACATCCAATACAGGCATTTATTCTATTATATCTTGTTTGACAGAGCTCTATGAGCTCTGTCAAACAAAATATAATAGAATAAGTGCTCAGTTTACCACCAGAACACAGGAAACTGACCAAATTCCTGTTAATTGTATACTCCTGTTAATTGAATAATTTTCACTGGCAAAATGAATATTCAATTAAGAGGATTCTACTGTACAGGTAAAAACATTTCAAAGAATGTTCCCAGACAGTCAAATTGTACACCAATTTTCATGTGGTGAAAAAAAAACTCTTGTAGATTTGTAATTTTGGGTTGGCACCATTCTTTAGGGATGCCTTGAGAAATCAGGTCAACAATGAACAGTCTTTTGTGTTATTGTTTGATGAGAGTTTAAACCATAAAACCAAAAATAAACAACTTGATATTCAGGTAAGATTTTGGACAGTTCACATTGTCAGCACCAGATACCTTACAGCACGTGGAGAGTGGATTGTAACTAAATCACCCACGGAGTGGAGTTATCACCCAAACAATAACTTTCAGATTTTGTATATATCGACTAAAAACACAAGCAATGTTACAGCTAATGGACCTCCGGGTTTATTAAACCCGGAGGTCCATTGGCTGAAACTTTGCTTGTGCTTGTTATGCTTTGCAACAGATTTGAAATTATTGCTTGGGTGGAATCTCCACTCTGCGGGTGATTTAGTGATAATACACTCTCCACATACTGTACTTCACAATTTATGGGGCATGCAACCATGGACCAGTTAGTGGAAAGCATGTGCCCTGGTACAGAAGAGAAGGTTTGGAGCTAGGAAACATCCTTCAAGTTGAACTGACATATATCTCAGAAGACTTAACTGGTGCAAATTTTTCTTCTAATTGGAGGAGGTTTCCTTGCAGCTGTTGCTATTGTTCAAATACAGTTAACCCTTAAGTCCTCATATAGCCCCAAACTGCCACTTCTTTTTTGATTTGAAGCAGGTGCTCCCAAGAGTAATATCCCTTGATAACTCCACATGTATGCTGAATTTATCTTGGCAGTGATTCTACATCATTGTTGGCTGCCTGTACAGGCAGCCAGCAATGATGTAGAACCACTGCCAATTCATCTTCAACTGTGTAAGAATATCAGGTAGTAACTACTTTAAAATTAATCTGGGGACTTAAGGATTAAGTAAGAAAGAATTACATTTATATGATAAAAGCATTATACATCTTTATCTAACAATCATATAGATTTTCGCCTGAAAACTACAAGAAACAGCACGTATCACATAATGTGTTCCGATTCCGTATCAAATAGACGGCTCATTCTGATTCCGTATAGATTCAACTTCAGGTAAACACCGCGCTATGACAAATAATATCATTATATGCATTGTTATTATGCACTAAAATATGAAATTCAAAATTTTGTCCAATTCCAACCCAATTTAAACGGAAAAACGGGCTTCATGTAACGGGATTGTTAGATAAATGTATTATCATGACCAAATGCATGTCCTGTAATTTGTATCAGAATCTCGGTCGTGTTTACAATCGGATTACAACTTGCCCTAATGGGCTCGTTGCGATCTGATTGTAAACACGACCTCAAATCGGATACAAATTACAGGACGTGCACATGGTCATGATAATGTATATTTATCTAACAATCATATAGATTTTGGCCAGAAAACCACGAGAAACGGTACGTATCACATAAGGGGTTCTGATTCCGTATCATATAGATGACTCGTTTCCGATAGCGATACGGGCTATCATAACAGGCACATAGATACATTCTATGTGCGTTTTAGTGATCGACCGAACATTATGTTCTAAAAATGTTTAAAAATAATTTAACCCTTTACATAACATGAAAAGCAGACAACACTTGCAAAAAAAATTTTTGAATAGCTAATTTTTTTTTCATTTTTTGTCTCAAAAACATAGGTTATAACCACTCGTTAGAATGAGCTCATTCCAGCGAGGGGTCATAACCTATGTTTTTGAGTGAAAAAATACTGGAAATTAATTGGCGATTTTTTTAGAATAGCATTGTCTGGTTTTGGCTGTTACCTTGGGTAAAGGGTTAAGATTTAATCTGTGTATGTGACAGAATTGTTAGATAAATTAATTACCATGATAATGTGCATGTCCTGTGATTTGTATCAGATTCTTGGTGGTGTCCAAAATTGGGATCACAACTTGCCGGCAAAGCCGGTTCATTGATATCCCATTCTGGACACCACCTTGAATCTGACACAAATCACAGGACATGCACATTATCATGATAATCTGTACATATCTACACTTTACAACTGCATGAAACATTCATTCTACATCAGTGTTGGCTGTCTGTATAGTCTGTATAGACAGCGAGCACTGATGTACAAGCTCTGTTGCCCATATTAGTCCTAAATACTTAAAGCTACAGATGGGAACACGCTGCCAACACAGATGTGTGAACATGCCTAGATTATTTGTTTCAGGTACAGATAATCTGGTCATGTTCACATAACCGTGTTGGCTGCCTGGGCATGAAAATGGATAGTTTATGGACATGGACGGGCCGATACCCCAGTGTTTCCACGGCGGTGTTGGCTGATTATAATGTTGCCATAATTGTTGTGAAAACATTCCAGGTGTTATATCCCCATGCATATTGAGGAAAATC
Organism: Pictodentalium vernedei; assembly: GCA_031216915.1. Classification (NCBI taxonomy): domain Eukaryota; kingdom Metazoa; phylum Mollusca; class Scaphopoda; order Dentaliida; family Dentaliidae; genus Pictodentalium; species Pictodentalium vernedei. The sequence goes on along the minus strand of CM062288.1, from coordinate 24,437,338 downwards.
TCCTTCTTCAACCGGCTCCGGGTCACATTTTTTCAGGTCAAGTCAACCCTGTTTGGGATGAGTTGACCCACATTTGTGGGCACCAAAACAAAATTTTTTTACAAACTTTTTTCTTATAATTTTTATATTTTTAGCTCACCTGAGCGAAGCTCAAGGGGAGCTTTACTAATCGCTTTCCGCCCGTCGTCCGTCCGTCGGCGTCCAACGTAAACTGGCGTAAACTTTACAAAACCAACTCCGAAGAAGAAACCACTGGGCCAATATTTTTCAAATGTTGGGTAAATGTTTATTACCTAATGTCAATTCAGATTTGTTCAAATGAAGTCGCCCCCTCCTCCAGGGTAGGGCCACGCCCCCAAGGGGCACCAAAATCTTTGAAAATCTTCTTCTCATGAACCAGCAGTAGCAGAGACTTGATATTTGGTTGTAGCTTCCTTTTGAGGTGTAGACTCAAGTTTGTTCAAGAAAAGTTTGAGGGGCAATATTTGACGACTTTATTGGAGGCGCAAAAATTTTGGCCCCTCTCCAAATTTCTTTCCAGGCCCCCTGGATTCATATTTGGGCTCAGTATAGGAGCCCAAATTTGAACTTAGTGCATTTCAGTGAAATTTCTTTGAAAATCTTCTTCTCAAGATCCAGCAGGCAGAATCTTTTGATATTGGGTATGCACCATGCTAGGGAGGTGAGATTCAATTTTGTTCAAGCCAAGTCCTTGGGTTCATATTTGGGCTCACTGTGGGAGCCCGAATGATAACTTAGTTCAAAATGAGGAATTTTCTTTAAAAATCTTATTCTTCAGATCCAGCAGTCGGAATGTTTTGATATTTGGTATGCGGCATCCTTAGGGAGGTGAGATTCAATTTTGTTCAAGTCAAGTCCCTGGGTTCATATTTGGGCTCACTGTGGGAGCCCGAATGATAACTTAGTTCAAAATGAGGAATTTTCTTGAAAAAATCTTCTTCTTCAGATCCAGCAGTCGGAATGTTTTGATATGTGGTGTGTAGCATCCTTAGGGGGGGAGATTCAAGTTTGTTAAAACCAAGTCCCTGGGTCCATATCTAGTTGTATGAGGAATTTTTCTTTAAAAATCTTCTTCTTCAGATTCAGTAGTCGGAATATTTTGATATTTGGCATGCAGCAACCTTAGGGGGCTGAGATTCAAGTTTGTTCAAGCCAAGTCCCTCGGTTTACATTTGGGCTCACTATGGGGGCCCGAATGACAACTTAGATCAAAATGAGGAATTTTCTTTAAAAAATCTTCTTCGGATCCAGTAGATGAATGCTTTTGATATTTTTTATGCAGCATCCTTAGGGGGTAAGATTCAAGTTTGTTCAAGCCATGTCCCTAGGTCCATATTTGGGCTTATTGTGGGAGCTTGAATTGTAACTAGTTCGGAATGAGGAATTTTCTTTAAAATCTTCTTCAGATCCAGCAGTCGGAATGTTTTGATATTTGGTGTGCAGCATCCTTAGGGAGGTGAGATTCAAGTTTGTTAAAGCCAAGTCCCTGGGTTCATATATGGGCTTCCTGTGAGAGCCCGAATTATAACTTAGTTCAATATGAGGAATATTCTTTAAAAATCTTTTTTTTAGATCCACTGGTCAGAATCTTTGGATATTTGGTAGGAGGCTTTTCTTAGGAGGTGCAGATTCAACTTGTTGAAATCAATTCTCTGGGTTGATATTTAGGCAACCTGGGGCCTCTTGTTTAGTAAAAATGGTCAATGGAATATTATAAGTTATTCTGTTTGTTGACAGGGGACATGGTCTCACGTTCCCTGCATGAAATTTATATTCCACCGAGGCATTAGCCGAGGTTGAATATATGTTTCATGCAGGGAACGTGAGACCATGTCCCCTGTCAACAAACAGAAAAACGTATATGTCCCATTCTTACACAAATTGCTTCAGTCGAATCATTTTAAAATTTATTGTTGTACAGCGAATATTAGAAAGCAAACATTGTTTCGGTAAGATGTTAACTTTTATCATAACAGACTGGAGTGATTTCCCTTTATTCAATGTTTACGTTCGCAATCAACGGAGTGAGATGCTCTCGATTCGTTTCAGTTCATGTTACAGTAAATTAATGAAAAGAGACCTTATAATCTAATCGGCTTCATAAATAATTACCCATGTTTACATAACTAATCTTTTTGTACGTAATAACGGTACTTTTGTGTGTATTTTACTTCAGTTAAATGTATTTGTCTCAGTTGATTTCAAGTGAAAAAAGACATTGCGATGAACAGTTGCTCATGGAAACGGGAAGCTTTCCTTGACAGTGGACATAAGAATCTCTGACAGTAGACATATGTGCGTGCCCGTCAACATCTTGAAATTGTTTTGTAAAATTTAAAAAAAACAATAATTAAGATAATAAATTTTGGTATCCCGTGCGATTGTGTAGGGGTAAACTATGCAATAGGTCAAATTTGCTGTGAAGGCATGGTAAATGGTTTCATTTTGGAAATTATATTCAGATAGCAGATATACAATTAATTGGATTCCACCCTATGAATCCAGAATAACTATGTCCCAATAAGAATAAATCCTTGTCTTGTGATTGGATGGAAGCTCACATATTTTTTTTTCTATGTTCATGGCTCCAGTAACATATGTTACTGCCTGACATCACCACATGACAGGGACCAGCCTAGGGGGAATTTTTGGGAGACTTCATGTCTCCCTTCAGAAAAAATAAGGAGACTGCTGAGTTAAGTAGGGAGACTTCATATGAAAGGCAAGTGGGGAAAATTAAGAATATTTATGTACCACCCCCTGCCGGCCCTTCATATTTTCAGCTTGTGGTCCTCCATTAATACCCGATTAATCCAGGTCCAGATGTCTATGATGCATCTATGCCAGGTTAAAAAATCACAAAGTAATTATTGATTGACAATCCCCCACTGCTACCTTCTCCTTCATGACCACTCCCCTCTTCTCCATGCCAATCCCCTCAGCACCCTCCTGTGGTTGCCTTTCACGAAAGTCTACTAAGCTAATATTTTCCTAAGTCTGAACGTGTGAACAGGACCAGATGTAAGAAGGTTGCTTGGAAGGTACTTTTTCAGATCCTTCATGTGCACTCTTATGCCCTGTACAAAGCTTTTCTTGTCATCACAAAAGCTTTTTTTCACGTGTTTCAATTCCATTTTTGGGGGAATAGATGGGCCGAATAGTTAACGGTCATCAGCAAAATGATAATAAAAATACAGTGTTAGAAAATGCATCTGTTGTGTATACATTTTCAGCAGAGAATTTTCGACATCCTACAGTTAAAACTAGAAGTCCTGTCACGAATAGTGCGCTTATCTAGGCTTAATTGCACATAGGAATTGCGCGCAATTGCCATATCGAATGGCATCCAAAGCACGGCAGGTTCTCCTCGTTACTCATAGCAAACACATGCAATGTTTCTGCCAATGGACCTCCGGGTTACCTGGAGGTCCATTGGCTGAAACATTGCTTGTGCACAGGCCATATGTACAGAATTTGATAGCTTTACTTTGGCCAATAACGCGTACATTAACACACATATAAACGTGCTATTTGTGCGCATTTCATGACAGGACTTCTAGTTTTAACTGTAAGCGATGAAACCTACTTTCAAACTGGGTTATTTTGTTGGGTCGCATAAGTCACCTATTTTCATTTCACCGCTTGAAGCTCTGCCTGAAATGGAACAAAATAGAAATAAAAGATCTGCAAAACGCGACAATGGACAATTGATTCTCTTGTGATTTTAAATAAATGGTCGCTTATTTGACAAATGAAAATGCCCTTTTATGGCACTAAAGCACATTCGATTCTTGAAAATGATCTTTTTATGTAAACCTCTGATCACGCAGTTCACAGCCTTTCCTCATTTTGGCCAATTTTTAGAGGGCAACTTGTAATTGCCTCAACTATTTTTCTAGACGACTCTGGGCTTAGAAGAGCGCCATAATCGCCCTAGTCGCCCTCGCGGCTGCTCCCTGTCACATGAAATATTTTGAAATGACCATGCCTATTTCATAATGGTTTCATCAATGGAGTGACATGCAAACCACTTCTTTTTTATACACCCGTTTTGAAAAAAACAGTTGTATTATGGTATACCACTGTCTGTCCATCTGTCCATCCATCCGTCCACACACCGTACAATAACTCAAAAATGCTTAGAGCAATTTTTGTCATTTTTTAGTGGAATGTATATGTTGATGGAAGAAAGCTCCCTTTTGATTTGTGTCGCTGTCTGATTTGTCATTCCAGAGTTATGGGACTTTGTTTGTCAAAATATAGGTAATACATGTATACTCATATTGCGTGGTTCCCTCTTGTAATTAATAACGGGCGTATCATGCGCTCATGGCGCAGCTGTTTATTCACATTTTTCACACCGGCCGCAATTTATGTTCCAGATGAAGTATTGATTAAATTACAGATCGGTTTACGATTTGAAGTAAATCCCCTGTTCATTTCTCAATGTTGGCTTTGGGCTGTGGGTGGGGTTTTATTTGGTATACAGTGGAACCCTGTTAATTATTCAGTTACCAGGAGTATTCAATTAACAGGGATTGTGTCACTTTCCTGTATTCTAGAGATAAACTGAGCATTTATTCTATTATATCTTGTTTGACAGAGCTCCATGAGCTCTGTCAAACAAGATATAATAGATTAAATGCCTATATTGGATGTACTGAGGCCAAATTGGTCTAGAAACAAAGGAAAACTGGGGAGAGTCAGGATAATTTTGTGACAGGTTACAAGATTTTTTATTCAATTAACAGGAGTTTACTCTATAACCTATATTCAATTAACAGGTCAAATTTGATCTGGAGGTATGGTAAATGGTTTTGTGTTGGGAAATTATATTCAATTAACAGGGTTATTCAGTAAAGAGGTATCCAATTAAGTGGGCTCAACTGTATATATGTTATTGTGATGAATTGACAGTAACCATGTTTGACCTTGTGAATACAGAGTAACCTATATTTTTCAGTACCAATTGAAGGGAAACCCGACATACAGGGTCCAACAACAGTAACAGTTGGAACTGAATACATATGGAAGTGTGTAAGCCCAAAAGCCAAGCCAGCAGCATCTCTTAATTGGAGGATTGGTAATACAGCAGTCACCAAAGGAATTGTAAATGCTCAGCAAGTTGGAGTTGATGGGATGATTGTGTCAGAGAGTACATTGACAAGAACGGCTCTTGGTACTGATGATGGACAGCTACTTAAATGTGAAATGCAACACGAATCCTTGGGGGCTTCCAAGATTGTTCATTCTATTCCTCTTAATGCTATAAGTAAGTGCTTATTTTTAATTTTGACTGGTTGAGTACTAAATTATTTTTGGTCCTTAAAATTTCTCTTTGGTCCTTAAAATTTCTCTGTGCATCTTTGCCTTGTTACAATTTATGGGAGAGTGCTTAAATTGTAACAAGGTAAATCTTAACAGATAAAATATTATTATGTCTCAAAGTTAGTTTGTCCAATCAAAATGCTGGAATACCTTCTAAAGATTCCACCGTATCGGGTTACTCACCTGATATTAATTAATATCAGGTGAGTAGCCGCCATTACTATTTTGATGCAATTCCCCTCACTTCGAATTTTCAAAATCTGAATTAAAACAAAATAAGAGAATTTAGGTTCCGAAAATATTTTCAAGATACCGTATTTTGTGATTTAAAACATTAAATATGTAAAAAGATGGGCAGAAGATAATATTTGTAGTCTGAAAAGTTCTTTGTTTTACGACTCCTTCAGTCACTGTTTGGATCGGGTTTTTGAGGTGAATAGAAAATTTGTGTTGCCCCTCTGGAGTTATTTCCCTTAATGCGCATCGTCTATGGGAAAAGCGGTTGCCATGTCGATTACTGGAGGAACATGTAATCCTGCTATTTATTATGAAACAAATGATGAAATAAACTCAAACGTTCTTGAAACTGAAAGAAATCTTGCACTTCCAGAGCACCCGCGACAGGGAAATGACAGTTTCGATTTTTGTCTAGAGCAACTTTTTGAGCCCTTTGATGATGAAAACGAACATTTGTCCAGCTCATCAATGCCAAAGGGTGCTCCTATTTTCAGAAATTGCAAAATCGGCAACATCAACATCACTATAAATAATAAATGAACAAACTTGTTTTTGAAACATTCCGATCAAACAGAATTAATTTAACAGAAAGTCGGTGTGCGTTTCAGATTCAACTTCAAAGTTCAAGTTGCGTTATTGTTATTGTTTGCTCTACAGTAAAAAAGTGATTTTTAATGTTCAAAACTGCTTTATTAGTCCTTTTTAGGTAGTAACAACAGTAAATGTACGCAAGGGGCCGCCAGATTATGCCGAGTTGGCAGGCAGCACTGATCTCAGTGGCAAGCAGCGATTCGTTTCATTTGTAAACAAGTATGGCAATCGCCCTTCGCAAAGTGATGATTTGTTTACAATTACCATGGTTACACGTACCGGTGCCTGTTACTGTTCATGATTCTGCGCAGTGCTATCAATAGTGGTTCCTGAAAAATAAATTCCGGGCCGTTGTTTGTTTATGGAGAAAATTATTAATCGCTTGATTTACATGGACTTTCGACATAATAAATATGTTACATGGCGTGTAGCTGGCTGATACATTTCCATACAAGGCTCTGAGTGTTCATATCAGGTTCGGCTTTGCCTCACCTGATATGAACACTCATCGCCTTGTATGGAAATGTATCAGCCAGCTACACGCCATGTAACTTATAATATCACTATTAAGGCTAAGGCTATAAAATTCTGTACATATGGTCTGTGCACAAGCAATGTTTCAGCCAATGGACCTCCGGGTAACCCGGAGGTCCATTGGCAGAAACATTGCCTGTGTTTGCTATGAGTAACCAGGAGAGTCTGCCGTGCTTTGGATGCCATTTGATATGGCAATTGCGCGCAATTCCTACACGCAATTAAGCCTAGATAAGTGCACAGTTCGTGACAGGACTTCTAGTTTTAACTGTATGATGATGCCTTGTACTAAGGCATACTGCATGTCGATGGTGCACATGTCTTCAGCCACTGTAACTCTGCTTGAGAGGAGCTTGAACAGAATTAGATTGTTGCAGAGCTGACAGTTGCTCATCGTTGCTCGGTGGTTCTCTCCGGGTACTCCGGCTTCCTCCACCTGTAAAACTGTCACTGCTATGATTAGCCATTGTGCATAAGTATGTGACCTTAAATACCAATAAATAAATTGTGGTACCTGCACTTCAGAATAAAACATAAATTTAGGCTTCCAGCACTCTACCAGTTAAACCTTCTCTATAGGCTTTATCCTTTCTTCTTGTTTTTATTTGGTTCAAAGATGCTTTCAGCACCCAGGATCCCCTCGTGTTGGACAGTTGTAGGAAAGGGGGTGTGGTGGCTCAGTAGGTAGAGGTGCAGGCTGCAAGCCCAGCTGTCCTCGGTTCAAATACCCAGCTGTGGCATCTGCATTGTGTCCTTGGGCAAGACACTTCCCCCCCCCCCCTTTCCCACTTAGGGGTACAGTGGTATTGTGTACTAAGGCATACTCCATGTGGATGGTGTACTTGTCTTCAACTAAGGGTAACTCTGCTTGTGTGGAGTTAGAATGATGGGGAGCAGGACAGTTGATTGATATTGCTCAGTGGTTCTCTCCTTCACCCATAAAACTGTCCGACATGAGGTAACCCTGGCTGTTGAAAGTGTCATTAAACCCCAATAAATAATTAGTTGTAGGGGTGGAGGAAGCTAGATTACCTGGAGACAACAATCGAGCAGCACTGCTGCAAGCAACAGGCTTCCCAATGTACTAGCGCTGCTCAAGTAGGGTTAGTATTGGTAGAAACCTATTATAATCCCTGATGGGTGTGGGATGGGAAAATCTCACCTGAAGGCAAGATATTTGGCTGAACCAAATATCTTGTCCTGAGGGTGAGATTTTCCCATCCCACACCCTTACCCATCAGGGATTATTTTTCTCCCCCCACCATACAGCGGTTACGTTAGCCAGACGTAATCGGTGGTCTCGTGCTGATATAATCAACTCATTTGGTATTCGTTGTTTTCAAAAACTAATGACACTTTCGGAAAGAGTATACAGAAGTTATGTATATACCACAAAATCAATTGGGAATGGTGGCATCTTGGGGTTTACAGAGTTTTAGAGCATCAAACTTTGATCACATGGCATTCTGATGATGTCAATATGAATTAGTTGGTAGCAAGAAACTGATACAATATACATAACTTCATAATAACGTTGTAAATGTATAACGTCAGGTGGGTGGGGTGGGATACATCCGTCTCTTCCTGCTATCTTACCCTGGACAGACGTATGTTACACATGCAGTTGGGGGAGAAGAGTTCATCATTGACCCTGCAGTATGCCTCAGTACACATCGCCACTGCCCCCCAAGTTGGCAATCGGAATTAAGTACCTTGCTCAAAGACACAACACAGTTACTCCCTGGTGGGGGGGGTGGGGGGGGGGGGTGGGGGGTGGGGGGGGGGCCTGTTAGTTTTAAGTCCAGAGGCAGCAGAACCCCCGAGGGGCACTGGGCACACGTACCTCCCACTTGTTTTCCACAGAGATGTTGTGTGGTTGCACAATGAGTTAAAATGGGTGCATGCAAACGTGTCACTGTTCAGGCATTCCTGTAATATATTATTTGTAAACCCAAACAAAATTTGGCCAAAGAATCCCCCCATTCTGTCTCTTCAGTCCATTTCTTCTACTTCGAGCATCTTTCAACCAAAGATTGAAGAAGAAAAAAATGAACAGGACAGTGACCACACCCCATGCTAATCTAAATGAGACATTATAGTGTGTCACGGTAAATTTTCCTCCCACCCACATGCTATTTTGAAAAAAAATGGTCTGAGAAACCTGAAGATCTACTTTGTGGGGCCTAATGCCAAATATTTTCACCAATTGTACTAAAATCTGGATGTTTTAAGGCAAATTGAATACTTATTTATTGGAATATCTTTAACTGAAACACAAAGGAATATCTATATCTTTGTGAGTAAAGGTAAATAGCATTAAATCAATTGCAGTCTGCATGCAAACTTCACAAAAAGTGGGTAAACAAACAGCCCATAACAGTGTTGGATTCCTTACAAAATTAGACTGGTGGCTTGAGAGCTAGCATTCCCACATGAATATCAGTTGATTTTGTGATTTACCTCATGTAACTAACTGATCATGTGATATTATACAAATAATGACCTCGCTAGAGGGTAACATTGTAGATTGTCTCACCTCGGGAGACATTGGTTTCAAAGGGAGGCAATCTGCAAGTCATTATTTTTAGCTCAACTTGAAGTCAAGTATGAGCTATTGGAATTGGTTGTGATCCGTCATCCATCCATATGTGTGTCTGTTCACAATTCCTGTAGCACACCCCAGTCCTGGAAATGAGATGAGTGCAAGTGCAATTGCTCCAGTCAGCACCCGTGATTTCTATTTTATGGGAACTAAAAAATGCACTCGTTGAAAAATATTGTGGAGCTCTAAAATACTGAGTGCATATAAATGTGTGTTGTTTTGAGAAAACATCATGCTGTGGCCAGTGGCAAGTCATAATTCAGCAATTCCTAATATATTACTATTCCTAATATATTTTACCCTTTGGACACTAGTGGTATCTGCCATGCAGTTCAATGACAGCAATTAGAAGAGTCTATATGCATTATTTGGGGTAGACCAATCAATATTTTCAACGTGCAGCCTCATGGCTGCACGTTGAAAATACTGGTTGGTCTACCCCACACATTTACTGAACGGCCATCCTATTTAATGTCGTTAGGATATATCATGCTCCTGGGTGGAAAAGCAGCCACTCAGTTTCAAAGGGTTAAGGTTTCTGGTGTTTATTGACAGTATAATCAGTATTCCCTCGAAAATTCATATACTAACATTTTACGTGTGCAAATTAACCTTGTCTCTGATTTTGCGGGAGCTTAAAACTGCATCCGTCAATTCTGTTCATTTCCAGCACTGACACCCTAAAGGTCGCATCTTTCACCTTTTCAGTTTCAAATTTCATATGAGGCTTTGGCATAATATCAAGTTGGGAGCTACGTATAGAATTTCTCGGAATTTTGTTGAAAAAACGTGGCCGCCAACAGCTATCTTGGATTTGGCATAGAAATTTCCCACAATTCCATTAGCACACCCTACAGGAAGCAGCTCTCATCTGATCTTTCTCAAATTTTATATGTAGCTTTGTTGTGATGTCTTCGTGGGTGCTATCAAGTTTCTCTGAATTTTGTAGTAAAACATGGCTGCCAGCAGTCATCTTGGGTTTGGCATATAAATTGCCAACAATTCCATTAGCACATTCAAGACTGCATCTCTCACCTGATCTTTTTCAGTTTTCATATGTAGCTTTGGTGTGATGTCTAGATGGGAGCTATCAATTTTTTTTTAATTTTCTGAAAAAACATGGCCGGCATATAAATTTATAACAATTATTCCAGCACACACACCCTGTGGGGTGCCTCTCTCACTCAGTCTTTTCATCTCACTTATGTGGCTTTAGGATGATGTCAAAATGGGAGCTATCATGGTTTTTTTTAAAAAAACATGCCCGCCAGCAGACATCTCAGATTGTGCTTTTCAGTTATCTGCAATTCCTGTAGCATATCCTGCAGGCCACATCTCTTATCTGATATTTTTCAAATTTCTTAGTTTCTGATGGCCTCTGCAAAAGGTTTAAACTTTTATTCAAAATATGGCCACCAGTGGCTGTCTTGAAGAGTCACAGGTTATTTAGCACATTCTACAGATCATTTATCATGATTTCAAATTTCATATGTAGCTTCACCTGAGCCCCTCCCCACCTCCCCCCCCCCCCCCCCACACACACACGAATGCACTCACACCTCTTGAATGAATGCTCACAAACACATGCATTCACAGTGCTACCATAATTGATGACTAATGAGTTTTACACATAACTCTCCAAATGCAAATGTTTTGTCAATGTTATACAGTGATACACAACTTTTTCATGAACTATGCATTGTTTAAAAACAGTTTGCTGAGAATTCAGGGTTATTGATGCAAACAGATTACTGTAAGGTCAATGATAGTTTATTAAGTGATTCTCAGACAACTGCTATTTTAATTGGTGAGGATTGCCTGATTTTGTTTTTACTTCTTGCTCAACTTGACAATGTCAAGTATGAATTGTTAGGATGGGTTGTTTTTTGTAGAAACTTGAATGACTTGGCATTACTGGAATTTTTGGGACGTGGTGCGCGGTGGCGTTGCGGTAACTGGTTCTCGTCAGATCACCGAAATTAAGCAACGTTGAGCCCGGTTAATCCTCGGATGGGTGACCGTCTGAGCGGTCAATTTGGACTCCCACGTTGTGTCCTTGGGCAAGGCACTTAACCATGATTGTCCATATGGGGGCACGATGAAGCCATGCACTAAGGCGTAATGCATGTCAATGCTATGCATGTCTTCAACCAATCTAACCCTGTCTGTGCAGCAGTGCAGAGTTACGATGTTGGGGAGCTGGCAGCTGCTTGTCGTTGTTCAGTGGTTCTCTCTGGGTACTTCCTCCACCTGTAAAACTGTATCGATCATGATTAGCCATTGTGCACAAGTATATGACCTTAACCCTTTACCAACGAAATGGCCAAAACCATCCAGCGCTATTCTAAAAAATCGTCAATTAATTTTCATTATTTTTTAAAAATTTTTGTCTCAAAAACATAGGTTATGACCCCTCATTGGAACAAGCTTGTCGAGCTCATTCTAATGAGGGGTCATAACTTATATTTTTGAGACAAAAACTTAAGAAATTAGTTATTCAAGAATTGTTTTTGCAAGTGTCGTCTGCTTTTCATGTTAGGTAAAGGGTTAAACACCAATAAATAGCAATAATAATGAATTTGAAGAAAAAAATGGATATCCAACAACTCTGTACAGTGGAACTCTGTTAAATGAATAGCCACAATTCCAAATTGTTTTATTTTATTTATTTTAATTTTTTTTTTTTGTTTTGTTTGTACCGATAACATAGCTTATGACCCCTCATTGGAGCGAGCCTGACGAGCTTGCTCCAATGGGTGGTTGAGAGCTGTGGTTTTGAGACAAATACTGTATCTTTAATCATATCTGTATGGGTATGTCTGTGTATGGCACTTGCCGGCTTTGGCTGTTTCGTTGGGTAAGGAATTTAGGCATTACTGCTAGCGTTTTTGCATGGACTGATCAGTCTCTGTACATCTGGGGTATTCCATTACCATAGTGAAGGGGTGATCAATTTGAAGTTTGATATCTGCTGCCTTTAAGGCAGCAGATGTCAGGCTTTGGGTTGCTCACCCCCTTAACCCTTTGCCTAGCGGGGCGGCCTTATCTGCCCAGTAACGTAGCCTAAGTAAGGCTTCTATAACCTGATGTATTTTTGGTCTTTTCTCAATAGAGCCATACAGATATGGGTATCATGGGAACTGGCTCAATGAGCCGGTTCCAGTGGTGCCCGTGTTTGTGTGACTTTGTTGAAAATTGTAGACAAAATTTTTTTTGTTTTGTTTTTGTTTTTTGTTTTTTAAATAATTATGGAATTATGAATATTTTTGGAGGAAGCCGTGTTCAGTAGGGGGTCAGTCTTGGTCATTTTAACTAGCTTATTCATTGCTACATGTTGAATTTAGGCATGACAAATATGGTCGTCACTAGTAGTTTTTATATCTACTCCATACTCGCCCATCCCCGTGGGAACCCCGGAAAGTAAGCAGCACTTGTTTACTGCGGTAAACCAGTTCCGCTTTACTAGTAAAATAGGACCCAGTCACCAATGCTTGGGGTGAAAGTCCTCTAAAATGGGCAACATGTTGATAAACGATTGACTAAACTTGACTTCATCGCCATGTTGTGTCACGATTAGCCATAGTGCATACATATGTGACGTTAACCACCAACAAACAAACAATCCATACTCGCCCATTATCTCTGCCTGAACCCCCCCCCCCCCTCTTTCTCTCTCTTTATCAGATGTATTTGGTACTGATGTCTTATGAATTTACTCTTTCCTAACAATAGCAGCTAGCATCCTTCCCTTATATTCCTATAGGTGTAGATAACCTTTATCTCTTTCACTGCTGGGTTTTTTTCATATGACTGATCTATCTTTCTCTGTACACTACTGCTGTCCATATCAGTCTGATCCCACAGGAAAGGGGGCGGTCAGCTTAAAATTTGAACCTGAAAAGCAGACGACACTTGCAAAAATAATTCTTGAATACCTAATGTTTTTCATTTTTCGTCTCAAAAACATAGGTTATTACCCTTCATTGGAACGACCTCGACGAGCTCATTTTAACGAGGGGTCATAACCTATGTTTTTGAGACAAAAAATGAAAAAAATACTGAAAATTAATTGGCGATTTTTGAGAATAGCGCTGGCCGGTTTTGGCCGTCAAGTTGGGTAAAGATTTAAGGTAGTAGATGTCAGGTTTTCAGTTGTTCATCTCTTTATCTTGGTCTCTTTTATATTACGCTTCCACTGCTGTTTTTCTCAATGGACTAGTCCATCTCTGTATACTACTGCTGTCCGGATAAGTCTACTTCCATAAGGAAAAGGGGTGGTTAACTTGCTATTTGATATCTGCTTCCTTTAAAGCATTAGATGTCGAATTGTAAGGTGTTCACTCCCTACACTTGGTCATTTTAAATGGTTACTCGGTACCATGTAGTCGTCACTTCTAGGGATATTATTAATATATCCTCACCTGTTGTTCCTCTGAGTCCCATGCCTATTTATATAGCGACCTGGTTTGGTATATATCATTACTCGATCCCTGTTATTTTCGTCTTTGATAGCCACGCCTCTATCTATTATTTACATGTCCATATAATATCTTCCTGTTACATCCGATAATGGGTGATCACTCTAGGTTTGGAAAGCTGCTGCCACATGGCGGCAGACTTCTAGTCCTCTTATGTTTAGCACCCATTTCCTTTTCCTCCCTTACACCATACTTCTTTCATATTATTATTATTATTATTATTATTATTATTATTATTATTATTATTATTATTACCCTCTCTCCCTCTCTTTCTGTCTCTCTGTCTCTGTCTCTCTTTCTGTCCTCTTTCCCCTCCCTCTCTCTCTGTATGCATGTTTCTCTCTCTCTTCCCCTCCCTCTATATCGGTTACCTTTGCACCCTCCTTTCCCGTATGTCTGCCCTTCGCTACTTTAGTTATGGACTTTGGCATTCATGCTATCCTGTTTGCTATAGGCGAGGACTTATGATTGTTTAATCTAGGGCTGTCGCGATTATTCGATTAGTCGACTAACCGTCGACTATTGAAGTAGTCGACGTTTTTTATTTTTAGTCGATTGTCGTTCATTTTCAAGGTGGTACATGTCTACTACACGTCGGGGCTAAATTGCATTGTTTTGTGAGGTGAATGATCAATGAAGGTGAATAACTTTAAATATCTAACCATAGTTAACATTCATATCCGGAAGACTGTACGACTGTCACTGACTGTGTAAGAAAGAACACTCACAGTTACTCGAGAAGAATAGATTCTTCTGAATTTCTCCAATCTTGTACACACGAATGCACCCATTGGAAAACCCAAAGCGCGGAAGTGACAAAATTATGACGAAAGTCTGAACGTCAGATCACTTCTCAAAGTTCGGAACTTCAGACTAAGATCCAATTTTAACAACTGACGAGGGAATGCATAGATCTCAATGTTCAAAATTTCGAGAAACTTATTGCAGAAAGGAAACGTGCAGGAACGTTCTTTGGTAAATTCATTTTAATTCATCGGCTTCAATCTAGTTCAAACTTGGACCCGCAGTCAGTAATATTATTTTTGGGGTTGGTACGTCCTACAGGACGTACCAACCCCAAAAATTATATTACGGACTGTGGGTCCAAGATTGGACTACATGTAGCTTCAGTCGGGACCGATTTGTTGTTCCCACAACCCCACTTCGTCTGAACACACTGGTGCCATTGTCATTTTCAGAGTTTTATGAACAGAAGAATGATTTGCTAAAAAATCATGGGAAGCGACTATTAATCGACTAACCGTCGATTACTGGTCACGATTATTCGATTACAAAAAATGAAAGTCGCGACAGCCCTAGTTTAATCGTTCCTCGCCACTGCTTATTGGTTTTCTCCGGGTGCTTAGCCTTCCCATACCAATTCTATGTACAGCCCCATTTTATTCTTAGTTGCTTAGTATGCCGTCCAAACCCCAATGTCAGAAATCTTACCGCGCACTGGATGCTAGCTACTAATGTATATCGGGATGCTATTAATTTTAGTAGTAATTTCCTCTGGTTATGATTATTGATAAAATTGTGCATTACTATATTGACACATAGATGATCTCTTAAAGGGTTTCTCTATGTATACACACGGGCATATATTATGCTAGTTTATCCACACCTGTTTCCTCACCCACACCCCATATTAATAACATTGGATGTTGATTTTCAATTGTTATTGTTTTTCATTACACTTCCAATGTATTTCGAAATCAATTTTTATGACTGCGTGACGTTGGCTTTATACGTGCAATGCTACGACGTTACTGTATATGCCAACGTATTATTTCTCTATAGTCGATTAGTGAGAGGACTATTAATATTTTATTATGTGATAATTAAGTGTTTACATCCTGATGAAGGCCATGAGGCTGAAATGTTGGAGGAATGGAAAGAGCGGTTGCTTCTTTCAGTTATTGATACATATCGAGTCCCTTTTCTTTGGACTTTTGCTTTGTGCTACTAATAGCCACTTTGCCAATGAAAATTATTCAGTTAACAGGAGTATTCAATTAACAGGGATTGTGTCACTTTTCTGTATTCTAGAAATAAACTTAACATTTATTCTATTATATCTTATTTGACAGAGCTCCAAATGGGTCTATAAACAAAGGAAAACTGGGGCAGGTCAGGGTAATTTCTCAACAGCTTACAAGATTTTTTATTCTATTAACAGGAGTATACTCTATAACCTATATTCAGTTAACAGATCAAATTTGTACTGGAAGTATGGTAAATGGTTTTGTGTTGGGAAATTATATTCAATTAACAGGGTTATTCAGTTAATAGATATCCAATTGCATGTGCTCTACTGTGTAGGCATTTAATCTAGTATATCTTGTTTGACAGGGCTCCTGGTGCTCTGTCAAACAAGATATAATAGAGTAAATGTCAATTTTATCTCTAGAATACAGAAAAGTTACACAATTCTTGTTAAATAATTGAATACTCCTGTTACTCCTGTTAGCTGAGTAATTTTCATTGGCAAAGTGGTTATTCAATTAACAGGGTTAGTGTTGGGCTGTTGTGGAGTTTGACTTTATTTTCATTCAATTATCAAGAGTTTATTCTATAACTTATATTTAATTAACAGATCAAATTTGTACTGGAGGTATGATAAATGGTTTTGTGTTGGGAAATTATATTCAATTAACTGTGGTATGAGGGTTCTTGTAACAAATCGCTCCTGCACATGTTATAAAAGAGTTGCCCTAATATTTTTTACCAGAGTTAAGATGTCTACTTGTCTACCTTGTCAATTTTTAATGATTTTTGGTCCTTGTTTTGTTTTTAATTGATTTGTGCTTCATTGGTCCAGCACTGCAGTGCAGGTATAATTGCCCTCAGCAATAGCTGTTATTATATTTATATTAATATATTTATATTTTATTTTCAATCTATCAATTTATCTAACAATCATATAGATTTTGGCCTGAAAACCACGAGAAACGGTACGTATCACATAATGTGTTCCGATTCCGTATCATATAGATGACTCATTCTGATTCCATATCATATAGATGACTCGTTTCCGGTTGCGCTACGGGCTATCATAACAGGCACATAGATACATTCTATGTGCGTTTCAGTGGTCGACCGAACATTATGTCCCAAAAATGTTTGAAAATAATTTAACCTTTTACACATCATGAAAAGCAGACGACACTTGCTAAAAAAATTCTTGAATAACTAATTTTTTTCATTTTTTGTCTCAAAAACATAGGTTATGACCCCTCGTTGGAACGAGCTCGTTCCAACGAGGGATCATAACCTATGTTTTTGAGACAAAAAATGAAAACTGATTGGCGATTTTTTGAGAATAGCATTGGCCGGTTTTGGCCATTACGTTAGGTTAAGGGTTAAGATTTAATCTGTTTATGTGACAGAATTGTTAGATAAATGAAATATCATGATAATGTACATGTCCTGTGATTTGCATCAGATTCTCGGTGGTGTCCAAAAATGGGATCACAACTCGCCGTCAAAGCCGGCTCGTTGAGATCCCATTCTGGACACCACCTCAAATCACAGGACATGCACATTACCATGATAATCTATATAGACGATTATCAATGCAAACAGTATTCTTTTTCTCCAGTTTGGGGTAACATTGGTATCAAATCTCTGTGGTGATTACAGTAAAACCTGTCTTGAGAGACCGCCCTTTGGGCCACACAAAAGTGGTCTCTCAAGACAGGTGGTCTCTCATAACAGGTTACAGGTTTTCTCAAGTCAGTGAATAACCAACCACAAAATTCAGAAATGGAGAAGAATGGATTTTTGTAATTACTTTGTAGTTGTTCTTTTTTATGAAGTTTTTGTAACAAATTTAAATGGACTGTTATAAAAATTATAAAAATAAATTAGTTTTGAAAATCTTCATTGAAGATTTTCAACACTAATTTATTTTTATAATTTTCATAACAGTCCATTTCAATTTGTTACAAAAAGATTTTCAACACAAATTTATTGTACGTATGAAATTGTTTATTCAGCAATAATCCTAATCTTTTCACAGAGGTCTTATAAAAACATCTCAATCTTTAATGAGTTAGCAATTGAAACCCAATTAAGAGCTTTTAATACCTTTAATTATGTTAGTATAACCACAATGGATTTTCCAATTCCAGAACAGGTAAAAAGTTTTTGTCATGGTTTCAGTCTTCAAAGGGGCGGTCTCTCAAGACAGGTCTATTATGGCATAAAAATACAATTTGGTACTAGGTCACAGTGGTCTTTCAAGACAGGTGGTCTCTCAAGACAGGTGGTCTCCCATAGCAGGTCCATTATAGAGTAAAACCAATCGGTGCCTGGCAGATGTGGTCTCCCAAGACAGGTGGTCTCTCAAGACAGTGGTCTCTCAAGACAGGTTTTACTGTACCCACAAGCAGAAGCACTTCCAACAAGCTATTAATTGAAAAAAGAATATGTTTTCATATTTGGAATTCACTAAAAAAACAAAACAATGAGAGGTCTTTGCTGAATTTGAATAGGACTGGCTTCTTTTGGCCATAACAGTTAAAACTAGAAGTCCTGTCATGAAATGCGCGCAAATAGCACGCTGATATGCGCGTTAATGTACGCGTTATGACCCAAGTAAAGCTATCAAATTCTATACATATGGCCTGTGCACAAGCAATGTTTCAGCCAATGGACCTCCGGGTAACCCGGAGGTCCATTGGCAGAAACATTGCATGCATTTGCTATGAGTAACTAGGAGAACCTGCCGTGCTTTGGATGCCATTCGATATGACAATTGCGCGCAATTCCAACGTGCAATCAAGCCTAGATAAGTGCACTATTCGTGACAGGACTTCTAGTTTTAGCTGTATGTTTGGTAAAGGGTTTATATAGATGAGATTTATACTAAGGCTGTACAGTGTACAGGATTAGTTACTTGATTAAAAATAATTTTTTTTTATAATCAGAAAGTGTGACTAACCCTATGCAATATACGGGGTTAGTCACACTTTCTGGTTATAAAAAAACTGATAACTGCCATATCACACACTACCTGAAAATATACACTGACTAAGGCTTAAACATGCACTTGGTCAGTTGGTTACATGTTGTTACATAGGTGCAGGATTCAAGGAACTATTGTTAATACTTTTCCTGATTGTGGAAATTTTTTAAGTGAATTCCAAAACTGAAAACACATTCTATTTTCAGTTAGCAGTTTGTTTTCCATTCAAACTCTGCTCTGGGTATTTAAAGAAGTGCTTAATTTACTGATCAGAAATTCATCATCTGCAGGGCTTAAAATTCGTCTGGCATCAAGCGAATCTAACATAATTCTCGCGAAATATTTTCACACGAATCCATTTAAACCATGATATGAAATCCCCCGTGGGAACCCAGGAAGTAAAACCAATGATTGAGGTGGAAATCCTCTAAAATGTGCTACATGGGGTATAAATGATTGAAAACCCTTGACTTTATATCCATGTTGCGGTCATGATTAGCCATTGTGCATAATTATGTGACCTTAAACACCCTTAAATAAATAAATAAATAATGATATGAAATTCTGCAAAAACTAGCTGAATGTTGCTGGTGAGATCACGAAATAAGTTGTCAAAATTTCCACCCATGATTTACCACATGCTTCACATTTTCTTGAGTTTGGTATCAAATCAAGTCATGGCTGCTATAGCAGCCATGACTTGATTTGATACCAAACTCAAGAAATATCAATGGATAGTTTTTCAAAATTATATATTTTATGATAACCCAGGTCGGAACTTCATCATGAATCAACGACATCATACATAAAGTGAATCCAAGCAGTAAATTGACGCGAATCCACTTGGATTCACACCAGTGTAGTTTGCCAGAATCATTACGAGAATCGATTCGCGGATTTGCATGTAATTTTAAGCCCTGATCTGTGATCAAACATATTTTTGTTTTAGTGATGGAAGTAAACATAAGAATTGAAATATGATTGTTCAGATACATGTAGTGAAGAAACAATTTGTTCATGTGTAAATTTATCAAGACCATTTTGTGGTTTGTTTCCAGAGATAAAGCCAAATAATTTACACATGATCAGTTTGTTTCATCACCTCATGGATTTGACCAATCTCAATTCAATTTTCAAATGATGACAAGAAACACAAAGGGACATGAGAATATATCACCTATATTGTATAAGAATTTTGTAGACTAAGCTGCAGTTAATCTATATAAATATCAATATTTTTTTTTTCATTGCAGATGCAGGTGCACCTCCTAGTGTAACTATAGGCTCACCAAACTATAACACAGTAGTTGGTCAGTTAGTTAAACTGGTTTGTAATGTTGTTGCCAATCCTGAATTGACAGGTTTGACATGGACAAAGGACTCTGCTAACATAAATGTGAATAATGGTCGTTACTTGGGTGGCACTAAGGCAACCCCATCTTTGACAATAAAATCACCTGTTTTAACTGATGCAGGTCTGTACATATGTACAGCAACAAATTCTAAGGGTACACAGTCATCACCCAGCATGCGGTTAACAGTTCAAGGTAAGTTACCATGCCATAGAAGCCTGAAAATAAGCAGACTGTCATCTGGAAAATGAGGTCCCCAGAGGGTGAATTTGGTGATGCTTCCCTGCACAGCAGGGTAGCATCACAAAATTTACCCTCTGTGAACCTCTGTCTGAATCAAGGTCTCAAGCCAAAACAGAAAGATGTACCTAGAGGATCAATTGGCCCACTGTATGGGATAGCATTAGCAAATTCACCCCCTGGGGATCTCATTTTGCAAATGACAGGTTGCTTATATTCAGGCTTGATGCCATACAGTTAAAGACCGCATAACATATAAACTAGCAATACTCACCTACCAGAGAAATTCAGCTGACTTCCCAGGCTACCTTAGCAAACTCCTCATACCATACAAGCCGTAGCGATCATTGCGATCCAGCGACGAAGGGCTTTTAACTCAGTTTGTGGGGAATTTGAAGACTGTAGGTGACAGGGCTTTCAGGATCAGCGCGCCCCGTGTGTGGAACTCGTTACCCAAAACCTTACGAAATGCACCATCTCTTGAAAGTTTTAAAAAGGGACTAAAAACCTACTTATACCAGAGGAACTTCCCAGGCTATCCCTTCGCTGACACACAAACCGGGTGACTTTATTGATTTTAATCTATCTTATTCGTGATTTCTTTTGTAAAGCACTTAGGGCTTTTATTAGGATAGGCGCTATATAAGTGATATATTATTATTATTATTAGGATAGGCGCTATATAAGTGATATATTATTATTATTATTATTATTATTATTATTATTATTATTATTATTATTATTATTATGTACAGCACTTTAAATTTCCCAGTTCTTAGAAATGGGAAAGGTATGAATAAATTACATCAGTGTTGCCACAGTCCCTTGGATTCAAGGGACAGCCTTGAATTTGACAAAGGTCATTCAAGGATTTGAAATGCTGGAAAATGTGTCAGGAGGCCTTGAAAAGCCTTGAATATTCATGAACTAAAAATACTGACAACGCATATAATCGTAACTATATAGTTTTATATGACAGAGTTTTTGAATGGCAAAGTCCTAACTAGGACCTCCGATCATAACCCCATTCTCTCACTTCCCTATAAGGGAACTGGGAGGGGGTAATGACCGGAGATCCTTGTCTGGACAAGTGAAGGTAGGGCCATTGTTTAGGGGTTGTTGATGGTGTTAAATACATATTAAATCGACAAGATTTATCAAGTTAAATAATATTACCCAAAGCACCGACGTTAACATGTGAAAAGTTGAAGTATTCGCTTACTTTTGTGAGCTAGTGCTGCTTCGAAAATCTAATAGAAGTACAGTGGAGCCCACTTAATTAGATATCTCTTCACTGAATAACCCTGTTAATTGAATATAATTTCCCACCACAAAACCATTTACCATACCTCCACTACAGATTTGACCTGTTAATTGAATATAGGTTATAGAGTAAACTCCTGTTAATTGAATAAAAAATCTTGTAAACTGTCGAGTAATTACCCTGACTCTCTCCAGTTTTCCTTTGTTTATAGACCTTCTGGCCTCAGGACATCCAATACAGGCATTTAATCTATTGTATCTTGTTGGACAGAGCATCCGATCAACAAGGAACCCTTGGGATTGAAGCAGTGCTTATTAACTATTGTACGCCTGCTCTGTTTTATGAGTCACCAATGCTTGGGGTGAATGTTCTCTAAAATGGGCAACATGGTTATAAATAATCAACTGAACTTGACTTTATCTCCAGGTTGCGGTTATGATTAGCTATTGTGCAGAAATATGTGACCTTAAACACCAATAAAATAAATAAATAAATGAATAAATATTTAATTTTCAAACACAAATAAGGTCCCGAGTTCGATCCCCATCGGAGACGACCCACAATGTGTCCTTGGGCAAGGCACTTTATCCCGGTTGCCTACATGGGGCTCAATGATGGAGTGTACTAAGGCATACTGCATGTCAATGGTGCACATATCTTCAACCACTGTAACCCTTCTTGAGTGGAGCTTGAACAGAGTTCAACAGTTGCTTGTCGATGCTCGTAGTTCTCACTGGGTACTCCAGCTTCCTTCACCCGTAAAACTATCACGGTCATGATTAGCCATTGTGCATAAGTATTTGACCTTAAACACCAATAAATAATAAATAAATATAAATAACATAAATAATACCTGAGTAACAAAGAAGGGATAAACTTATCGCATCTAACTTTTAATTATGCAACTTTAGGCCTAAAAAAATTAAAAATCTGTTTCTCAGGCCCTCCGCTTGGTCCTTTTGTCTGCCGCATACTCTCTTTTTATAACCAATGTAAACTTTAAAAAAATAAAAATTAAATGGTTTATGTCGGATATTTTACCTAAGTTAAAACAAATTGATAAATTTGTCCCTTGAGTGCAAGAAGGCTTTGCAATGCTTCAGCATTGCAAAGCTTTCTTGCTTTCGGGGGACAAAATACACCACCACCCATGCTATTCCGTAGATTATGAGTCCTAAAACATAAACCAAGAACATGAACATTTAATGGAAAGAAATAATTACACAAAATAAAAAATAAAATAAAAAACCGCTTGCCCGCATGCAATTTTACAAATAATGGCCTGAGAAACAGAAGATCTACTTTGTGTGGCCTTGGTCCTACTTTTATTTCTTTGCACACGATTTATCACTCAAAAATTAAGTAGTAAGGTGCTCACTCATCAAGAAGATGAATTGTTTGTCCTGCAGTATTAGCTGAAATAATTTATTGAATACCACAAGAAAAGTTCGCTTGATTTTTCTCTCATGTGAGAAGAAAATCTTTACTTGATAAGCTTCAGAATATCCAAAATTGCGCGGCCAGAATTGTCACTTGTAATCGTAAATTTTCTAGAATAACTCCAATTCTTAAGGACCTCCACTGGCTTCCCGTCCAACAGAGAATACAATATAAAATTATATTAATTTATTACTTTCAAATGTATTAACAACATCGCACCGTCATACCTGGAGGAGCTGATATCACATCATGCTCCAAGCCATAACCTACGTTCATCTGACTCAAATAATCTGTCTCAGCCAGCTTCTAAACTTGTCTCAGCAAGTGATAGAGCTTTCTCGGTTGCAGCCCCTACACTTTGGAATTCCCTGCTGCGTATTTTAAAAACTAAACAAAGCATTGAAACTTTTAAATTGGGATTAAAATCCCATCTATATCGTGAAGCATTTCATCGGGAAATGTGATATGAACCCATGTATACTTATTTTAATTACTCTTACTGTAAAGCCAAAGAGCACCTTCATTATCTATTATTATCTATTAATAGTAATTCAAGTTATTTTTTTGCGGAGATCTTCCCACGAAATTTAACCCTTAAAGGCCTATTTCCGAATTTTTCAACCTCAGAACAGGTGCCCTTAACATGCCATCATGAGGAGGTTTTGCTGACAATAGATAAGTTACCTAAGCAGTGGTTTTTATACACCCGTTTTGAAAAAACGGGTTGTATTATGGTTTTCTGCTGTCTGTCTGTCCGGCCGGCCGTCTGTCTGTCCGGTCACATGTCGTATGATAACTCAAGAACGCTTTGAGAGATTTTTGTGAGTTTTGGGTAGGTGGTGTATATCGATGGAGGGAAGCTCCCTTTCGTTTAATGTCGGCGTTCAGTTAGTCATTCTAGAGTTATGGGACGTTATTACTTAGAAAATTATTGATTTTTTACACGTTGTACGATAACTCGAGAACGCTTTGAGAGATTTTCGTGATTTTTGGGTAGGTGGTGTATATCGATGGAGGGAAGCTCCCTTTCGGTTGGTGTCGCCGTTCGATTAGTCATTCCAGAGTTATGGGACTTTATTACTTAGAAAATTGTTGATTTTTTCTTGAAGTTATGATCTCTATAGACATAAGATATATACATGAAATTCAAATAATTTTATTTCCAAATTATTGAACACAGTATGTTGTTGGTTATGATTATTGTACAAGAATATAAAAAACCTGACAAGTACACATGTATACTCATATTGTGTGCTTCCCTCTTGTAATTAATAACGGGCGTATCATGCGCTCATGGCGCAGCTGTTTATTAGTCAAGTCTTGGCTGCCTTAACAGGCAGCCAAGACTTGACTAGAAATCAACGCTTAGACATTAGATGAAAAGAGAATATGGAATGGTGGGAATTCAAGACACTTGTCCAACCCTTAAGAGTTAAATTAAAGGTTGACATTATTTGCATTGAAGTGGGTCCTGTAGTCTGTTAATCTTTTACCCAAGACACATAATATTATTATCATTTGGTACAGTTTTCTTTACAATTTTGGGAAAAATTGATTAAAATAATTCATAGACAGGGCCAGGACTGAAAATAGGCAGCCTGACATCTGCAAAATGAGGTCCCCAGAGGGTTAATTTAGCGATGCTACCCTGCACAGCAGGATAGCTTCACTAAATTTACCCTCTGTGAACCTCAGCCTGAATCAGGGTCTCAAAACTACACAGAAAGAGGTACCCAGAGGATAAATTGGCCCACTCTATGGGATAGCATCATCAAATTCACCCTCTGGGGAACTCATTCTTCAAATGTCAGGTTGCCTATTTTCAGTCCTGGCCCTGTCTATGAAAAATGCATTAGAATAACAAGCAGCATTACTGCCAGTGGTCCTCTGGGTTAAAGCATGACTACAAGTTCAGTTTCACTGATAAAGCAGATCCCAGGTACACCAGTGACTAGGATGAAAGTCCTCTTAAAGTTGGCAACATGGGTACACACGAGAAGCCAAGCTTGATTTTATACTTGTCTTGCTGTTGTGATGTAATCATGGATGCAGAAGGTGACATTTAAATAAATTTTGTCTGAAAACAGAAAAATATTTCCCCCAATACAAGTAAAAACATCTAGACAAACTACAAATCTGTATTGAGGGTAGCAGCTGCAGGTGTGAACATTCTATTCAGAAAGAGAATGTTTTTTTACCTGCACTAAATTGGCATTGAGTTATTACAGATGTGGAGGCAAATGTTTTTTAGCTGCCATGAGCAGCTCTATATGTGGCATTGACGGTCTGTCTGTCGGTTGGTCTGTCACCAACGAGTTTCAAAAACACCATAACTCTTAAATACTTGATGGAATGACACCATACTTGGTATGCAAGTGTATTCTTCATGATGGCTACACACTCTCAATAGTGCATGTCAATCGGATAATTTCTGTCACATTTATAGACTTGTTACCAATGAGTTTTTTTGTCACCAACAAGTTTTTTTGTCACCAGCGAGTTTTTTTTGTCACCAATGAGTTTTAAAACATCATTGGCGTTGCACGAATCGTCGCAGCTTCGGCACTTTGACAGTGTGTTCTAGTTTATAACAGTAATTAAATGATAAATAAATCACCAGCTCAATGACATAAATTAGCCTTGATAATTTTTTGTCATGGTAATATTTTTATATCGGCCAACAATGTCTTCATGACGCGGTGTCATATTGGTCATAAACGACTTACACATTCCTTTTTGTTAAAGGGTAATTTGCGACCAGAATGTGTTCCCTGCCAGCAGGTGTTGTCAGTGGAGCACATTCTTTAGAATTGTACTGATTTTAACCATGTTAGAGGGCAGTATTTCACAGTCAGATCTTTGAGAGATTTATTTTATCTTACGAGCCCACAAAAACTCATCTCATTCTTGAAAGTAATCAACCTTTTCAATAAATTTTAAATTGTTTTTACCTTTTTAAATTTCATCTATCCATATTTATTGCACAGGTTGATTTACACAGTATTTTTTGTACTACTGGTCTTACTTTCTCATTATGTTTCACACTCAACATTTTTAAACCTCTTATTCCATTTGTTTCATATTTTAATCAATGGTCTTTTTGAAATAGGCACTTTCATCGCCATGATATAGCCTAAGCTGCGAATGTGGCGTAAAGCACCAATAAATAAATAAATAACAATGTCTTCAACATAAAAAATAAAACAAAGAAACACATGGGGAAAACACTACTAAACTTCAGTAATTATCATACCAAATTACCAATAGAACATTAGATGGGGAGTATGCCATGAACATTGCGAAAAACACAATATCATGATCTTCATAAAGAATCTATTCACAGATGTTGAATGGTTGTCAAAATACACACCCTTAAAAACTGTACTCAGTATCCTGACATTAACTGGTAGAGTGCTGGAAGCCCATATTTGGGCTTTATTCTGAAGTGCAGGTACTGCAACTTAAAGGCTTCAAATTCTGTGGCTGTGCATCATATTATCTTTGAAGTGATATTATTTAGTCTGTTAAGATTTGCCTTGTTACAATTTATAGGAGAGTGCCTGTGGGCACTCTCCTATAAATTGTAACAAGGCAAAGACATGTGAAAAAATTTTGGTGGCCAAATAAAATTTAGCACTCTACCAGTTAAACCCCAAGAAGTAAATAAATGTACCCAATCTCTTCATAATCTGAACAAGTCAAGAAGGGAGGAATTTTGTAAGATAAGTTAACCCTTTACCTAATGAATCGCTCGCATTCACCCGCGTAATTTGCAAATTGAGCAGTTCATAAAAAATTTTATTTTATAAAATTTCAACAAAACCATATCATGTGACTCCCCTCATTGGAGCTCGTTCCAATGAGGGGTCACATGATATGGTTTTGTTGACATTTTTTAAAAAAGTTAAAAAAAATAGTAATTAAAATAATAAATTTTGATATTTTCTGTGTTGGGTAAAGGGTTAAAGATAGGTTATTAGTACAATCTTGGTTTTTGTGGTGTATTGAACTCTCAGCCTTGTCTCTGAGTCATTACATTGACTCGTCCTCATGGACTTATCAGTTTATGCCCAGAGAGGAGGTCTCGACACACCATCTGAGAAACTCACATGGTGGTAATAAGGCTCAAGAAAGTTAAGAATCTGTTTCTCAGGCCCTCCCACATGGTCATTTTGGCATGCTCTCTTTTTATAACCAATGTAAACTTAAAAAAATAAAAATTAAATGGTCCATGTCTGATATTTTACCCAAGTTAATAAAATTGATAAATTTGTCCCTTGAGTGCAGCAAGGCTTTGCAATGCTTTAGCACTGCAAAGCCTTTTTTGCACTCAAGTGACAAAATACACCTCCACTCAGGCTATTCTGTAGATTATGAGGTGAGGCCTAAAACATAAAACAAATCCAGAACACAAACTTTTGATGGCAAAAAAATAAATTGCCCACCCGACCAAGCCAGAAAATAAGCAGACTGACATCTGCAAAATGAGGTCCCCAGAGGGTGAATTCACAGCAGGGTAGCATCACTAAATTCATCCTCGGTGAACCTCAATCTGAATCAGAGTCTCAAAACTAAACAGAATGAGGAACCCAGAGGATAAATTGGCCCACTGTATGAGATAGCATGATGAAATTCACCATCTGGGGATCTCATTCTGCAAATGTCAGTCGGCTTATTTTCAGGCCTGCACCCGACCACCTGCCGCCTGCCTGCCTGCTCACCAGACTGTCTACAAAAAAAGGTATGAGAAATAGATAATCTACTTTGTGGGGCCTAACCAATATGTATAATTATTTAAATAATCTGGGTGGAAATGCCAGTCCTTGGGAGTTTTAGTGGTAATCAACTCCAGCTTGTAGTCAGATTTGATTACTATTGAGGGGAGCATGGTGGCTCAGTTGTAAACTGTTGGATTTCTTCGCTAGAGGTCCCGAGTTCAATCCCTGCATTGTGTAATTGAGCAAGTTATCCCAGTTGCCTACATGGGGGCATGATGACGCCATGTACTAAGGCGTACTGCACATCAATGGTGCATGTCTTCAACTGCTGTAACCCTGCTAGAGCGGAGCTTGAACAGAGTTAGAATGTTGAGGAGCTGACAGTTGCTCGTCAATGCTTGGTGGTTCTCTCTGGGTACTCCGGCTTCCTCCACCCGTAAAACTGTCACGATCATGATTAGCCATTGTGCATAAGTATGTGACCTTAAGTAAATAAATGTACCCAATCTCTTCATAATCTGAACAAGTCAAGAAAGGGAGGAACATTGTAAGATAAGTTAACCCTTTACCTAATGAATCGCCCGCATTCACCCGCATAATTTGCAAATTGAGCAGTTCATAAAAAATTTTATTTAAAAATATTTCAACAAAACCATATCATGTGACCCCTCATTGGAACAAGCTCGATGAGCTCGTTCCAATGAAGGGTCACATGATTTGGTTTTGTTGACATTTTTTTAAAAAGTTTAAAAAAACAGCAATTAAAATAATAAATTTTGATATTCTCTGTGTTGGGTAAAGGGTTAAAGATAGGTTAAAAACCAATAAATAAATAAATAAATAAATAGATTACTACTGCACCTGTACAACCCGTACAATATTCTTTCTTTCCAGTACAGTAGAACCTGTCCTGAGAGACCACCCTTTTTGCCATTACAGAATAAAACATCCAAACAGTACAAGGTCACAATGGTCTTTCAAAATAGGTTGTACTGTATTCGCATTTATTGTATGTCAATATGGTTCTATTTTTTAAAATCAGCACAAATATGATTGAAAAATATATTTTTTGATTGTTTACTTTTCTAGGAGACACAAATGGTATGTGTTTATAAATAGTCTGGTAATTTCAATACACACAGTTTTGTAGCATTGTTAATGGTAGTTACTCACATCACCTTACCGGATCTTTTAACTCTTAACTGGTAAAGTGCTGGAAGCCCATATTTGGGCTTTACTCTGAAGTGCAGGTGCTGCCACAAAAGGCTTCATATTCTCGGAATATACTTTGTATTATCCGTGAAGTGAAATTATTCAGTCTGTATGGATTTATCTTCTTACAATTTATGGGAGAGTGCCTGCAGGCACTCTCCCATAAAATGTAACAAGGCAAAGACACATGATCAAGTTTTGCAAAGCAAAAATAATTCAGCACTCTACCAGTTAACTAACGAATCAACAGGCTTTGTTTTACTGGTAAAATAGGACCCAGTCACCAATGCTTGGGAGGTGCAAACCCTCTCTAAAATAAGCAACATGGCTTATTAACGCTTACCCCTGGTCTTTAGTTGATACTCATGTTGTGGTCATGATTAGACATTGTGCAAAATATGTGACCTTAAACACCAATAAATAAATAAATAACCAACAAATCAGCCAAAGTGTTTCCACAAATTGAATAGTTGAAGAAAACAGTTTCATCCAAATCATGTGTCCCCCTTACTGGAATGAGCTTGTCGAGCTATATTCCAATGAAGTGTTACATGATATTTTTTGGTTGGAAGTTTTGGAAAAAATTGAGAAAAAAAAAATTAAATAACATATTTTGATATTGTGTGTGTGTTGGTTAAAGGGTTGACTCTTTATCAAGCACAAATGGAAACTCAGCTCTTTCAAACAAATTCTTGAATACCCTGAAATACCTAAACATTTTAATGTTTTTGCCTCCGAAACATAACTTATGACTCCTCATTGGAACAAGCTCATGCCAGTAAAGGGTCATAAGCTATATTAACTCCTTGCATACTGCTGGCGGATATTCCTACACAGAGCAGGATTTCTCTTGCCACTGAAATATGTGTAATTTGGGTTCATTTAATCTAATTTTTTCCTGTAAATAGAATGGATTTTTTCTCCAGTGATTCCTTGAGTTAAATTTAGATGAATTTTTCATCAAATCTAGTCATGGCTGCTGAACAGCAGCCATGACGAGATCTGATGAAAAAATATTTTGAAAATCCTTGGCAGGTTAAGA
Source organism: Pictodentalium vernedei (assembly GCA_031216915.1). Lineage (NCBI taxonomy): Eukaryota > Metazoa > Mollusca > Scaphopoda > Dentaliida > Dentaliidae > Pictodentalium > Pictodentalium vernedei. Next base: position 24,407,307 of record CM062288.1, on the reverse strand, counting down.
GATAACCCTTTGAACCATGGTGGTATCTTCAATCTAATCTCAGTTCAGTTGCAGCATCTGGAAGAGTCCACATTCATTATACGGGTGAAGAACAATTAATATTTTCAACGGGGGGTGCGGTGGCTCAGTTGGTAGAGGTGCAGGCTGCAAGCCAAGAGGTCCTCAGTTCAAATCCCACCTACGTCAACCGCGTTGTGTCCTTGGGCAAGACATTTCACTCCATTGCCCACGTGGTGGAACGGTGATGTTGTGTACTAAGGCGTACTGCACATCGATGGTGCACCTGTCTTCAACCAATACTAACCCTGCTTGTGTGGAGTTAGTATGTTGAGGATCTGACAGTTGCTTGCCGTTGCTTTTTGGTTCTCTCCGAGTACTCAGGCTTCCTCCACCTGTAAAACTGTTGTGGTCATGATTAACCGTTGTGCAGAAATATGTGACCTTAAACACCAATAAATAAATAAATATTCTGGTATGTTATGTAAAGGGTAAGATCTGAAATTGTGAGGGTGCAAATTCTTCAGTCAATGCAACCATTGTTTGATTCCAGTTTGTTCTTTCACAATTCTTGTGGAATGTCTGCTCTTGTCACTTCTTTGTAGTTTTTCTCTCAGTCAGTCTTCTATCATTAATACACTTGCCAAATGTCTTGGGCTTCCAACAAATTTTGAAGAAAAAAACTATGGACTTCGATAATAAAAATATTTTTCTCAGGCAGTTTCCCCCAAACATTTTAGCTCTCACATGCAGCTGAATGTGATGCAATGGAATGTTGGTTGATCTTAGTTATTTGGTCAAGTGCTAAATTATTTTTCAAAGGTGATTTGTAACGTTAGCATTTTTTTCAGAGATGCCATGCAACCATCTAGGGGAGCCTCAGTCTTGAAAGATTTTGTTCCTGAACAATTATTTTGTTACAATTAATTGGAGAGTACCTGTTGTCACTCTCCAATAAATTGTAACACATTAGACTTTAACCCTTTACCTAAATCGGCTGCATCTGCTTTTTCCAATTTAGCAGAACTGCAGAACATGGTTTCGTTTAAACTTTTTGAATATTTTTTTTTCAACTTTAAAAAAAAAAATATTCAAAAAGTTTAAACAATACCATGTCATGTGACCCTCTCATTGGAATGAGCTCAATGAGCTCGTTCCAGTGAGGGGTCCCATGATATGGATTTGTTGAAATTTTTTGAAAATATTTAAAAAACGATAATTATAATGATAAATTTTTATAAAGGGTTAACCCTTTACCCAACGCACATAAAATCAAAATTTATTATTTTATTTATTGGTTTTTAAAAGTTTTCCAAACGTTTCTACAAAATCACATCATGTGACTCCCTCATTGGAATGGACTCAACAATCTTGTTCTAATGAGGGGGTCACATGATATGATCTTATTGATTTAAAAAAAGAAAATTTTTGAAACTTTTTAATTTGTCTATTCGTTCGGTAAAGGGTTAACAGATAATCTGAAACTGTTTTTAAAATATTTTTAGCTATGTAATTATGACTGAAGTATTTGTTCTAAATGAGAAACTAACATTGTTCAGTTTTTGTCAAAAACTTAAAATATCTTCTGAAATTTTATTTTTGTCTAACCAAATATATAGGGACAATAGTAGTAGCCTATTTAGTTCTAACGAAATAGCTTAACAGCTTTTATTTCTTTACATTTCAGGAGCTATAGTATTTGTTTTTGCTGCTGATACAGTAAAAGTCAGAATAAGTTGTAAAATAACCACTATAAACTATGTATCTTTCTCTTCCAATACTGATAATATCAGAAGCTGGTATCATTTTCTGGAAAGCTCTCAATGAGAGTTTTCCAGAAAATGATGTCAGATTCTGATCTTATCAATGCAGGTGCAGCAGTATACTTAGTTTATTGCAGTTATGCTACAACTTATTTTGACTTGTACTATATAATTATATAAAACTACCCCTCATGCCCCCCTCCAGAAAAAAATGCACAACCTCTAACATCCTCTGGATACCTCTTTCCAGGTACCGATCAGGACTATTTAAAATACGCTCTAGCCTCGGAGCCTATCTTTTCAATTCATGCGCCAGATTTCAATTTATGGAGTCACACTGCTGTTTGTAACACACACAGCAAGTATGTAATAGCTCTCATCATTTTCATTTAGTACACTATAGCAAACATTAATCTTCACTGTGGTTTCTGATCAAGTCTTGGCTGCCTATGAAGATTAATGTTTGGTAATTGAAGTATTAACTTAAGCACTCTACAACAATGATAAATGATATTCATATATATAATATATGTAAGAGTGTCTCTCTCGATTATCCATCGAAAGAATATCAAAATATGATCTGAGAAGTTACGCGCCAACTGAGAAGCCTATTTCTGAGATTTAAGAGCTAGGTCCTGATGTTTCAGAACCAAATACGCACTGGCGCATGCCCAGGTCAGTCCCTGTCTTTCTCTTTAGGCCTGGGACCTTAATTCACATTGAGGTTCACAGACGGTAAATTTGGTAATGCTACTCTGTGGTGCATATACTGATATTCACAAGTCATATCTTGGCATGAACCCAGCGAATATTGGGGCTACACACCATAGCTGGGTCTGTAATTTCAACGTCCAAGGTCATATTTAAATTCAAACCTCAGGTATCAAACTACTTAACCCTTTACCTAACAGATCCCCTGCATCTGCCTGCGTAATTTGCAAATTAAGCAGTTGAAAAAATTATATTTTTAAAAATATTTCAATAAAACCATATCATGTGACCCCTCATTGGAATGAGCTCACTGAGCTCATTCCAATGAGGTGTCACATGTTATGGTTTTGTTGAAACTTTTTGAAAAATTTTAAAAAATGGTAATTAAAAAAATAAATTTTGATACTCTCTATGTTGGGTGAAGGGTTAAAATGTGAAGAACAGTCAGAAGGTGTGTCACATATAATTGTTACTTGTGCATCTTCAGTGTCAAGGTCACACTTGAGTGCTTATGCTGAAGGTCACAAGTCATGTCTTAGTCATAACTCGGAAACTGTTGTGGCTACAATCATCTCCCTGTAGGAACCCCAGAAGTAAAGCAGTGCTTGTTTGCTGTGGTAAACAAGCACGGTTTTACTGATAAAATAGGACTTCTCAGCAATGCCTGGGGTGGAAGTCTTCTAAAATGGACAGTTTACATGGGGTATAAATGATTGACTGAACTTGACTTTATCTCCATGTTGTGGCCAAGATTAGCCATTGTGCAGAAGTATGTAACCTTAAACACCAATAAATAAATAACACATATTGATACTGAATACATACAGGGGATAGACAGCACTAGTGTATGTAGCTGTAGTATTGTTCTAACTGAGATATGGATTTGATTTTGAACCTTTTGCCTGATTCAAATTGCAATTCAATTCGAGTGAAATATGATTCGCCAAGCCCTGATACCTTAACTAGTGAAATATGTATTAATCCTTTACCCAACACAGCGAATATCAAAATTTATTATTTTAATTACTATTTTTTTAAATTTTTCAAAACAATGTCAGCAAAACCATATCATGTGACCCTCGTTGGAACGAGCTCATCGAGCTCGTTCCAATGAGGGGTCACATGATATAGTTTTGTTGAAATATTTTGAAAATTAAATTTTTTCAACTGCTCAGTTTACAAATTACGCGGGCAATGCCTGGGGTGGAACTCCTCTAAAATGGGCGACATGGGTACTGATTGATGAAACTTGACTTTATCTCCATGTTGTGGTTAGGATTATAAGTTACAGGGCGTTTAGTTGGCAGATACAGTGTCATATACGGCGAAGAGAAAACAATATTAGGTGAGGCGAAGCTAAACCTTATATTGTTTTCTCTGAGCCTTATATGCCCTGTAACGTATTTATTATGCACTGCATGCTAAAATGTCATTGGGGAAGTTAACTCAACGAATAGTTAAATGATGCACACTTCTTGAAAAATGTAAACAAAGCAGACGATGTTTACATATTCAACAAGGAGAGTAATTTTGCTTCTGTATTCTAATAAATCACTCGTGACTTGTTCTATAAACCGCCAATGTTTTGGGCTGGTTTGGCATTTTATTATAACAGTTTCATTCAATCGAATGCAATGTTTACACGATGGGGCTATTTTAAATGGTGGGTCTTCTGTACGACTGCACTTCAGCATGTACGTTCGTGTAAATTAAAAGGTGAGGCGTGTGGATATTATGATAAAACAAAATGGCTGACGGGCACCTAATATTAAATTAACATTGGGTGCTTTTCAGCCATCCTGAACCTAATATTGTGGAGTCTTATAATGTCTCTTAGTAACTTCATTTGATTGGATAAACAAATTTACTAGCATAATAATAGCCATTATGAGTCATTGTGCAGAACTATGTGACCTTTAACACCAATAAATCACAATCATCACCCCCTCCCCCCTCCCCTTGTGGGAACCCCGGGAAGAAAAGTAGTGCTTGTATCCTGTGGTAAACAAGCTCTCTTTTGCTGCTAAAATAGGACCTAGTCACCAATGCTTGGGGTGGAAGTCCTCTAAAATGGTCAACATGGGTAATAAACGATTGACTGAACTTGACTTTATCTCCATGTTGTGGTCAAGATTAGCCAATGAGCAGAAATATGTGCTCTTAAACACTAATAAATGAATTATATTAATTAATCACATCTCTTATTTTTTTTAACATTCAGTAGTTTGATGGTCGTGAAAGTAGAAATCAAGTAATTTTAGCACTTTTCACCTTTTACCAAATGTACAGTTAAAACTAGAAGTCCTGTCACGAATAGTGCGCTTATCTAGGCTTAATTGCGCGTTGGAATTGCTCGCAATTGCCATATCGAATGGCATCCAAAGCACGGCAGGCTCTCTTGGTTACTCATAGCAAAAACGTGCAATGTTTCTGCCAATGGACCTCCGGGTTACCCGGAGGTCCATTGGCTGAAACATTGCTTGTGCACAGGCCATATGTACAGAATTTGATAGCTTTACTTGGGCCATAACGCGTACATTAACGCGCATATCAATGTGCTATTTGTGCGCATTTCATGACAGGACTTCTAGTTTTAACTGTAGTGGTTGCATCAGCCCACGTAATTTACAAATTGAGCTGTTGAAAGAAAATATTTTTCAAAAAATATCAACAAAACTATATCAGATGCCCTTCATTGGAACGATAGAAAAACCCCTAAGTTTAGAATGTGGTTAGCACTGATAGTTGAAAGTTGACTTCCAGTTCACACTCAAACTGTAAGCTTGTAACATAATTTTGTAGTGTTCTTAACCCTTTACCTAACATAGCAACCAAAAACAGCCAGAAAATTTCCTAAAATAAGCCTTTCGCAGCCTAAAATATCTTGCCAATATCTCGATAAAACCATACAAATATGGATATCATTAGAACCGGCTCTTCGAATGATATCCACAGTTGTATGGTTTTATTGAAACATTTTGAGAATTTTTTTTAAAAAATGTGAAATTTAATTTATTTTTAGCCCGACTGTTTACAGCGAGGGCTATAGTAATGACTTTTGTACGTCCGTCCGACCGTCCGTCTCAGCGTCTGTCCATCTGTTAACTTTTAGAGTTTTGGTTAAAGTTTGTGGTTAAAGTTTTTTACTGAAAGTTCAAGTGGGTTTTTTTTTTTTTTTTTTTTTTTTTCTCTTTTCCTGTTCAGTTGACATTAAATTTTGGAGTTTTGGTTAAAGTTTGTGGTTAAAGTTTTTTATTCAACCTTCAAGTACAGGCTATCCCTGGTAGTTCTTGTCTGATCATCATGAAATTTAATATGCAGGTTTTAGGTCATGTCTACATGAGAACGTCCCCTTTTGGTCATGATCGGTCAACCAGTATGGCTGCCCGAGCCCAAAACCCGAAAACCTTTAGCACAGTTTAACAGGTCGTATTTATGAAGGGATTTCATTGCAACTTCATACAATGCCTCTTTTTAATGCCTAGATGAGAACGTCCCCATTTGGGCATGATCTGTCAACCTTGATGGCTGCCCAAGCCTGAATCCCAAAAACTTTTAGCACAGTCTGCAGGTCATGTTTAATATGGACGGATTTCATTGTAACTTGATACGATGATTCCGTATGATGTCCACATGAGAATTTCCCCATTTGGGCATGATCTATCAACCGTCACGATTGCCCGAACACAAAACCCGAAAACCTTTAGCACAGTCTACAGGTCATATTTATGGAGGGATTTCATTGTAATGTGATGGTTGACTTCATATAATGTCTACACGAGAAAGTCCCCTTTTGGACATGATTGGGCAACTGTGATGGCCACAGGTGCCCAAAGCCCGAAAACCTTCAGCACTGTCTACAGGTCATATTTTTGAAGGGATTTCATTGTAACTTCGTAGGATCAATTCACATGATTCCCAGATGAGAATGTTCCCTTATGGTTGCAATCATTCAACCATGATGGCTGCCTGAGCCGAAGCCTGAAAACCTTTAGCACAGTCTACAGGTCATATTTATGGAGGGATTTCATTGTAACTTGATAGGTTGACTTCATATAATGTCTAGATGAGAACATCCCCTTTTGGGCAACTGTGACGGCAACAGAGGCCCGAAGCCCGAAAACCTTTAGCACATTCTACAGGTCATATTTATGGAGGGATTTCATTGTAACTTGATAGGTTGACTTCATATAATGTCTACATGAGAACATCCCCTTTTGGGCAACTGTGATGGCAACAGAGGCCCGAAGCCCGAAAACCTTTAGAATATTTCACAGGCCAAAATTGTGAAGGGATTTCATTGTAGCTTGGTAGGATGACTCCAAGTTTGTGGTTAAAAACCCAGACAAACACCACCACCCCCTACCCCCCCCCCCCCCCAATTAGGCTTCTTTTTTTTTCTTTTCTCCAATATGCATTTTGAACTATTTACAGTCACTACATGTGGAACCTTTTTTTAACCTTATGTACCCCCCCTACCCCCCCACCCCACCCCCCACCCCACGTCCACCGGGGGCCAATTAGGCACTTTATTTTCTTGCGTCAAAAATGCTTGTTTACAGTTTTGGTTAAAAACCCAGACAAACACCGCCTTCCCCCCCCCCCCCCCCAATTAGGCATTTTTTTTTATTTCCTCCAATATGCATTTTGAACTATTTACAGTCAATGCATGTGGAACCTTTTTTTAAACTCACGTACCCCTCCCCCTCCCCCTTCGAGGTGGCACTTTTTTTCTTTCGTGAATAATGCTTTTTTACAGTTTTGGTTAAAATTTGTGGTTAAAAACCCAGACAAACACCACCCCCCACCCCCCACCCCCACTTCATGGTTCCAGTTAGGTATTTTTTTTTCTCTGTTCAAAATGCATTCTGAAGCATTTAGAATGACCACCACATGTGGAAACAAAATAGACTCCCCTAACGCAACCCCACCTCCCCCACCCCCACCCCACCTCCTTCTCACCCAGGGCCATTCATGCAATATTTTTTCTTTGGTACAAAATGCATTTTTAGCCTGACTGTTTATAGTCAGGGCTATAATCATGACTTTCATCCGTCCATCTGTCGGTCCATCCATCTGTCTGTAAACAATTGGTTTCCGACTGATAACTCCAGTTTGGATTATTTGATTTCAACAGAAGTTGATATGTGTATTTTCCAGCTTGTAATACAGGCCAGGTTTCAATATAGGTTCCACAACTCCCTCCCTCCCCCACCCCCTCCCCCCCCCCCCCCCACCACACACACACACAAATGTGTCACTTAGGCAATTATTCTCAAAATGCATTTTGGAGGATTGGGAGTTATTACATGCAAAAAAGAAAATTGACTCATATAGCCCAACATTGGTGTATGTACTGCATCTTTAATCCTTTACCCAACACAAGTTGAAGCCAACAGTACAAATTATTTTTCTGAAACATCAGATTTTTTTCATTTTTTACTTCTAACCATGGCTTATTAGTCCTTATTGGAACAAGCTCATCAAGTTTGTTCCATTAATAGGTCATGAGGTATGTTTTGAAGTAGAGAAATGAAAAAATAAAATTTGAATAGCAAATTTTGTATATCACGAGTGCAGAAATGGCAGATTCGTTAGGTAAACTGTTAACAAAAAATGGCTCCGACTATTTTGCGTTTAAGCATTACCATTCCTGGGAAAGTCGGGCTGCATGCGTGACGTCACTCTAGTTTAAAAAAGCTGTGTTAGTAAAGGGTTAACTGATAAAGGCAAATTCATACATGCTAAATAATTCCATTTCAAAGATTATATGATGCACATCCTGAGAATATGAGCCTTTGTCGTGTCATATGGATGAATGCACTTACACATCATGACATTCTTTGTTTATATTTTTCAGCACAAGTTGAAGGGAAACCCACCATACAAGCTGCTGCAAAAATAACTGATGCTACTAAATACACACATTCCCCCCTCCCCTCCCCTCCTCCTCCCCCTAGGATGCTGTCTGCTGGAAATTTTTGAAAACATTCATTATAAGAATAGAGCAGTCGAATAGAGTTGAAATGGTTAACCAGTTAATCAATTAATCAATGATCAACATCTTGATTGATTCAAAAAGTAATTCTTCAATTAAACATTACTTTTGAACTACTGTATTGGGGGCGCGGTGGCTCAGTTGGTAGAGGTGCAGGCTGCAAGCCGAGAGGTCCTCGGTTCGAATCCCACCTGCTGTAACCGAATTGTGTCCTTGGGCAAGACACTTCACCCCCATTGCCCGCGTGGGGGCACGGTGACGCTGTGCACTAAGGCGTACTGCATGTCGATGGTGCACCTGTCTTCAACCAATGCTAACCCTGCTTGTGTGGAGTTGGTATGTTGGGGAGCTGACACTTGCTCACTGTTGCTCGGTGGTTCTCTCTGGGTACTCCGGCTTCCTCCACCTGTAAAACTGTCACGGTCATGGTTAGCCATTGTGCAGAAATGTGTGACCTTAAACATCAATAAATAAATAACTACTGTATTATATGGGTCAACAAAGGAACAAACTTGCTCCAAAACAGACAAACGTTGTCCCACTGACTCACATCAATTATATGAGACAGAGTAAAGCATGCAAGTTACTTGCTGACATACTTGTTCACTTGCATGATCATTATACTGTATCAGTAGCTGGAAATGGTCATTCTTAACCCTTTACCCATTACGGGTAGCAGACGGTACTTGCAAAATAAATTAATGAATAACTAAAAATTTTCAATTTTTGTCTCAAAAACGTAGCTTATGACCCCTCATTGGAACGAGCTCAACGAAGAGTCATAAGCTATGTTTTTGAGACAAAAATTGAAAACAATGAATTTGAATGGAGATTTTTGAAAATAGGCCTAGTCGGTTTTGTTTGTTACGTTGGGTAAAGGGTTCATGCTGTAAATCATCAATGGTATGGCAGTTATTCAGATATCTATTTGGACAAGTGATTGATTGGTTAACCAAGGTTAATCCACATGATTAATCGATCAAGAAAATCCCTTAACCGTTTCAGCTCTACAGTCAAATAGTCCTGCAAATTACTTCAAGTATTATTATGATTTTAAAGAATTACTCACGTTAAATGAAAGTAATGCTTTAAAATAATGCAGTGGAGCCCACTCAATTGGATATCTCTTAACTGAATAACCCAGTTAATTAAATACAATTTCCATTTGCCACACCTCCAGTACAAATTTGATCTGTTAATTGCAAAAAGGTTATAGAGTAAACTCCTTTTAATTGAATAAAAAATATTGCAACCCGTCGATAAATTATCCTGACTCTCTCCAGTTTTCCCTTGTTTATAGATCTATTTGGCCCCATTAATACAGGCATTCAATCTATTATATCTTGTTTGACTTCTCGCGGGAACCCCGGGAAGTGAAGCAGTGCATGTTCACTGCTGTGAACAGGCTCTGTTTTACTGGTAAAATAGGCCCAGTCACCAATGCTTGGAAGGTGCAAACCCTCTCTAAAATTGGCAACATGGCTTATTAATGCTCACCTCTGGTCTTGAGTTGATACTCATGTTGTGGTCATGATTATCCATTGTGCAAAAATATGTGACCTTAAACACCAGTAAATAATAATAATAATCTGTGTCAGGAGGCCTTGAAAAGCCTTGAATATTTTTTAAATAGAAATTCTGATCAAGCACGTAATAATAGCTCTGTAGCTTTATATGCCGGGATTTGTGAAGGCATAGTTGTAACTATGACCTCTGATCATTACCCCTCCTATTACCTCCTACAAGAGAAGTGGGGAGGACGGGTTAATGACCAGAGATCCGAGTTTTATTTCAGCATTTTTCAAGGCCCTACAGTAGTCAAATTTAACCCTTTACCCAACGCAGAAGATTTCAAAATTTATTATTTTAAATATCATTTTTTAAAAAAATTTTAAAAAAACCATATCATGTGACCCCTCTTTGGAACGAGCTCGATGAGTACGTTCCAAAGAGGGGCCACATGATATGGTTTTGTTGAAATTTTTCGAAAAGTAATATTTTTTCAGCTGCTGAATTTGCATATTACGCAGGCGATTCGTTGGGTAAAGGGTTAAGGACATTCAAGGCCATGCCTTTATTAGTCGTAACTAAGACCTACAAGGGAATTGGAAGGAGGGGGTAATGACCCTAGTTAGGGCTAGTTGAGGCATGGACTGGAAAATCCTTAAATTTGGCAATTGTGGGGACTTGAAAAATGCTGAAATATATTGACAAATGCCTTGAATAGCCTTGAATTTTAACAGTCCTTGCATGCAGAAACCCTGTATTATGCATGCCCCAATTCCCTTTCCCATCATCCCCTTATCCCATTTCTGCCACCTCTTCAGTTGTAACTGTACTAGAAGCCACTGTCAGGACTATTTCACAACCATTATGTGTACACTCCATACGAAAAAAATTATCCAAAAATCGACTGAGTGTGTTATGTGTAATTACATAATGTCAGACGTCCACTCACTAATCAGTGTTGATTGGACTGTATTGGGAAAAGATTCGCCAATTAACATATTAATTTCTGTTTACTAAATCTTTATTTTGTACCTGATACATTTTGTTTGGAAATTTTGTATATCAAATAAAATCTTTAAAGGTGAAAATCGGTTTGGTAAATCCCGTTATTTTTGTGTGATAAATTTGGCCCCCAAAATAAAAATTTCTCCGATCACGTGCAAAGGTGGGGCTCTTCCATCAATTGGATCTACATTGCATGAAATATTCTGAAGTCATTGGAGACCGGCGAACAAAGTCAGGGGGGAATCCAAATCAAAAATCAGCGAAAATTTTTATTTTAATATGAAAACAAATCGAAAATCTCACGAATTAACGAACGTATTTTTTCAATTCCTATATTAAACCGCAGTACAGAGTTCTGAAAATGAAAGATATGGCATTTGTATCTGAATATTTTATTAAATGTAGGTTTTAGAAATTTTCTGACTGAAAAATATAATTGCTAATCAGGGACAGTCTCTGAAAGATTTTTCTTGCGAAACATTAATTGGTTATGTAATCCTTCTCATGTGACCGCACTAAAACAGCTTTTCATACCTGGTCGTTTCTACACAAACGACAGGGTATTAACAAGTGCGGTTTTGTATGCAATGTACATGTAATGTGCAAGAATGGCATAATTTATATTCTTACAAAATGCTTTACACATCATGTAATTTACTCTTTTTTATCTTCTGTAGAGCGGCCTAAAGTCACAGTCAACTCAGTGAAGTATACAAAGAATGAAGGGGATCCAGTCAATCTTCATTGTTCTTATACGGGTTTTCCAACTCCTGAAATTTCTTGGTTGAAAGATGGACAAAAAATGACACTATCCAATCGTTATACTGGTGGAACTGCAGGCAATCCATCGCTTTCGATACTCACAGCAGAAGGATCAGACAAGGGAGACTATCAGTGTTCTGCTACAAACAGTGTTGGATCCGATACAAGTAGTATAATAACTCTTTCGGTGGCAGGTCAGTTATTTTTACTATTGTTTGATAACCATTTACTCAGCTATGAGGAAGAGGAGAAAAACAAATCCAGGTTCAATTCAGTAACAACACACTATTAATTGAAAATAGAATGTGTTTTCATTTTTGGAATTCACTTTATAAAATATTTCCACAATCCAGTGTATTTCCTATATAGTTCCTTGAATCCAGCACCCTATGTAACGACATGTAACTAACTTACCCAAAGCATTTTTACAGCCTTGGTCATTATATATTTTCATGTAGCATGTGATATGGCACAAGCCAGAAAATAAGCAGACTGTCATCTGCAAAATGAGGTCCCCAGAGGGTGAATTTAGTGATGCTACCCTGCACAGCAGGGTAGCATCACTAAATTTACCCTCTATGAACCTCAGTCTGAATCAGGGTCTCAAAAACTAAACAGAAAGAGGTACCAAGAGGATAAATTGGCCCACTATTTGGGATAGCATCATCAAATTCACCCTCTGGGACCTCATTCTGCAAATGTCAGACTGCTTTTTTTCAGGCCTGATAATGGCAGTTACCATTTTTTTATAACCAGAAAGTGTGACTAACCCTGTGGTTATAAAAAAAAAAATCATTTCTGACTGAATAACTGACCCTGTGCACTATACACCCTTAGTGTAAATGTCATCTATATCAACTCTTTACCCAATGTAATGGTCAAAACCAGCCAGTACTATATTCAAACTCAGCTTAAGAACCCTCATTAGGTTTGTTTTTAGTGAATTCCAAAAATGAAAACATATTCTATCTTCAATTAATAGCTTGTTTAACATACATAAAAATCTGAATACAGGGATGAGAATGTACAACTTTTACAGCATTTTCTAGCTTTTTTCAATTGAACATTATTTTTCAAAACTTGCATGATTTTGCATGTCATATATAAAAAAAAAATCATTATGGGGGATGCAAGGTGTAGTTGAAGGTTTTAGCTTTTTGAAAGATGTGAGCATTTTTACCTAACGAATTGGCTGCATCCCTCTGCTTAACCCTTTACCCAATGCAGACAATATAAAAATTTATAATTTTAAATAGCATTTTTAAAAATTTTTCTAAAACTTTCAACAAAAGCATATCATGTGACCCCTCGTTGGAACGAGCTCGATGAGCTCGTTCCAAAGAGGGGTCACATGATATGGTTTTGTTGAAATTTTTTGAAAAATAGTATTTTTTTCAGCTGCTGAATTTGCATATTATGTGGCTGATTCGTTGGGTAAGGGGTTAATATTCAAATTCAGCAATGGAAAAAAAATTATTGTTAAAATAATTTCAACAAAACTTCACCGAAGTTAAGCAACGTCGAGCGCGGTTAGTAGTTGGATGGGTGACCATTTCAGCAACTGATTCGTGCTCCCATGTTGTATCCTTGGGCAAGGCACTTAACCCTGATTGCCTACATGGGGGCACGAATACGCTGTGTACTAAGGCGTACTGCACGTCGATGGTGCGCATGTCTTCAACCAATCTAACCCTGCCTTTGCCACGGTGCAGAGTTCAGAGTTACGATGTTGGAGAGCTGATAGCTGCTCGTCGTTGATCGGTGGTTCTCTCCGGGTACTCTGGCTTCCTCCACCTGTAAAACTGTCACCAACATGATATGACCCTGGCTGTTAATGTGTCATTAAACCCTAATAAAAAAAAAAAAAAAATTCAACAAAACTATATTATGAGACACCTCATTGGAATGAACTTGTTCCAATGAGGGGTCACATGATATGGTTTGTTGAAATTTTTTTGAAAAATTAAAAAAAAATATTATTTAAAGTACCCGGTAATAAATTTTGATATTGTCTGCATTGGTTAAAGGGTTAATAATGCCATATTATTGCCTTTTATCAAAAATAGACTCAAAAGCTTAATTCCTGTAAAGTTTCATAACCGGGTTTATTGGGGTCCTTGAAACTCTTGCATTGCCTTGAAAGTCATTGAATGGGAGCAAGGTGTCTCTGTAGGCAGAGGTGTGGACTGCAAGCTGAGAGGTTCTCGATTCAAAGCCCACCTGTGGCAACTGCATTGTGTCCTTGGGCAAGACACTTCAACCCCATTCCCCATCTGGGGGCACGGTGGCATTGTGTACTAAGGCGTACTGGATATCGATGGTGCAATTGTCGTCAACTAATGCTAACCCAGCTTGTGTGGAGTTAGTATGTTGGGGAACCTGACAGTTGCTCGGTGGTTCTCTCCGGGTCAAAAGTGTTGTTAAACGCCAATAAATAAATAAAGTCATTGAATTGAAAAATGTGTTATCAAAGCCCTGGAAGTCCTTGAAATTTATGCATTTACCTTGAAAATCCTTGATTTTTAAGAGTTAATGCTTCAAAATTTTAAATTCAATGCTGAAATTAAAACTTTTAAGCATTCGTAAAAATTAAGGACTTTGTCAACTAAAATCTGCTCTAGTGTTCTATTAAGCATTGACTGGTAAATATGTTTTTTTAGATTTTTGATCGAAAATAACCGTTTTATTAAACTAATATATATATATATAGATCTCAACCCCTATGTGAACCCAGGGACGTGAAGCTTAGTTTTACTTGTAAAATAATACCCAGTCAGTGTTGCTTGGGGTGGACATCTTCTAAAATGAGCAACATGGATACAAAGGATTGACAAAGCTGGTTTTATCTCCATGTTGCGTTCATGATTAACCATTGTGCAGAAATATGTGACCTTAAATACCAGTGAATAGGTAGAAATAAAAAATCCACCATGGGTACAACAGGAAGTGAATCAGTGTTTGTTTACTGTTTGAAACAAGCTCTGCTTAACCACAGTGACTGGAAGTTGTGGCTGCGACCACTCTTTTCATCGATAACAATGAATGCATCACATCAGTCCTGACCCCGTGTTACACATACAGTAGTCTATATAAAAAAGGCAAGTAGTGAAAGCTTTTTTTGCCCTGACCGATACCCCCTTCCCAGTTCATTTGTGAATTCGTCCATTGAACAACAGTTCCTCAACACAGTTTTCTTGTACAGCTATCCACAAGGTATTTAACTTCAAGTTTATCAGAACTTAATAATCAAATCATCATTCTACGGCTTCTTTATTTGATAAAAAAAAACTCTCCGTTCGACTTTTTTGCCCGCAACTCGACGCCATTGGAACAACAATGATGGCGTGACATTCCGTTGCTAGGTTGTACAAAAGTTAACCCAGAAAGCAAAACTACACACTGCGTTGTTCTTGTGCTGCAGACGACAGAACAGAAGAATGGATGTGGGCTGTAATGTAAGAGCCTTTCCTGCAAAACAATTGTTGCACCCCTGTCTTCGAGTTCTATTTATTGTCAAGGCACAACCAACTTATCCGAATTTTAATAAAAAAAAACTGGTGGTAATTTAAGACAGCGCTACCTTGTTGTCCGAAGTTGAAAATTCAGGAAGCTTTGAAAGGAATATGTATAGGCGGGCAGAAAGAGTATTAGATCTAGGCTATAGGCCTATATGACAGACAGGGAGGGGTGAGAGTGATCTCATGGCCTGTATAAAAAATTCTATTGCATTTCTTTTTTGCAATGCCAGTTAGGAATCGTGACATTGACAACATTTAAATTTAATGCTGAACAACATTAATCATAATAGTGTATTAGGCCCACCACATACTGACTGAAACGTGGAGAGGGGTGGGGAGGGGGGTGACTGGATTGGGTGTGCAAGGCTCGTTGCAGACACATATTATTCAGACGAAGCACTGGCCGATAAAGATATCTTGGGGTCTCGACAAAAATCTTTCGCAGGGACACTTTTTAAAAAAAAAAAGGAAGAACCTTTCCAGAAAACCCACATTTGTGCATGCGTTTGGGAGTCGGTGGGGAGGCAAGGCCAGTGATGCTTTTGGGGGAATGCCGTTCCCCTTGACCCCTTCTACTTGCTGCTGCAAACGTTCTTCCTCCTCATTTGCCAAACTTGAACTGGCTACATCAAAAATTACCAAAAACATAAAACTTGCAAATTGTGAATGAGGGGGGGGGGGGGGGGGAGCAGCTTGTAGGCACAGACTATTTAGACGTGGCGCTTGGTGAATGAAGATCAACAGTCCTCTGCTTGTAGGCAAAGACTATTTAGACGTGGAGCTTGGTGAATGAAGATCAACAGTCCTCTGCCTTATCAACGGCCCTCGATTCTCGGGCCGGTAATAAACCCTCGGTTCTTATTCATTCCTCTTGGACCGGTAATAAACCGCAACGCTCTCCAAACTCATGTTATTGTTATATTATTGGAAGATATCTTCAGAATCTGTAGTTTATGTTAACTTGGCTGCTCGTAGTTACTGGCTTTCTTGCCTCTAGATTCATAGATAAGCCTATTGCAACTTTTTTTCAATTACAACAAAAATTATACACATCTGGCCAAACCATGGTCGGCCGGGGATTTCTAGACCCCTCCCCGTGGGAAGTGAAACAGTGCCTGTTCACTGCAGTAAATAGGCTGTGTTTTACTGGTAAAATAGGCCCCAGTCACCAATGCTTGGGAGGTGCAAACCCTCTCTAAAATAGGCAACATGGCTTATTAATGCTCACCCCTTGTCTTTGAGTTGATACTCATGTTGTGGTCATGATTAGTCATTGTGCAAAAATATGTGACCTTAAACACCAATAAATAAATAAATTGTCTAGGGGGGGAGGGGGGGTCATACGCCTACATCAGCAGAATGTTGGGTGCCACCCCTAGACTGTGGGGCATTTCCAAAGTCAAATAACCTGAGAGAACGAAATAAGCAACACTAATAAGGTGTATAAATGGGGGTAGACTTTATTTATTTAAATGTTTCCTTTGAACTAACCGTAACATGCAGATACTGCTGCAGAGATGTCCAACTTCTAAGTACTTCCTTTTTCTTATCATAAGCAGCATAAAACATACGACTGCAGTCTAAAAGTTCACTGACTATCAGGGGTCAGCCTGGCAGCTGATTTTAGGGAGAAGTGACTTCTCCCTCCAGAGACTTTAGGGAGAAGTCAGGATCCAGGAGGGAGAAGTCAGTGGACATGAAGGAGAAATCAGAAAAAGAAACATAAAATGTATATGACATCGTGACAAAATAAATGAACATAGAGGACACAATTGTGGAGAAAAAAATAAATAAAAGTTATACAAACATACATTCACACACAAAACTAAGTCAGATGATATATAACAGAATGTAGGTTAAAATCCCCCCCTCCACTCCCCCACCCCACAAAAAACTGTGTCGTTCATGGTTTCTGAATACCCCCTAACTCTTTGCCTAACAGTGATGACTAAGGTTACCATGCAGTTGATTTTGTATTTGCCTCAACGTTGTGGATTTGAAATTTAGTATGACCCATGGTGAGTGTGTTCTTCTCTGTAATAGAAGGTATATTCTTTTTAAAAAAATATTTAAAGTGTTTAAAATAAATTTCAAGTTCATATAAGAAGCTGGGTCATTCATGGTTTCTGAATGCCCTAACTGAGTTGAAAAGCATAGTTTAAAAAGTTTTCGATATCCTTCTTAAATTAAGCGTTATTAACAATTTGAGTTAATTTATTTCTTAGGTAAATGACAAAATATTTCAGTTGTCTCCCTTCCCGGCTGCGCTGGGTAAATTGGTTATACACTGTTCAGAAAACTGACAATTTCTGCCAACCATCTTACACTGACACGTGCGATTGGTGCTTTGAAGGTCTGCCATTCTTATCCATCCAAATACCTGTGATTTCTATTGTAGCCTTATTACATTTAACCCCCTTCCAACACAACTTCACAAGTTTTCAAAGAATGCAAATTGCGGGGCGAATTTCAATGCAACCAATTTTTCAGTGGAACAGAGCGTAACCGCAAGCAATTTCGATATGGACGAACTGTCTCCAATACATTTTTTTTGTTTTGAAACAGTGGTTAACTTTAATAAATTCTAATTAATTCGATGCGAGTCTTGTGTGATTCGTTGTTTTGGCTGGCACTTTGATTTTAAATAACCATTTTGTGCTGGTTGCTATCAGTTGGGGCGAATTGTTCGAACGACTACGCCATTACAATTCTTTTCAGAAATATAAAATTGGGCTAGTTTAGGCTATTTTCATAGCCGTGTGACGGACTTTAACAGCAGCCGTGTTTACTTTTTTTTGCGAATGCGGAAGCGGGTGTTTTAAAAAAATAAAACATAAGAAAATACAGTAAACTGCCATGTCTCCCAAGGAAGTTTTGGAGGGCGACTTGAATTTCGCCCCCAATGTAAGCCAAGGCGACTTGAGGAATGACAAGGCGACTTCTTCGCCCAAGTCGCCCACTCGGCTGACCCCTGCTGACTATCACTGTAAAGCAGGTGACAAGAACTTTATCAGTTTCATTATTCCGCAATAATTTTTAGACGGTATTTTTAGACATCAGAAACCTTACGTCATCATTGTTGTTCCAGTGGCGTCGACTCGTGGGCAAAAAAGTTGAACAGAGAGTTTTTTTTATCAAATAAAGAAGCCGTAGAATGATGATTTGATTATTAATTTATGATAAACATGAAGTTAAATACCTTGTGGATAGCTGTGCAAGGTATCGGTCAGGGCAAAATAGACTTTCATTACTTGTCTTTTTTATATAGACTACTGTATGTGTAACACGGGGTCAGGACTGACGTAGTGCATTCATTGTTATCGGTGAAAAAAGTGGTTGCAGCCACAACTTCCAGTATCTGTGGTTTAACTCGTAAAATAGCACCCAGTCAGCCAGTCAGCAATGCTTAGGGTGGAGGTCCTCTATAATGGTCAAACTGCATTTTAAGGATTGACTCCACTTGACTTTATCTCCATGTTGTGATCAAGATTAGCCATTGTGCAGAAATATGTGACCTACACACCAATAAATAAATAAATAAATAAATAAATACACATCTGATAGATGTTATGATGACACAAAATAGTGTCGATCAAGAATTTCAACTCCATCCATTTAACCCTTTACTCAGCGTAACAGCCAAAACCGACCAGTGTTATTCTAAAAAATCGCCAATTAATTTTCATTTTTGTTTGTCTCAAAAACAAAGGTTATGACCCCTCATGGGAACGAGCTTGACAAGCTCGTTCCAATGAGGGGTCATAACCTATGTTTTTGAGACAAAAAATGAAAAATATTAGTTATTCATGAATTTATTTTGCCAGTGCCGTCTGCTTTTCATGTTAGGTAAAGAATTCGTGGTAAAAAATACAGAACATGACTCAGAGTATGGGGAGGTGGGGGGACAGAAAGTGACGACCATTGTTGGAGTTTTTCCTGTATTTCACACACACCTTCCATGAGCCCAATAAACAATTTAGTCTGTATGGGTTTGCCTTGTGACAATTTATGGCAGATTGCCTTTTGGGCTTCAGACACTCTTCTCATAAATTGTCAAAAGGCAACGACTTGTGAACAATATGTAATGATCAAAAATAAAAAATAATTCCAAACCAGTTGTTTTCTTTTCAGATTTTAAATACATTGACCAGAATTAAAAAAAATATTGAGTCAGCATTTGCTCATATATACTTTCAGGAATTTTTTCTTTCAGTTTTTTAATGCTTGATCTAAAATTCCTTGTTTTGAGGTGAATGGATTTTAAATGTGTTTTTTTTCTGTTTGTTGCTGATGGCAGGTGTGTGGGTGAGTGGCAGCGCTAGGATTTCAATTTGGGGGAGGGGCCTGAGTAAGATATGGGGAGCCCAAGGTCGAGATGCCAAAGTCATCTCCCAAATGCTGCAGGCCTGAGCTAGAGAAGGAGAGGGGAGGAGGTAGTTCAGCGATATGAACGTAGTGGCTACCCCCCCCCCCCTGTAAGGGGGTAGCCCCTATGTTCAGATCGCTAAACTAGGGAGAGGGTGGCCCCCTCCCATTTGTTTGTGTGTGTGTGGGGGAGAGGGGTCTGGGGGATCTCCCTAGAAAAAAATTTCATATTTGAACACCCTGGGAGTGATATCTCAGCGTTTCTTCAAGGCCTGACATGATGTGTATTGTTGTGTGCCATTTGCGGGTGTGATATTGGGAGGGAAAACCATGGTCAGAGAGTAATTTGAAGTCTGATTTTGTGGGGCCTGAGAGAAAAGCCGCCACTGGTGTGGGTGATTGTTGTCTGTTTTCGTTAATACCTCAAATAGTTTTATATTTTACTGTCAGGTTAACCTAGTCAGTTGTTCTGTAGTCATTACCAAGCTCATAGAAGTCAAGCTTATTCAGTCACAACTGTTATACACACATGCAATTACTCCATGTTAATAGTTTGAGTACAATTTGATGTTCACTGCATTAGATGTTAGAACTTTAGTCACTGTAATTCTTCTAGGAGGAGTCAAGGTAGTCACAATTGTCATATAACTAGGTGACTGCTGCATGCTCACTGTTAGTGTGAGACACATTTTTATTTTCACTGATTAAAATGTTGTGTAGTCACTGTAGTTTTAATAGGGGAGGGGGTGGACAGTGGTAACATCACAATTGTTATTTATGCTGATAGTTGCTGCATTTCCACTGTAAATACACAAAGCAGTAGTATTCTCTAGGGCTGCACGATATTAAAAAATGAACACCGGTATCGGTATTCAAAAACATACCGCGGTATACAGGAATATCGAAAACTGCTCAGATATATGAACATAGGTACCACAATCGCATGCCTTGATGATGCGATTCGAAAAACATTTACCCAATGCAGACGATATCAAAATTTATTATTTTAAAAATCTGTTTATCAGATTTCCCCCAAAACTTCTACAAAACTATATCATGTGTCCCCTCATTGGAACAAGCTCGTTCCAATGAGGGGTCACATGATATAGTTTTGTAGAAATTTTTGAAAATTAGTTTTTCAACTGGGGAATTTGTATATTACGAGGGCACATGCAGATGATTCCTTGGATAAAGGGAGAATACTATTCATTCGGGGATACAGTTAAAAAACTCAAGCCATCTTGAAAATTAAATTGTGGATAAATAAATAATGACGATAAACCGATATTTTTGTAATTACACCGGTATTCAATCGATATTGGTTTGAATACTGGTATATATCGGTTTATCGATATACCGTGCAGCCCTAGTATTCTCATTGGGGGTGGGGGGAGGGGTGTCAAGAAAATTGATTACCTAATTGATTAACTGGTAGAGTACTAGAAGCCACTTTCATGGCTCTGTTGAAAATTGTTGAAAGCCGCTATAGTGGCTTTACACTGTATATGTTTGCTTGACGTTTTCTCACCAGTAGAACAAAAAGTGTTTATATGAAGTTGTTTTGTTATAATTTATTGGAGATTGTCAACTGGCAGTCAACAGGTACTCTCCAATAAATTGCAACAGGTCAATTATTTATTAACCAAATTTTTGTTCAGTCAAGTCCCACCTTGCTAGTAGCAGTGAAATCTTAAAAAAAATCATGTTATAAATCATCTTTGAAAAATAATTCAGCACTTTTACCAGTTGATCAGCTAAGATAATAGATTTTATTATAAGCTAAACAACAGATTATCAAAAAAAATTGCAGAAAAAAATAAATCGTATCCCCCACTGTGAAGATATAGAAATTTTCACTTTCACGGTATCAGTCATAATGGCGGCTTTCAAAGCATCACTTCAAGGTGAATATGTGTCAAATTATCACTAGGAATGATCAATTTGTTCTAAAATCGTATGATGAAAAGAAAATCTAGTGTTTTTGAGTGGATACCATTCATTTCCAGCAATAATTCAACATATATTCACCCTGAATTGATGCATGAAATCCACGAGCTGAATCAGATCGGAAGATGCTACCTGTTCCAAGTATTAATCAAATCACTTTCGCGTATCAAGCTGTTTTACTTTCATGCATCAATTCAAGGTTGAAACGAGTGGAATTATTGATAGGAATGATTAGATGATTCTCTTATAAAAGCAAATAATAAAATGAAAATCTAGGGTTTTTTAGTTGATACAGTAAAACCTGTCTTGAGAGACCACTGTCTTGAGAGACTACCTGTCTTGAGAGACCACATCTGCCAGGCACCGATTGGTTTTACTCTATAATGGACCTGCAATGGGAGACCACCTGTCTTGAGAGACCACCTGTCTTGAGAGACCACTGTGACCTGGTACCAACTTGTATTTTTATGCCATAATAGACCTGTCTTGAGAGACCGCCCCTTTGAAGACTGAAACCATGACAAAAACTTTTTACCTGATCTAGAATTGGAAAATCCATTGTGGTTATATTAACATAATTAAAAGTATTAAAATTCTTAATTGGGTTTCAATTGCTAACTCATTAAAGATTGAGACGTTTTAATAAGACCCCTGTAAAAAGATTAGGATTACTGCTGAATAAACAATTTCACACAAACCTGAAATGTGGCAGATAGGAATAAAAATAAATTTGTGTTGAAAATCTTTTTGTAACAAATTGAAATGGACTGTTATAAAAATTATAAAAATAAATTAGTGTTGAAAATCTTCATTGTAATTACAAAAATCTATTCTTCTCCATTTCTGAATTTTGTGGTTGGTTATTCACTGACTTGAGAAAACCTGAAACCTGTTATGAGAGACCACCTGTCTTGAGAGACCACTTTTGTGTGGCCCAAAGGGCGGTCTCTCAAGACAAGTTCTACTGTACTGAAAATTATCTCACTTGTGACCAAGACAAATGGTTATTTTCGCTCGCACAAGCGCTTGTGAAAAAAGGAAACATTTGTCTCTTTTCTGCCATCTGAACAAATTTGTGTCAGTAAAACAATTGCCATGGTAAAAACACCTGCATAAAATAGAAAAAGGCCTGCCTACATACAATTTTACAAAAATGGCCTGAGAAACAAGATCTACAATGTGGGGCCATATTAAAACTTATCATCATACACCTAAGTAAAATGGGATATCACAATATAATTGCATGCATGAGTCTGCCTGATTTGCTGTTTGGTGCTTTTAAAAATTTTAAAATATTGGCTTCTGAGTCTTGGCCCTGTTAAGGATAAATTAACCACCCAATTAACTTCTGCATGTCTTCACTCTTTGGATTCATTTTAACCCTTTACGTAACCAATTTGACCACATCCTGCCATGTAATTTACAAATTGAGCAGTTGAAAAAAGATTATTTTTCAAAACATTTCAACAAAACCATATCAGTGAGGGGTAACATGATATGGATTTGTTGAAATGTTTGGAAAAAATTGAAAAAATAATGTTTAAAATAATAAATTTTGCAATCATATACGTTGGTTAAATGGTTAAAAAATATAAGAATACAGCTGGTTTTGGTGGAAGGTTTTACAAAAATGGATATCACATACTAAGCATGCATGATCTGCCTGATTTGCTGCTCGGTGCTGTTATATATGCTTTCACGCTTGCTTGAACTTAATATACAAAATCTGCTTTACAGTTAGGCCAACAGTAACAATACCACAAACATCGTTCACCATCAAAAATGGATTGCAGCTTGTGTTGAGGTGTCTTGTATCAGGGACAGTAACGTCAGTTACGTGGAAAAAAGATAATATAATTTTGAACACTAATACTGGGACACGCAGTGGAGGAACTAAATCTGTACCGACGCTGACCATCAATCCAGTGGCTTTGACTGATGCTGGAACCTATGAATGCTCGGCTGCTAATGGAATCCTAACAAGTACCGGTCCTACAATAAAAGTTGTTGTTGAAGGTAAGTGGCTTTATTATATGCCTATTATGTTTCCTCCGGTTCCATATTTACAAATCCATATGGAACACATGTTCCAGGGACCGACCTGGGCATGCGCCAGTGCGTATTTGGTTCTGAAACATCAGGACCTGGCTCTTAAATCTCAGAAATAGGCTTCTCAGTTGGCGCGTAATTTCTCAGATCATATTTTGATATTCTTTCGATGGATAATCGAGAGAGACACTCTTACATGTATTATATATATGATTATCATTTATCATTGTTGTAGAGTGCTTAAGTTAATACTTCAAGTCTTAATTACCAAACATTAATCTTCACTGTGGTTTCTGATCAAGTCTTGGCTGCCTAAATAGGCAGCCAAGACTTGATCAGAAACCACAGTGAAGATTAATGTTTGCTATAGTGTACTAAATGAAAATGATGTGAGCTATTACATACTTGCAATGTGTGTTACAAACAGCAGTGTGACTCCGTAAATTGAAATCTGGCGCATGAATTGAAAAAATAGGCTCCGAGGCTAGAGCGTATTTTAAATAGTCCTGATCGGTCCCTGATGTTCCATACATACACAGAACGATTCACTCATTTCAATGGGTTAATCGATATGGCATGAGTGCCAGCGTAGAAGGACGAAATGAGAGTCTGCAGGCCTCGAGCTTTATCCTCCTGTGATGGCACAAGTGTCATGTCAATTAATCATTTCACACACGTGTGTCATTCTGTGTTGAATACATGCCTTCACGTCTATAAATAAACTTATTAGAAGGGTACTCAACAATTCATTGGACAACTCGTCTCCTGAGTTCCAATGTGTTCTATGTGCCAGTAGGCACATAGAACACATTGGAACTCAGGGGACGAACTATCAACAAAAAGAATACATTTTATTGCCAATCAAATTTGCGTACCCATACATACTCTTCTTCTTCTGGATATTCATTATCCCCTTCATATATCGACTCTGTTTCTTCTCCGCTATTTTTGAACACATTAAACTCACCACATCCTTCAGTTTTAGACATTTTAGTAAGTTATTTTGCAATTGGTTCAGTTTCATTTGATCAATCTTCTGCTCAAGATTTCCGTTCAGCACATGTGTGCGGAATGGACTTTCATTTTCTACATGGTTTAGTGTTACAGTAGATGAGGATTTCAGAGAAAAATGTGTAATAAAGATATTTCCATTCAACTATTTTTACACCTGATGTCAAAGATCCTTCAAAAGAACTAAACTCATAATTGGCCAATCGAAATGTCTCATTCTGACTCTGATCAATTTGGAAGCTGTGGTGACAGCCAATAAATCGAATGTCAATTATTTTTTGTTCAAATCCACCTAAATTAACAAAATTAAACTTGTTCTATAAATGGAGAGTGATTGTATATCTCTCAGATAACGACATCTAATTTCTTAAAAATTATAAACAAATAACCTATTTGTACATAATTTTCATTTAAATTTTTCTGTTTACGTAATACTGTTTACGTAATGATCTGTCACACTTGTTTTCCAATCACACCCAAGTTTTGTTTTTATTTTTATTTCAAGCAGACGTCAGAACTGTCAACTTCTACAAATCAGACCAAATTTTCTCGAATTTATAAAAAGCTAATTACGGATCTAGAGGCATATATTAAACACAAAACACTGCGATGTGATAACTCCACTCTGTGGGGTGATTTAGTTACAATCCACTCTCCACGTACTAAAAATTAAACGCATAATGCTGCGATGTGTGAATGCATTCGATCATACTGCACTCATGCCAGCACAGAAGGATAGAACTCAAGGCTGTGCCTTTCGTTCCATCCTTCCAGGCTGCCACTTGTCCCATATTGACGAACACACAAGCCTGAAAATAATTTTCATTGCGCTTCCATTTAACCCTTTACCCAACGAATCGTCCATATCCGCCCGCATAATATGCAAATTCAGCAGCTGAAAAAATATTATTTTTCGCAAAAATTTCAACAGAACCATACCATGTGACCCCTCTTTGGAACAAGCTCGTCACGCTCGTTCCAAAGAGGGGTCACATGATATGGTTTTGTTGACTTTTTTTTTAAAAATGTAAAAAATGATATTTAAAATAATAAATTTTGATATCGTCTGCATTGGGTAAAGGGTTAAGAATGATATCTGACGTATTACAAAATGGAATTTGAGACTTCAAAATAGTGTGTTTTGGGTGTACATGTACCTTCATCTTAAAGCTGCTCAGAATTCATCCAACCATACCTTGTTTGGCAGGGCTCATTGAGCCCTGCCAAACAAGGTATGACTGATTTCATTCAGAATTGGAACTGAATTACCCTTCAGACATAATTTAGATACATGTATGGCTATATCAAATCATATTCCTTCACATGCTGTTAATACTGATGAGCTGTACAGTCACTTTCTTCACACTTCCCAACTTGCCAGGACCAGAAATCACAATCATCATTAATTTTAGGCTTGCTAGTTATGTACATGATTTCCAGCATGCATGATGCTCTGATCACTGAACTTCATTGATAATATTGGTATCCGACATTTTGACTGATGATTTTAAACCTCAGACATTGGCCTTTTTGTATCTGACATTGTCCTTGTCTGACCACTTATTTTCTGGTATGCGAACACATTCACACATTGTAATGTTCTGTATATTTATTGATAAAGTACCACTGATCTCTTTCTAGGGCTGCACGATATTCAAAACTGAATAACGGTATCGGTATTCAAAAAAATACTGCGGTATACCGGTATATCAAAAACTGTGCAGACATTTGAACACAAGTACCACAATCGAGACTCGAGACATCAAAGTCAGAATGAATTAGCCTGCCTTGATGATGCGGTTCGAAAAACCTTCACCCAGCGCAGATGATATCACAATTTATTATTTTAAAAATTAGTTTATCAGATTTTCCCTAAAAATTTCAACAAGACTATATCACGTGACCCCTCATTGGAACGAGCTCGGAGAGCTCATTCCAATGAGGGGTCACATGATATAGTTTTGTTGAAACTTTTGAAAATTATTTTTTCACCTGCTGAATTTGTATATTACGAGGGCTCAAGCAGACGATTCCTTGGATAAAGGGATAATATTATTCATTCGGAGCTACAGTTAAAAAAACTCCAGACATCTTGAAAATTAAATGGAGGGTAAATAAATAATGACGATAAACCGATATTTTTGTAATTACACCGGTATTTACGCGATATTGGTTTGAATACCAGTATATATCGGTTTACCGATATACCGCACAGCCCTATCTCTTTCCAACTGAATTGCTGGAATGCTCAATTGTCACATATATAGTAAAGTGTCTCAACCACAACCATCTTAAGGGACTGGCTGCAAATAAGCAATGCTCAACAACAAAAAAATTCTCTCCACTTTCATTTTCTCACTGCCTGGCAGTCATCAATCACCTTTTAACTCACCTGACTGGTTAAAATGCAAACCTACTAATGGTAGTAATCGGTCCAAAAAATACATTTTTTTATTCACTGAAATGTTACCCGTGCCAGATCTTGATCCTTGAAAGGATTTCAAAATGAGCTCTAAAAAGGCTTCCCAAAGATCAGCATCGGATTCTCTTATTATTGATTTCTAATAAATGTAGAAAACTTGTCGACTCGTATACATACAAATGTTACATTGGTGTGGGAGCAAAATACGTGAAAATATATCAATGAAGCTTTGGAATACAGATGTCTTGAGATACCTGCCACCAAAATAATACTTGGCAATGCATGTAGGGATGCACAATATTCTAAACTGAATACCACTATCGGTATTAAAAAAAAACTGTGCTATACCTGTATATCAGAAGATTGTTCAGATATCTGAACAATCGTGACTTGAGCCAACACAGTGGAACGGATTAGCATGCATTGATGATGCAGTTCGAAGAACCCTTTACCCAACGCAGACGATATCTGAATTTATTATTTTAAATATTAGTTTATCAAAGTTTTTCCAAAATTTTAACGAAATAATATCATGTGACCATTCATTGGAACGAGCTCGATGTTTTGTTGAATTTTTTTTAGAAATATTTTTTCAACTGCTGAATTTGTATATTAAGCAGGTAGCTGATTCATTAGGTAAAAGGATAATATTCATTTGGGATTACAGTTAAAACTCAAGACATCTTGATAATTAAATTGTGGGGAATTAAATAATGACAATAAACCAGTATTTTTGTAATTAAACTAGTATTCATTTGATACTGGTTTGAATACCGGTATGTATCAGTTTTTTTTTTATATATTGTGCAGCCCTAAATGCATGAGGATCAGATGCCACCTAAGGATGGCCCTGGGTGCCAGTTTTTACTTGTCCACCACTGTCTTGAAAGTCTTGCATCTTTTCACTCAGTGGAGTGTACTGAATCTGTAGTTTTAATAATAATAATAATAATAATAATAATAATAATAATAATAATAATAATAATAAATTGTTAATAGAATAATAGAGAGTAATAGATTGTTCTTATATAGCTCCTCATCCCACGAGGTACATACATTAGTTACCATAATACAAGACTCATTTCTGAAAGTCTGCAGTGATGTCTTCAATTTAGTTAACCCTTTACCCAACGTAATGGCCAAAACCGGCCAGCGCTATTCTCAAAAATCGCCAATTAATTTTCAAAATATTTTCATTTTTTGTCTCAAAAACATAGGTTATGACCCCTCGTTGGAACGAGCTCGTCGAGCTCGTTCCAACGAGGGGTCATAACCTATGTTTTTGAGACAAAAAATGAAAAAAATTAATTATTCAAGAATTTTTTTTTGCAATTGTCATCTGCTTTTCATGTTAGGTAAAGGGTTAAGGTTGTGTGGGAAGTGAAGCCTGAAAAGATGCGATTTCAGTGCACTCTTGAATGTATAAAGAATAGGCATCTTCAGGAGTTCAGGTGGTAGTGAGTTCCAAACTTTACGGCCGGCGTAATGAAACTTGCGACGGCCAATCTTTACATAGTTTGTATTCCATAAACATAACAACTTTTGTGATCCAGATCTAAGTTCACGCCTGGGAGTGTGCTCAGACAGCAGGTCGGAGAGGTACGGTGGCAAGAACTTCTTAAAGTGTCGGTAACAAAGAACAGCTAATTTGTAGTCGATACAGGCGTGAAGTGGCAACCAGTGTAGTTCTTTAAGGATTGGGGATACATGTGACCTTTTGGGCTTGCACATGACTATGCGTGCAGCTGAATTCATGATACGTTGAAGACGATTAAGCTGCATCTTAAGGGTGAATATCCAATGTATTTCACAAGTGCAGCACTAGTAAGTCATACTGCACATCGATCGTGCACTTGTCTTCAACCAATGCTAACCCTGCTTGTGTGGAGTTAGTATGTTGGAGAGTCTGGCAGTTGCTTGCCATTGCTCAGTGGTTTTCTCTGTGAACGCCAGCTTCCTCCACCTTTAAAACTGTTCAACATTAGGTGACTCCGGCTGTCAAAAGTGTCATTAAACTCCAGTAAATAAATAAAGAACTATGAATTTAACCAATTATATCTTGTTTGACAGAGCTCACTGAGCTCTGTCAAACAAGGTATACAGAGATTATTTCCATTATGTGCATGTACAAAATATGTATCCGAGTCAAGCTCCAAGTTCTAAGGGCAGATCACAATGAGTCGAAGACTCGTCGTGATCTACCCTTAGAACCCGGAGCGAGACTCGGATTCAAAATATGTATCCAAGTCGAGCTCCGGGTTCTATTGGCAGATCATGTCGAGTCGAAGACTCGTCGTGATCTACCCTTAGAACCTGGAGCGAGACTCGGATACATATTTTGTACATCCACATAATGGTAATAATCATTTCATCTTACAATATATTGGGGATAAGTCAAGAATGTAGACAAATATATAATGAACTATTTATTCGTACAGATGAAGAAAAAGGAAAAAAGGAATGTGCTTGTACCCGACCCTCTGATACAAACATCTCTATCAGGGGGTCGGATACATGACAGTTGCAGAGTTAATACAGACAAAATACATGTTGATTGTAAGATAAATTTGGTTATCAAACCGCATTATGGTAAATATTTGCTGCCGAAAACTTAACCATTTTGACATCAGAAAGAGAGGGTGGGTTAATCATGTAATTTCGGTGCCCATATCATCTACTCTTTGTGTTGCGTGAAGGGTTAAATTGATACTCCCTTTTAATGCCCTTTGGAAACTGAAACTAAATTACAAGTTTGTGTATCCTAATCCATATGTCTTTGTGAGGAGGAAAATAAGGTATTGCATATTTCATGTTTGAAACCTAGGTTGTATATAATTGTATAAGTAACAGCTGCTTCTCATTTGTGTTTCAAAAGTCTTGTAACAGCTTTTTCAAACATTTGCCTTCCATGCTGACACTGTGATAGAATATTTAATTTTCAAAAAACAAACTTCAGAATAAAAGAATACATTTAACTCTTAGAAGCCGGGAGTCAAGTTTTCTTGTCTGTGATGTAATACGGCAGGTAATCTGATTGTGATGGTTCAGCTATCTTTGGGCTGGGGGAGAATTAAACACTGAGCAGGTGCTTCTAGTCAAGTGTCGTCTGCCTGAATAGGCAGATGACACTTGACAAGAAGCACCTGCTTTACTGGAAGTTTTTTGCGGTATGTCATGTTCAATAAATTGATTCTGATTCCCTGGCTTCTAAGAGTTAAAATATTTTTAACCCTTTACCCAAAGCAGACGATATTAAAATTTGTTATTTTAAATATTGTTCTTTTAAATTTTTCAAAAAATTTCAACAAAACCATATCATGTGACCCCTCGTTGGAACGAGCTCGCCGAACGAGCTCGTTCCAACGTGCTCGTTGGAACAAGCTCGTTCCAACGAAGGGTCACATGATATGGTTTTGTTTAAATTTATTGAAAAATAATATTTTTTCAACTGCTGAATTTGCATATGACATGGCGGATGTGGGCAATTCATTGGGTAAAGGGTTAACCTTTTCATGCTAATCTTGCTGAAATAAAACAAACTTTATTTCTGGATGAAACTCAGAACTTTCAGAATTTTCCTTGGAATAACTTGTTAGCTGTAAAAATAACGATATGGATATTCAAAAAACATAATGGGTGTGTGTGTGTGGGGGGGGGGGGGGTGGCGTCTTACTTACCCGGTTGCTCTTGTTTAGGTTGCTATAGTTTCGATAAAATGTGTGAAAATTAGGTAGATCAAATGGAGACTGATTATAGTCAATATCTTGGAAGTTTGTTCGCTTAATTAAACACTTTGTGTGCCACCCTTCGATGTGGTTTGTAGAATGTGGTCCAACCATATCAAAATGGTTCCACATGAACTGTCTGTGGTCACCTTCCACCCAATAACTCGTAACGTAGTCAGTAAACCGTTCAACACTTGAACTGACTTGAGCCACCCCAAGAGTTAAGAACAGGCAATAGGGGAAGAGGAATAGCTCTCCGTATCACACACTGAACTTCTGGATTATCCTCATTTATTACTTTCCAAGGTGTAGGTGTATTTTACTGGAATTTCCGGGTTTGATTATAAACGATAACTTCACAAGTGAATTATGCAATCAACAATTGTGTCATGTATCCATGCACGCAAATGAAGACGCTTTGCTGTGGGTGTAATGGGGACTTCATTGGGTTTTTTTTGCTTTTTTTTTTTTTTTAACCCTTTACCTAACATGAAAAGCAGACGACACTTGCAAAAACAATTTGTGAAGAACTATTATTTTTATTTTTTGTTTCAAAAACATAGGTTATGACCCCTCATTGGAACAAGCTCGATGAGATCATTCCAATGAGGGGTCATAACCTATGTTTAAGAGACAAAAAATGAAAAATAATGAAAATTAATTGGTGAGTTTTGAGAATAGCACTGGCCGTTTTTTTTGCCATTACGTTAGGTAAAGGGTTCAATAATATAATTATCGTTAATAATGAAAAGTAATAAACAGAGTAATCGCTTGACTGGACTGGTTACGTGAAATAATTCATTTGAGGCGAGGGACTATATTGTAAAACACTCTTGCGCATTCGTGCGCTCGTGTTTGTACAACGTCCCTCATCTCTCATGAATTATTTCATGTAACCAGTCCAGTCAAACGATTACTCTCTATACAATGTTTTTAAACCACGTTTTTGTGCGTACTTCCAAACAGCTTGTCCAAAATGAAAACAAAAACATCCTTTGAGAGTCACAGTGGGGAATGTTAGCTGAATTGCATTGCAAATAACCATCTTTTATTCTTAAAAAGATTTAGTGTAATGAGTGACAATGAAAAATCAAAAACACATGAACAATCATCACCACAGACCAAGCCTGATTATAAGCAACCTGTCATTTGCAAAACGTGGTCCCCCAAAGGGTGAATTTGCAGATGCTATCCCATACAATGGGCCAATTTATCCTCTAGGTATATCTTTGTGTTTTGGCTTGAGACCTTGATTCAGACTGAGGTTCACAGAGGGTAAATTTTGTGATGCTACCCTGCTGTGCAGGGTAGCATCACAAAATACACCCTCTGGGGACCTCATTTTCAAGATGACAGTCTGTTTATTTTCAGGCCTGCCACAGACAAACATATATGGAACAGACTATAGTGTGTTTACTAGGCATATTAGTTATTAATTACCTATGACCAACCGGGTAGGTGAGACTAACCCAATACATGTTGTGTCTGCTCATAAATTTTGTAAAATAGCCAGCCATCATTTTTAAAACTCGTCGAGACACTGTGGCCAAAAAACTGAAAATCACCCAAATCATCAAAACCCAATTTCTTTCAATGCCAATTGTAATAATAAAACTTAATTCAGTGGAAGCTATTGACAAGAGGATATAAAACATTGAAGTTTAGCAGTCATCAAAAATGACCACCAGTTGCCATTTTTAGCTGACCTGGCTGAAAGTCCAGTGAGCTAAAAGTGATCATTCTTTGTCTGGTGTCTGTGAACATGGTGTTCATGACTTGTCCTTCAAAACCGTTTTACTGATTTCAGTTAAATTTTAGGTGATTGTCTATTCTGACATTGACATTTTGTTGTTCAAATCAACTTGTCCTGCCCCATATAAGGAGGGGATGGGAAAAAAATGCTACCAAATTTAATAAAAAAAAATGATGGATACAATGATTTGATATTTGGTACTGAGTTTCCTTTTGAGGTGTAGAATAAAGTTTGTTCATACAAAAGTCGTAGGGCAATGTTTGTCTTTGTAATGGGAGGAGCAAGATTTTTTTACCCCAACCAAAATTTCTGTTCTCTAAATTTCTGAACCAATAACCTGATTTGAACTAAATTGGTACGTGGTGTTATTGAGTTCAAAGTACTTATTAATGCAAAAATATATTTCCTTGTTCTATGTGGGAATCGTACAAGATAAAAATTGTAAAATTTTCAAATGCCCATGTATTCCAAACTGCACAGAACAGAGAACTGTTATTTGGTATGAAGTATCTTTAGGACCAGTAAAATCAAATGATTAAAAAATTGCCATCAGTTGTGTTGTAGTGTACTGCAGGAGGGGAATATCCGGAAATTTTTTTTAAATCTTCAGAACCACCAATCAAAATCTTATATTTGGTGTTCATCATTCATAGGAGATCAGATTCAACTTTGTTCAAATCAAGTCCATTGATTAATATTTGGCTTCACTGTTAGAACCTGAATTTTTACTTGGTACAAGATGAGAAATATTCTTTAAAAATATTTCTTGAACCCCTTGTCAGAATCTTTTGATATATGGCGGTAATCTTAAAAAAACTCTGCTTCTTGAGATACATGAGTCAAAGTCAGAATCTTGTGATATTTGGTATACTCAGAGAGGTCAGATCAAATTTGCTTAAATAAAGTTTGATAAAATTAAGCCAATTGGCTCATATTTGGACTCCAAACAGGAGTCCAAATTTTAATTTGGTGCAATATGAGAAATATTCTTTAAAAAATCTTCTCAAGAACCACTAGTCAGAATCTTTTGATTTTTGGTATACAATATTGTTACAGGGGTCAGATGAAAGTGTATTCAAATCAAATCCCTTACTTAGTATTTAGGTTCCTTATGGGAGCCCATATTTTAACTTACTGCAACATGAGAAAGAATCTTTAAAAATCTTCTTGAGATTTACCATTCAGAATCTCAAATTTATGTACAGGATCCTTAAGGAAAACATTTGTTCAAACCATGTTCCTAAGTTGATAATTATGTTCCCTATGGCAGCCTGAATTTTAACTTCAAATTTTGGGAATATTTATATAATCATCTCCACAACTACCAGTCATAATCTTTTGATATATTATATACAGCATCCTTACAGAGGGCAGATTTAAATTTGTTCAAATCAAGCCCCTTTATTAATTTTTAGGCTCCCAGTTGGAGAATGAATTTTAACTTTTTGCAATATGAAGAATAATCTTTACAAATCTTCTTCAGATCCACCAGTCAGAATCTTTTTACTCCGTGCCAAACAAAGTTTGCAGGGGAAAAAGCAATGGGCTCAACCTTCCTTCTATCAGTCGATCTGCCCATCTGTCTGTCTGTCCATCTGGGCTCATATCTTCACAACCGATGGCCGGATTGCGATGAAACTGCATATGCAGTGGTTGTAACACAAAATATTACAAGTATGCTCATTCAAGTAGTACTTGTTAGTATACAATCTGAAAGCAGAACTGAAACAGGTCCCATAAACATGAATTGCTCTCGCAAAAAAAAAAAAATGGCAGGATGCATTTATGGGGCCTCATCAAAAGAAAAATTTGTCCATCCCTGAAAGAGGAAGTGGATATACAGAAACTTTCAAGTGTACACCTCACCATTGCATCAATGGATTACCCAATTTTCCTATTTCCTATTGTCTTTGCACAAGATGGTAATATGGCTTCTATAGAGTTAACAACACTTTTGACTACCAGGGTCACTTCATGTCAGATAGTTTTGAGGGTGGAGGAAGCCAGAGTACCTGGATATGCATTGGGTATAGATTAATAATAAATATAACAATAACGTGAGTTTGGTGTTACAGTTTATTAACCCTTTACCCAATGCAAACGATATCAAAATTTATTATTTTAAATATCATTTTTTTTAATTTTTCAAAAAATTTCAACAAAGCCATATCATGTGACCCCTCATTGGAATGGGCTCAATGAGCTCGTTCCAATGAGGGGTCACATGATATGGTTTTGTTGAAATATTTTGAAACATTTAATTTTTTCAACTACTCAATTTGTTTATTACGTGGGCAGATGTGGGTGATTCGTTAGGTAAAGGGTTAACAGCCTGAGAGGAATGAATAACAGCCTGTGGTTTTATTGAATACCCGAGATGAAGTTGAGGACTGTTAATAAGCCAGAAGGCTGTTATTCAGTCCTTGAGGGCTGTTAAAAATCTGAAAAGCCTGACAAAATCATGTTATTACTACTATTAACGTGACTGGAAGTGGGTAGCGGCCATTAATGAATTTTATTTTCATTAATGGCCAGCTGCCTACTTCCGGTTGAGTTTCACTGCCATGCTAAACTTTGTTAACCCTTTACCTAACGTAACGGCCAAAACCAGCCAGCGCTATTCTCAAAAATCGCCAATTAATTTTCATTATTTTCTTCATTTTTTGTCTCAAAAACATAGGTTATGACCCCTCGTTGGAATGAGCTCGTCGAGCTCGTTCCAACGAGGGGTAATAACCTATTTTTTTGAGACAAAAAATGAAAAAAATTAGTTATTCAAGAATTATTTTTGCAAGTGTCGTCTGCTTTTCATGTTGGGTAAAGGGTTAATATACTGGGGAGGACCGGTTAAAGTAGAAATAATATTCAGGAACACAAGGTAAAAATTGTTAAGATAATTCAATCCTATAATATATTGACTTGTTTCTTCCATGACAGAATATCGTCAGTGATTTAATATAAAAAATTTTTTTTATGATTCACTTAAGTTACATGGGTGTGTGCATGAAGTGTTACAACAGCTGGTACTCTGCGTCAAGTTCCAGTGTTGTATGTATTAATGTCACTTAACCATCCAAGTTGAAGAAGTCACAACAGTGGAGCCCACTGATTTGGATATGTCCTATTAGAATAATCATGTCAACTGAATATAATCCAACACGAGCTCATCCTGGCTGTTGAAAGTGTCATTAAACCCCAATAAAACAAAATGAAACAAAATCTGAATTTTACTTACAAACACAGAACAATTTTCCATATATTCTGTACAAATTTGACCTGTTAATTTCATGTAGTTACAGAGCAAACTCCTGTTAAATGTTAATTAAAAATCCTGAGGAAATTACCCTTTCACCAAATTCCTCTTATTAGTCTGTGTGAAACACACAGACTATTGTTGTTGTATGGTTGGTTCAGACATGTTAACCTAAGAATAATTTTTCAGGGAACCTGAGGGTGATTTTCAGGGAAATGGGATGGATTTCAGGGAAAAGTTCGCGCGCAGGCAAAATAAAAGAAAAAAACTTGTGAATTTTCAGCTCACGGACCACTATTAACAGGAGGTTATATCCAGAACTAGTTGTCAACTATGCTGATGCATTTATGCTATGTTGAAAAATTTAAAAAAATCATAAAATAACTGTTGATTTGCCCCCCCCCCCCCCATATCCTCTTCTTCATGAGCCCCCCCCCCCCTCCCTCCCCACCCACCCACACTGTCCCACAGAGCACATCCACCTGTGGTTTGCTCCTATCAAAGTCTATTTAGCTAATAATTTCCCAAGT
Organism: Pictodentalium vernedei; assembly: GCA_031216915.1. NCBI lineage: Eukaryota > Metazoa > Mollusca > Scaphopoda > Dentaliida > Dentaliidae > Pictodentalium > Pictodentalium vernedei. The sequence goes on along the minus strand of CM062288.1, from coordinate 24,370,989 downwards.
CTGGAAATGTTAAAAGGAAAAGATGTCCTGATGTTCAGTTACTTCAAGAACATTAGTACTCAGAAAGTATCTTTATCAAACTTCATGCATGTGGGACGCTTATGCCCTAAACAAAACTTTTCTTTTCATCATTGAAGCATTTTTGTTCAATTCCATTCAAAATTTTCTGGTTACAGATGGCCAACAGTTAACAGTTCTGTAGTCAGCACAACAGAATAAATGTGGTGTTAGAAAAAAAAGTCCATTGTGTTTAAATATGCTGTCATAATTTTTCGGCATCCTAAGCGACATTAACCTACTTTTAAGCTGTGCTAAATAGTTGATGTTTACGTTTTGATTTTGGAAAAGGGATGAGAATTAAAGCTATTCTATGAAGGAATAAATAAATGTATATTATTTAATTCCTTTTCATATATTTTAATTCCCCAAAACTGCATTTAAATGAAGGTGGAGTTTTCAATTTTTTGAAAGTAAGTCACCTATTTTCACTTCGACACTCGCAAATTTATCACAAATCTCCGAAGAAAAACCCCAGAAATAAACATGAACACAGTTGAAATATATATCGTAAAATAGCCTTTTCTTAAATAAATTTAACTTAAATCCATATTTTACTGCTTCGTGAGTTTTTACCAGAGTTTGAAATGCATGTGATTTGACTCCGAACGTTTTTCATAAGTTACAACAGGAACGAAATATTTGACTGTTGTTTTCCGGGATTTTGGGTCCAAAACTGATTCCCGTCCGGGAGGCCGGGAACTATACTGAAATTCCGGGATTTTCCCGGGCATTCCGGGAGAGTTAACATGTCTGGGTTGGTTTCTTCGTCTTTTTTTTCTTATTCTCCTGTCTTCTGTCTTCTCCACACTTCCTTGTCCACATGATAACGATACGTCCCATTTCACTGATTTATGACATACTGACAGACAGTCAAAAGTTCTCTGCACCCTATGTTTTTCAGGTCTCCTGATCCCTTGAGTGTGGCCCACTCGGCTACAGAGTTTTCACAGCCTCTAATTTCCTGTAACAGTACATTATCCCCAAACAATACTATGTATTATTTATTCACACTGGAGAAATGTGAACAGAAGTAGAGGTAGCTGTTAAACTTTAAATGTTATCTCGCTATTTTAATCAGACAGATGTTAGGTCTTCAACCAAGTTGAGAGAAACCCTTTGCTTTGCAAGGAAATAAAGTATAAGTTACTCAGTTCAATGCTTTTAACCCTCTCAAGACTTCAATGTGCGTTCCAAAGATTTTATTTCAGTGAGAATAATGTTAACACTTTCCATACTCACAATTCTGCTCTAAACATCATTCAGATAACTTGCAGAGCAAAAAATGTCCATTTCTGATCCCTTGTTCTAACCCTTTGAATGCTGTGCACATATATGCTTTTTCTGGTTTCTTGGAAAAATTTATCTGATTCCTGTTTGAATATCTTTAAATACTATTAACGAAAACCTATTTCTGATTTCTTTAAAAATATTTCTCCACCAATATTAAGCCTCCATAAATTCTCTTTCTGTTTTTTTTTATTTCTGATGCTTTAACCCCTTTCACACAGACTTGAAATTACTGGATGCAGTAAATTATGTTTTATCAAGTTAAAAGAACTATTTTGTCTTAATACATCCAATACAGGCATTTATTTTATTATATTTTGTTTGAGAGAGCTCTATGAGCTCTGTCAAACAAAATATAATGAAATAAATTCCCCATGGGAACCACAGGAAGTGAAGCCATACTTATTAACAATGCTTGGGTGAAAGTACTCGAAAATGGGCAACATAGGTATAAACGATTGGCTGTACTTGACTTTGGGGGCACAATGACGCTATGTACTGAGGCATACTGCATGTCGATGGTGCGCATGTCTTCAACCAATCTAACCCTGCCTGTGCTGTGGTGCAGTGTTCAGAGTTACGATGTTGGAGAGCTGACAGCTGCTCGTCGTTGCTCGGTGGTTCTCTCCGGGTACTCCGGCTTCCTCCACCTGTAAAACTGTCACGATTAGCCATTGTGCATAAGTATGTGACCTTAAACACCAATAAATAAATAAATGTACTTGACTTTATCTCCATGTTGTGGTCATGAATAGCCATTGTGCAGAAATATGTGACCTTAAACACCAATAAATAAATAAATAAGTTTATCTCTAGAATACAAGGGGACTTAATTCCTGTATAGAAAAGACACTACCCATAGCCCAAAACCTGCATCATGAAACCTGAGAGGCTTATTTACTAAACTTGTGATCATTAAAAGTTGCCTTGTTCAACTTTTAACGATCTAGGCCTGGCAATCTTGAAAATCAAGGAGTGCAAATCAGTTGCCCTCCTCAGATTGCTTGGGAGTGCAACTGCACCTGAAATTTTAAATACAAAAACTTATATGCTATTTTGGTTATATTCACTTCAAGGTGTTAATATTGTGACTGAAAAATTGTACTACTACATTCAGCTACATAGTGGACAAATTGGCACACACATCTTCTCATTATTCAAAATGTTGCAATCAATTCTTATGTGACTGTCTTCTACACACAAAATGTATCGAAATTCTACGCAGGATGGGTCATGATTTATTGCAAATCGTCCCCTGAGTTCCAATGTGTTCTCTGTGCCAGGAACATTGGAACTCAGGGGGACGAAATGATAATAGATTTTAAAGGCAGTACCAAACAGGTCTGGAATTCCAGAAAATCAAGGGGTGCAAAAAATTGCTCTCCTCAATTTTTTCTAGGCGTGCAGTAGGCGTGCAGCACTGCTAAAGAATGCCAGGCCTGACAATTACTGATTTAGTAAATAAACCTCTTGGGTACCCCACAACAGCAGTAAATTATTTATTTATTTATTGGTGTTTAAGGTCACACATTTCTGCACAATGGCTAACCATGACCGTGACAGTTTTACGGGTGGAGGAAGCCGGAGTACCCGGAGAGAACCACCGAGCAACTGTCAGCTCCCCAACATACCAACTCCACACATGCAGGGTTAGCATTGGTTGAAGGCAGCTGCACCATCGACGTGCAGTACGCCTTAGTACACAACGTCACCTTGCCCCCAAGTGGGCAATGGGGGTGAAGTGTCTTGCCCAAGGACACAACGCGGTTGCCGCAGATGGGATTCAATCCAAGGACCTCTTGGCTTGCAGCCTGCACTTCTACCAACTGAGCCACCGCGCCCCCACAACATCAGTACATAAATAATCAATAAATCAGATGAACTCATTCCATCTTAGTTCAAATCATATAATCAGTATCAACCCTATATGAACACAGTCACTGAAATATGCAGATATCATTAATTTTATTTTTTATGTTATCATATCATTATTATTATTATGTATGGTTTTAGCTGTGGAGTCATTAACTGTGGAAGTTGGTCAACCAGTCTACAATGTAACGACAGGAACAGTTGTTACATTACAGTGTATTGTAACCGCCACACCAGCAGTAACGACTGTCACATGGGTGAAAGATGGTAATGTTGTCAATGTCAATGATAATCATTACGCTGGTGGTACAGATGTCAACCCATCACTGACTGTATTTACTGTTAACAGTAGTGATTCAGGAATGTATGAGTGTATTGCCAGCAATGGTGTCGCTAATGACCGCAAGACCATAGTGCTATCTGTACAGTGTAAGTTGAGGAGTGAACACCTGTTGTTTGAATGCACTTATTGAGCACTCAATGCCCATTACACAAATCTTTGGTTTGACACACATAGACTAACTATTTTAAGCCTTCCTTGTGTTGAAAGCTGTTGAGTATAAAGTAGATTTCCTCCTGTTCTGAGAACAAGATCTTGGTATCTATCTGCTCTCCGATTTGTTTTCTGGACTCCAACTAAAAATGTTTTTGTATAGAATCATCAAACTTCCTAGGTGCACTGCTTAGGGGACTTATTTATTTATCTTATACTTATGCACAATGGCTGGGGGCACAGTGGTGTTGCTGTAACCGGTTCTCATGAGATCACCGAAGTTAAGCAATGTCGAGCCCAGTTAATCCTTGGATGGGTGACCATCTGAGCGGTTAATTCAGACTCCCACGTTGTGTCCTTGGGCAAAGCACTTTACCCCGATTGTCCACATGGGGGCACGATGACGCCGTTTACTAAGGCGTACTGCACGTCAATGGTGCACATGTCTTCAACCAATCTAACCCTGGCTGTACTGCAGTGCTGAGTTACGATGTTGGGGAGCTGGCATCTGCTCGTCATTGCTCGATGATTCTCTCCAGGTACTCCGGCTTCCTCCATCCTTAACCCTTTATCTAACAAGAAAAGCAGACGACACTTGCAAAAATAATTCATGAATAACTTTTTTTTTTCATTTTTTGTGTCAAAAACATAGGTTATGACCCCTCATTGGAACGAGCTCGTTCCAACGAGGGGTCATAACCTATGTTTTTGACAAAAAAAATGAAAAAAAATAATAAAATAATGAAAATTAATTGGCGATTTTTGAGAATAGTGCTGGCCGGTTTTGGCCATTACGTTGCTAAAGGGTTAAAACTGTCACGGTCATGATTATCCATTGTGCATTAAGCGCAGGCAGAGTGGATTGGTTGAAGACATGCATATCATCGGCGTGTAGTACGCCTTAGTACATGGCGTCATCATGCCCCCATGTGTCTAACTCAAACCAGACTTCAGCTTGACAGTGCTTTAACCCTGGATCATGAACCTTCACAGGTTCATTCCTCAGGGAGAGAGATGAACCCTATCATTTAAGAGACACAAAGGTAAGGTCTCAGGGTACTAAAACCATAAAACTGTTCTTTGACTCCAAGTCAAGCCAGGATCATGAAACTTTACTGGTACACTGGTATGGGGACATGAGTGAACAGGGGTGGCGGAGCTGGAGGCGGGGGGCTTCATCTTTTGCAGGGCCATGTTTTTTTGTATGCATATATTTTAATACAACCAATAACTGGTGAAACAAGGGACGGATCCAGAGCTTTCCTCATATTTTCGCAGCTATGTTTCTCTCGTACTGGTTTAGTTTCGATGGATTTTGGTTCAGCAAGTGGAAGCAAACGCCAAAATGTATACAATCTGTTAAAAAATTGGTTAACTGAAATAGATTGTAATCTTACAGGCATACAAGTACCAAATCCACCCCCAAACAACATAATCCACAGACAGTATAATTGCTGTTAACGTCTGGTAAAGCATACAGGTGAGGTCTGTTTATCAGCTTTGGTCGTTACGACTAAAGCTGATAAACAGACCTCACCTGTATGCTTTACCGATGTTTTTTAACGGCTCTCAAAGTGTGAAATCTTTCAAATACATCTGAAAAATCTAAAAATATCTGCACAGATGCATGGAAATGGGGATTTTGGGATCCTGGAATTTAAAATTTGCGTACTACGGGATGAACCATGGTTGGCCTGTCATACTGACGACCATCCATCACCAGATTCAACGCCAATCATTCCACTTCCCTGGTGAATCATGTCAGTTTGTGGATCAAAATGTGATAAGTCAATATCACAGGGCACTCCAGTCTGAATACAATTTCTAATGTCTCATTACCCTTTACCAAACGAATCGCCCGCATCCGCCCGCATAATATGCAAATTCAGCAGTTAAAAAAATATTATTTTTCAAAACATTTCAACAAAACCATATCATGTGACCCCTCGTTGGAACGAGCTCGATGAGCTCGTTCCAACGAGGAGTCACATGATATGGTTTTATTGAAATTTTTTGAAAAATTCGAAAAAATGAAATTTAAAATAATAAATTTTGATATCGTCTGTGTTGGGTAAAGGGTTAGACTCTGTATTAACCCTTTACCTAAGATGGAAAGCATAAGACATTTGCAAACAAAATTCTTGAAAAAACTAATTTTTTTCAGTTTTTGCATCAAAAACCTAGCTTATGACCCCTCATTGGAATGAGCTCAGTGAGCTTGTTACAATGAGGGGTCATAAGCTATGTTTTTGAGACAAAAAATGAAAAAAAATAATGAAATTGAATGGTAATTTTTGTGAATAGCAGTGGCCGGTTTTGGCGTTATGTTGGTTGAAGGGTTAAACCTGTAGAAATCATCTTTTTCCCACCCATCCCCTTCCATATTGAACCTTTTTTGTACAACTTGTCTCCTGATGAATATTCTAGTGTAGTGTTCCTAAGTATAGTGTCTCCCTCCCCACCTAACCCTCCTCTTTCAGTAATATAACTTATAAAAGCTTTTCAACCTTTCACTTACTGTTGCGATCAAGTCATTTGACGAAAATCATAATACAGATTTTATGGTTATTTTATTGTCTTAGAAACACATCTTAATAAACATCATTGAAACATTAGCTTTTACTCAGGAGCCTGTTCCAATGAGGGGGGGGGGGGGGGGGGGGGTCATACTAGTAAGCTAGGTTTTTGCGGCAAATAACTTAAAATTTTTAGTTTAATATTCAGGAAGTTTTGGGGTTTTTTTTGTGTCTTCCATTCTTCATGTTAAGTAAAGGGTTAACCCTTTACCTAATGTATCATAATTTTACTCTCTAATGGACCTGCTATGGGAGACCACCTGTCTTGAGAGACCACTGTGACCTGGTACCAACTTGTATTTTTATGCCATGATGGACCTGTCTTGAGAGACCGCCCCTTTGAAGACTGAAACCATGACAAAAACTTTTTACCTGTTCTGGAATTGGAAAATCCATCGTGGTTATACTAACATAATTAAAAGTAAAAGCTCTTAACCCTTTACCCAACGAATCGCCCGCATCCGCCCACATAATATGCAAATTCAGCAGCTGAAAAAATATTATTTTTCAAAAAATTTCTACAAAACCATATCATATGACCCCTCTTTGGAACAAACTTGTCGAGTCCGTTCCAAAGAGGGGTCACATGATATGGTTTTGTTGAAATTTGTTGAAAAAATTAAAAAAATGATATTTAAAATAATAAATTTTGAAATCGTCTGTGTTGGGTAAAGGGTTAATTGGGTTTCATTTGCTTTTCAGTTTCATAACTCATTAAAGATTGAGATGAACAATTTCATACATACCTGAAATGTGACAGATAGGATTATAAAAATAAATTTGTGTTGAAAATCTTCAATGAAGATTTTCAACACTTATTTATTTTTATAATTTTTATAACAGTCCATTTCAATTTGTTACAAAAACTTCATAAAAAAGAACAACTACAAAGTAATTACAAGAATCCATTCTTCTCCATTTCTGAATTTTGTGGTTGGTTATTCACTGACTTGAGAAAACCTGAAACCTGTTATGAGAGACCACTTTTGTGTGGCACAAAGGGTGGTCTCTCAAGACTGGTTCTACTGTACTACACAACAATCAACATTGAAAAGAAACATACAGTGGAGCCCACAATTGGGTATCTCTTAATTGTATATCCCTGTTAATTGAATATAATTTCCCAACACCAAACCATTTACCATACCTCCAGTACAAATTTAACCTGTTAATTGAATGTAGGTTATAGAGTAAACTCCTGTTAATTGAATAAAATATCTTGTAACATGTCGAGAAATTATCCTGACTCTCCCAGTTTTCCTTTGTTTATAGACCTATTTGGCCTCAGTACATCCAGTACAGGCATTCAATCTATTATATCTTGTTTGACAGAGCTCATGGAGCTCTGTCAAACAAGATATAATAGAATAAATGCTAAATATATCTCTAGACTACAGGAAAGTGACACAATCCCTGTTAATTGAATACTCCTGTTAATTGAATATTTTTTATTGGCAAAGTGGCTATTCAATTAACAGGGTTCCACTGTATTACACAGTTTCATTAGAACGTTTGATGTACGCCGAAGTAATACACGTAGTCTGGCTTCCTCCACCCATAATATTGCTAATCTGACATTTATGTTCACAGCCTGTCATGTATTACGTCAAAATGTTAATTGTTCTACTGCACACGTTCACTTAGTAGCCATCCTACTTAAAGAAATTAAGATGTATCATGTTCCTGGACCAGAAAAATGGCCTCTTGTGTTGAAAGAGTTAATTTTCAGTTGAGCATTGTTCCAAGTTATTAGAATAAAATGCAGAATGAGGTTATAATTACTTATTAGTTATGTAATTAATTATTAATTATATAATTAATTATTAGTTATATCCTTGTGTGGAAATGTTGTAATATATCCCTTTCAACAAGATGAATATTTTATCATTTTGCACTTACACTTGGCTTCCTTACATGTGTAGGTTGTCTCATTGTGTCCTTGGGCAAGGCACTTAATCCCAGTTGCCCACGTGGGGGCACGGTGGCATTGTTTAGATGTACTGCACGTCGATGGTGCATTTGTCTTCAACCAATGCTAACCCTGTTTGGGTTGAGATAGTACGTTGGGGAGTCTGACAGTTGATCGCCGTTTCTTGACGGTTTTCTCTTCTTTCTTGACCCAACACACACGGTATCCAAACTTCAACTAATCCATATCATTTGGCCCCTCATTGGAACGAGCTTCCTGAGCTCGTTCCAATGATGGTATCACATGATTTGGTTTGTTGAAATTTTTTGATGAGCTCGTTCCAGTGAAGGGTCATAACCTATGTTTTAGAGACAAAAAATAAAGAAAATAATGAAAATTAATTGGCTATTTTTGAGAATAGCGCTGGCCGGTTTTGGCCGTTACGTTAGGTAAAGGTTTAAATAATATAATTATCGTTAATAATGAAAAGTAATAAACAGAGTAATTGCTTGACTGGACTGGTTACGTGAAATAATTCATTTGAGGCGAGGGACTATATTGTAAAACACTTGTGCGCATTTGCACACTCGTGTTTGTACAATGTCTCTCACCTCTCATGAATTATTTCACTTAACCCTTTACCCAACGAATCGGCCGCATCCGCCCGTGTAATATGCAACTTCAGCAGCTGGAAAAATATTATTCTTCGAAATATTTCAACAAAACCATACCATGTGACCCCTCTTTGGAACGAGCTCGTTCCAAAGAGGGGTCACATGATATGGTTTTGTTGAAATTTTTTGAAAGAAATTAAAAATTGATATTAAAATAATAAATTTTGAAATCGTTTGTGTTGGGTAAAGGGTTAACCAGACCAGTCAAGTGATTACTCTGTATATCACCATTTTTATTTTTTATGTTATCATCATCATCATCATCATCATCATCATCATTATTATGTATGGTTTTAGCTGTGGAGTCATTAACTGTGGAAGTTGGTCAACCAGTCTACAATGTAACAACAGGAACAGTTGTTACATTACAGTGTATTGTAACCGCCACACCAGCAGTAACGACTGTCACATGGGTGAAAGATGGTAGTGTTGTCAATGTCAATGACAATCATTATGCTGGTGGTACAGATGTCAACCCATCACTGACTGTATTTACTGTTAACAGTAGTGATTCAGGAATGTATGAGTGTATTGCCAGCAATGGTGTCGCTAATGACCGCAAGACCATAGTACTATCTGTACAGTGTAAGTTGAGGAGTGAACACCTGTTGTTTGAATGCACTTATTGAGCACTCAATGCCCATTACACAAAATCTTTGGTCTGACACACATAGACTAACTATTTTAACTCTTAGAAGACGGGAGTCGAGTTTTCTTGCCTGTGATGTAATATGGCTGGTAATCTGGCTGTGGCGGTTTGGTTGCTATCTTTGGGCTGGGGAGAATTAAACACTAAGCAGGTGCTTCTAGTCAACTGTCGTCTTGACTAGAAGCACCTGCTTTACTGTAAGTTTTTCGCGGTATGTCATGTTCAATAAATTCATTTTGATTCCCAGGCTTCTAAGAGTTAAGCCTTCCTTGTGTTCAAAGCTGTTGAGTTTAAAGTAGATTTCCTCCTGTTCTGAGAACAAGATCTTGGTATCTGTCTGTTCTCCAATTTGTTTTCTGGACTCCAACTAAAAAATGTTTTTGTATAGAATCATCAAACTTCCTAGGTGCACTGCTTAGGGGACTTATTTATTTATTTTATACTTATGCACAATGGCTGTGGGCGCAGTGGTGTTGCGGTAACCGGTTCTCGTGATATTACCGAAGTTAAGCAATGTCGAGCCCAGTTAATCCTCGCATGGGTGACCATCTGAGCGGTGGGAACCCCGGGAAGTGAAGCAGTGCTTGTTTACTGTGGTAAACAAGCTCTGTTTCACTGGTAAAATAGAACCCAGTCACGAATAGTTGGGGAGCAAGTCCTCTAAAATAGGCAACATGGGGTATAAACGATTGACTGAACTTGACTTTATCTCCATGTTGTGGTCATGCTTAGCCATTGTGCAGAAGTATGTGACCTTAAACAACAATAAATAAATTATTTTATACTTATGCACAATGGCTGGGGGCGCGGTGGTGTTGCGGTAACCGGTTCTTGTGAGATAACCGAAGTTAAGCAATGTTGAGCCTGGTTAAACCTCAGATGGGTGACCGTCTGAGCAGTTGATTCGGACTCCCGCATTGTGTCCTTGGGAAAGGCACTTCACCTCAATTGTCTATATGGGGGCACGATGACACCGTGTACTAAGGCGTACTGCACGTCGATGGTGCATATGTCTTCAACCAATCTAACCCTACCTGTGCGGAAGTGCAGAGTTACGATGTTAGGGAGCTGGCAGCTGCTCGTCATTGCTCGGTGGTCATAAGTATGTGACCTTAAACACCAATAAATAAATATGCACAATAACTAATCATGACCGTGACAGTTTTACGAGTGGGAAGCGGGAGTACCCAGAGAGAACAAAAAAATGAAAAACATACCGGTAATGAAAATTGAATGGTTATTTTTGCGAATGGTGATGGCCAATTTTTGGCCGTTACATTTGTTAAAGGGTTAAACCTGTAGAAGTCATCTTTTTCCCACCCATCCCTTTCCATATTAACCCTTTACCCAACGAATCGGCCGCATCCGCCCACGTAATATGCAAATTCAGCAGTTGAAAAAATATTATTTTTTAAAAAAATTTCAACAAAACCATATCATGTGACCCCTCGTTGGAACGAGCTCGTCGAGATCATTCCAACGAGGGGTCACATGATATGGTTTTGTTGAAATTTTTTGAAAAATTTAAAAAAATGATTTTTAAAATAATAAATTTTGATACCATCTGCGTTGGGTAAAGGGTTAAACCATTTTTGTACAACTTGTAGTGTACCTAAGTATAGTAGCCCCTCCCCACCTAACCCTCCTCCTCTTTCAGTGATATTACTTTTCAACCTTTCACTTATTGTTATGGTCAAGCCTTTTTACGAAAATCATAATTCAGATTTTATGGTTATTTCATTGTCTTGGAAACACAGCTAAATAAACATCATTGAAACGTTAGCTTCAGCTTGTGAGCCTGTTCCAATGAGGGGGTCATACTAGTAAGCTAGGTTTTTGAGGCAAATAACTTAAAATTTTTAGTTTAATATTCAGGAAGTCTTTTTTGTTTGTTTTTTCTTGGGTCATCAATTCTTCATGTTAAATAAAGGGTTATCCATTTACCTAATGAATCATAATTTTCAGATTAAACAATTGAAAAAAATATATTTATAAAAAAAATTTCAACAAAACCATATCAGATTATCCTTTATTGGAATAAGCTCATTCCAATGAGGCATCACACGATATGGTGTTGTCGACATTTTCTGAAAATGTTTCTAAAAGAATTAAAAGAATTTCCTGTGCTTGGGTAAAGGGTTAATTTGGAAACTGAATGCAGCAAAATCCACCCAAAAAAGCCATTCCTATTTTCATGCTTGAGGATGCATGTTGAAAATATTGATTGCTCTACCCCCAAATAATGGATATGGACTCTTCCAATTTCTGCCATTTAACTGGCATGGAAGATACCACCAGTGTTCAAAGGGTTAATAACAGTTTAGCTCCTCTGTCAGAGCACATTAACTGGTTGAGGGCTATATTATTTTTGGTGGTCAGAATTTGTTCATCAAAATTTATTTTATTACAGATTATTGGACAGTTCACACAGGCACTCTCCATTAATTTGTAATGAACAAATTTATATGAACTGAATATTATTTGTTTTTGATGGGATTGCGGTGGCTCAGTAGGTAGAGGTGCAGGCTGCAAGCCGAGAGGTCCTCGGTTCGAATCCCACCTGCGGCAATCGCGATGTGTCCTTGGGCAAGACACTTCATCTCCATTGCCCCCGCGGGGGCACGGTGGCATTGTGTACTAAGGCGTACTGCACGTCGATGACAGTTGCTCACCATTGCTCGGTGGTTCTCTCCAGGTACTCCGGCTTCCTCCACCCGTAAAACTGTCACGGTCATGATTAGCCATTGTGCATAAATATGTGACCTTAAACACCAATAAATAAATATATTTGTTTTTGATGAATATGAAACATTAGCAAGGAAAATGTTCACTTGTGTTCTGGAATTCTCATCTCTTTTGAATGCCCTGATAGTGGCTTCTAGCACTTGTCCAGTTAATACATTTTTGTTTGCCATTTTTTACTCAGACCTTGTGTTGTCAGAAATGGAGCACTGTATTTAACCCTTTACCTAACGAATCGCCCATAACCGTCTGCAAAATTTGCAAATTGAGCAGTTGAAAAAAACTAATTTTTAAAAATATTTCAACAAAACCATATCATATGATCACTCATTGGAACAAGCTCATTGAGCTCGTTCCAATGAGTGGTCACATGATATGGTTTTGTTGAAATTTTTTAGAAAAATTTGAAAAAATTGTAATTAAAATAATAAATTTTGATATTCTCTTCATTGGGAAAAGGGTTAAGGTAGGGTTGTCCATTTGAGAGGGGGATTAATTACACTTAAGCCCTGTGGCCCTCTTTATTTTTGTCCAAGGAGTGAATTTTATCGCTTGCCTCATTTTAGGTCAGCCTATGATAAACTAATGGATAAAATGGGAGTGCGGTGGCTCAGTGGTAGACTATTGGACCTCTATCCTAGAGGTCCCAAGTTCGATCTCCGTCAGGGATGACCCACATTGTGTCCTTGGGCAAGGCACTTTATCCTGGTTGCCTACATGGGGGCATGATGACAACGTGTACTAAGGCGTACTGCATGTCAATGGTGCACATGTCTTCAACCGCTGTAACCCTGCTTGAGCGGAGCTTGAACAGAGTTAGAATGTTGAGGAGCTGACGGTTGCTCATCAATGCTCGTTGTTTCTCTCTGGGTACTCCAGCTTTCGCCACCCGTAAAACTGTCACCGTCACTATTAGCCATTGTGCATAATTATGTGACCTCAAACACCAATAAAATAAAATAAATAAATAATGGATAAAATAACAAATCCAGACAGCCATTGTTGACGGTTCAAAATAATTACAATTCAAGCCTAAAACATCAGAACAAGTTATACAAACTCCAGTCCTCCTCAAAGAAGGAGCATATACTTCTCTGAAGATGAAACTGAATTGTGGAGAGCATTACACTTCTGAACTCATTTCAAGGAGGGCATAATATTGCTCTCTATGATTTTCCAAAGGGACAAGCCTGTACTGTACTCTGTCAAGATAAATTTCTGTTTTCTGCACCACTTGTACGATTGTTCATACCAGCACAATTTTTTGTTAGTATTTATTTGTTCTTCAAAAAATATATATCAAGTTTAATATGTTGTCCATAGTCTTTGATCAAATCATGTTATGTTTTTGAATTTCAGTTAAAAGTTGAACTCATAACCCACTGTATATTTTTATCCCACTCAACCCCCAAAAAAGAATTTCTAGGGGAGAAAGCTGTGGTGCTGTCTGTCCATCCATCTGCATTCAAAGTTAGTTTCTGCTCTTCAGTTGAAGTTCTGCTTTGCCGATCAAAAAACCAAACTTAACATGTGAGTTGGATATGATGAGAGGAAGAACTCGATATATTTTGGTTCCATTGTGCCAAGAGTCAAGGTCATAAGTGACCTTGAACTTGAATATTTACCAGGAGATGGTTTGTGCTCTCTAATTAGAATTCTGCATGGCCAAACAATATGCCATCTTGACATGTGAGTTGGGAATGAGGAGAGAATAAACCATATTTATGTCGGGTTCATTATACCAAAGGTTAGGGTCACATTGACCTTTAACTTACAAACTTTCTTTGTTTCTTCTCTCTAATTAAAGTTCTGCTTGGCTAATTAAACCAAACTTGACATATGGCATGGATGTGATAAGAGGAAGAACTCGATATATTTTGGTCCCTTTGTACCAAGAGTCAAGGACAAAAGTGACCATGAGCTTGAAAATTTGCCAGGAGAGGGTTTGTGCTCTCTAATTAGAATTCTGCATGGCCAAACAAAACCCATCTTGACATGTGAGTTGGGAATGATGAGAGGATGAACCATATTTATGTTGGGTTCATTATACCGAAGGTTAGGGTCATATTGACCTTTAACCCTTTACCCAACGAATCGCCCACATCTGCCCGCGTAATATGCAAATTCAGCAGTTAAAAAAATATTATTTTTCAAAAAATTTCAACAAAACCATATCATGTGATCCCTCGTTGGAACGAGCTCGTCAAGCATCACATAATTATGGTTTTGTCAAAATTTTTTGAAAAATTAAAAAAAATGATATTTAAAATAATAAATTTTGATATCGTCTGCGGTGGGTAAAGGGTTAACTTACAAACTTTTTTTGTTTCTTCTCTGTAATTAAAGTTCTGCTTGGCTGATCAAAACCAAACTTGACATATGGCATGGGTATGATGAGAGGAAAAAACCTATGTATTTTGGGGTCATTCTGTTGAAGGTCAAGGTCACAGTAACCTTTAACTTATAAATTTTCCTACACTTCACCCCCATTGCCCACGTGGGGTCACGGTGACGCTGTGTACTAAGGCGTACTGCACGTCAATGGTGCACCTGTCTTCACCCAATGCTAACCCTGCTTGTGTGGAGTTAGTATGTTGGGGAGCTGACAGTTGCTCGGTGGTTCTCTCCGGGTACTCCGGCTTCCTCCACCCGTAAAACTGTCACGGTCATGGTGAGCCATTGTGCAGAAATATGTGACCTTAAACACCAATAAATAAATAAATAATAAATTTTCCTGGTTTCCTCTCTCGTTGTATTATGAAACTTCAAACAAAACAATCATCAGTTGATATTGTGATGCAAATTATAGAGGAGAATTTGCTTAAAAATGTTTAAGTTATATTTATTCTAGAGGTGAGAGATTTGCTGTCCTGGTCTGGAATATCCACCAGCAGTATGTAAGGTGCTGACCCTTTCAAAACCAGCATTTTATAGTTATAATCTGGCCAGTACTCCATCAGCTTATCTTCCCAAAATCTCACATGTGGAAAAACAAATGCAAAAACATTACATCTCAGCTGCAATTTTGGTTTGTTTTTTTGTGTAATTCAATCGTAAAATTTTGTTGTATTTTAGGAAATCACCATCCTTTGGTGTAAAGTAGATTGCAATCATTTTGTGATCCAATCTGTGATAGAGTTTCCCAATACAGTAGAATCCTCTTAATTGAATATCCATTTTGCCAGTGAAAATTATTCAATTAACAGGAGTATACAATTAACAGGGATTCGGTCAGTTTCCTGTGTTCTGGAGGTAAACTGAGCATTTATTCTATTATATCTTGTTTGACAGAGCTCATAGAGCTCTGTCAAACAAGATATAATAGAATAAATGCCTGTATTGGATGTAGTGAGGCCAAAAAAGTTGATAAATAAGGGGAATTTGGTGCGTGTCATAGTAATTTTTTCGACATAATACAAAAATTTATATACAATTAACAGGAGTTTACTCTACAACCCATATGCAATTAACAGATCAAATTTGTACTGAAGGTATGGTAAATGGTTTTGTGTTTGAAAATTATATTCGATTAACAGGGATATACAATTAAGAGATATCCAATTAAGTGGGCTCCACTGTAATGATAACAATACAAGAATTTTGTCATCATTTTTGGTGAAGCTTTTTAAAATTGGACAGATTATTCAAGTACAAATAGTTGAATAGGGTTAAATAAAAGAAGTGTTGTTTTGAAGTATAGTTTTATATCTCTGTTCAGTTTTAAGTAATTGTATGGGGTTCTCGTTAGGCCTAAGAAAATTAAGAATCTGTTTCTCAAACCCTTCCACATGGTCATTTTGGCTGCCACATGCTCTCTCTTTCAAACTTAAAAAAATAAAAATTAAATGGTTTATGTCTGATACTGTACCGAAGTTTGTAAAATTGATAAATTTGTCCCTTGAGTGCAACAAGGCACAAAATACACCACCACCTATGCTATTCTGTAGATTAGAAGTCCAAAAACATAAAACCATCCAAGAACTTGAAATTTTGATGGCAAAGAAATAATTACAAAAATAAAATAAAAAACCACCCGCCCAAATGCAATTTTACAAATAATGGCCTGAGAAACAGAAATTCTACTTGGTGGTGCCTTAACCCTTTACCCAACGCAGACAATATCAAAATTTATTATTTTAAATATCATTTTTTCAAATTTTTAAAAAAATTTCAACAAAACCATATCATGTGACCCCTCGTTGGAACGAGCTCGACGAACTCGTTCCAACGAGTGGTCACATGATATGGTTTTGTTGAAATTTATTGAAAAATTAATATTTTTTCAACTGCTAAATTTGCATATTACGTGGGTGGATGCGGGCGATTCGTTGGGTAAAAGATTTATGTTATTCAGGAATCTGAGAATTTCAAGGCTGCCACATACACTTTCAACCAATATGACCAGTGTTTTTATGTGTCTAAAAATGAAATCTGAAATTAGTTAATCAGCTAGTCAATAAAGTTATTGACAAGAAAGTTAAGAATTTTAAGATAAATCTACCATTAATATTATACAGTGGAGCCCACTTAACTGGATATCTCTTAATTGTATATCCCTGTTAATTGAATATAATTTTCAAACACAAAACCATTTACCATACCTTCAGTACAAATTTGATCTGCTAATTGCATATGGGTTGTAGAGTGAACTCCTGTTAATTGTATATAAAGTTTTGTAATATGTCGAAAAAATTACTGTGACATGCACCAAATTCCCCTTATTTATCAACCTTTTTGGCCTCACTACATCAAATACAGGCATTTATTCTATTATATCTTGTTTGACAGAGCTCTGTGAGCTCTGTCAAACAAGATATAATAGAATAAATGCTCAGTTTACTTCTAGAACACAGGAAACTGACCCAATCCCTGTTAATTGTATACTCCTGTTAATTAAATAATTTTCACTGGTAAAACGAATATTCAATTAAGAGGATTCTACTGTATTTCTGATTTTCTGTACAAATTGTTGTATCAGTGTCTTCCTCTTGTTCCTAAAGCCATATCTCGACGAGTCTTTGACTCATCAAGATGTGTCCTTTGAAACAAGAGCGAGACTTGGGCAAGACACTTCATCTCCATTGCCCGCGTGGGGGCACGATGACGGCGTGTACTAAGGCGTACTGCACGTCGATGATACGCATGTCTTCAACCAATCTAACCATGCCTGTGCTGCAGTGCGGAGTTACGATGTTGGGGAGCTGGCAGCTGCTCGTCGTTGCTCGGTGGTTCTCTCCGGGTACTCCGGCTTCCTCCACCCGTAAAACTGTCACGGTCATGATTCGCCATTGTGCATAAATATGTGACCTTAAACATCAATAAATAAATAAATAAATAAATAAATAAATAAATAAATAAATAAATAAATACTTGTTCAACCATGAACCATAACATACATCAGCCCTTGTTCACCACCATTTTTACACGTTTTTCACAGCGTCTCAACCCAGCATGCATCTCATTTCAGTAACTTCCAAAATACGGAATTGATTATGGTTTTCATCTAAAATGCAGAATCCATTCTGGGACAGTTCATTACTAATAACCGGTAACACACAGGAATCTCAATTAATGATCAACAACCCAAATTTGGAGTTTTTCAGGTGTTTCACAAGCGCCATATGCATACGGGAAATATTGAAAAAATCCTATAAAAGTTGATGATTCCTGTCCTCTCTAAGTTTTGTTTGGTATCTAAACCATGATTAAACACTTGATTTAAGTGAATCAAACTTAGGCTTTTAAGGCCTAAAAAAATTAAAAATCTGTTTCTCAGGCCCTCCCACATGGTCCTTTTGGCTGCCGCTTGCTCTCTTTTTATAGCCAATGTAAACTTTAAAAAATTAAAAATTAAATGGTTTATGCCTGATATTTTACCCAAGTTGAAAAAATTGGTAAATTTGTCCCTTGAGTGCAAGAAGGCTTTGCAATGCTTTAGCATTGCAAAGCCTTCTTGCTCTCAAGGGATAAAATACACCACCACCCATGCTATTCCGTAGATTATGAGGCCTAAAACTTGAACCAAGAACATGAACTTTGATGGCAAAGAAATAATTTCAGAAATAAAAAATAAAATAAAAAAACGCTCGCCGCATGCAATTTTACAAATAATGGCCCGAGAAACAGAAGATCTACATTGTGTGGCCTAAAGAAAAATATTAGTTTCAACGGTCTATTTACTTTCTTGTGTGAAACTGTTGTTTTGTTTCAAAGCATTTTATTCATGCCATAACATTCAATGCATCATTCTTATATACCATTTTTACCTTAGTATGGACTCCATGCATTGTTTACTTGACATATTTTCAGTGCCTACATTGTATCAGGTTATGTTGAATAAATACAACATTCGTAGTATAATGTTTATGATTAGGCTAAAAAAGTTAATAATCTGTTCCTCATGCCCTCTCACATGGTAATTTTGGCTGCTGCATGCTTTCTTTTTATAACCAGTGCAAACTTGAAAAAATAAACGGTTTATGTCTGATATTTTTACCCAAATTAATACAATTAATAAATTTGTCCCCTGATTACAAGAAGGCTTTGCAATGCTTTAGCATTGCAAAGCCTTACACTCAAGGGATAAAATACACCATCACCCATGCTTTTCTGTAGATTATGAGTCTAAAAACATAAAACAAACCAAGAACATGAACTTTTGATGGCAAAGAAATAATAACTGCCTGCCCACCCACACATAGTTTTACAAAAAATGGCCTGAGAAACAGATGATCCACCTTGTGGGGCCTTACATAAGTGCAAGCTTGAAAATAAGCAATCTGTCATTTGCAGAATGAGGTCCCCTGAGGGTGAATTTGTTGATGCAGACCATACAGTGGGCTAGAGTCTCCAATTTATCCTCAGGGTACCTCTTTCTGTTTAGGCCTGAGACCTTGATTCAGACTGAGGTTCAGAGAGGATAAATTTGGTAATGCTACCAAATTCACCCCCTGGGGACCTCATTCTGCAGATGACGGTCTACTTATTTTCAGGCTTGCATAAGTGTGTAACAAATTCCATTTTTTTCAGTTGAAACTTCACTTCTTCATGTTTTTATTTTTCCATTTTGCAGATGCGACAGTTGTTACAGTTGCCAAGTCTTCATACAGTGTGAAGCTTGGTGACACTGTCACTTTACAGTGTTCAGTATTTGGAGAGCCACCAGTCACTGTTGTGTACTGGACAATAGATGGTTACTCCATTGATATAACTAACCCTCATTATGATGGTGGGACAATTGACAGACCGTCACTGACTATTTTCGATTTAGACAATCTGGATGTAGGCGTCTACACATGTTCAGCAGCAAACATTATTGGCACAGCAAGCAAACTGATAACTGTATCAGTGGGATGTAAGTGTGTGTGTATGTGTGTGCCTGCACTGTTCGTTTTTCACTTTTGCCAGCAATAATTTTAAGAGCAAAAAGAAAGAAAGAAAAAGCCAAAACAGTTTTTCATAGTGATAGCAATATCCACTCAAAAAACTGGTACATCAAGGGACGTAACTCTTAACATAAAAACAACAGCTGTACAAAAATATTGAGTGTGTTGGACTGTTTTCTTCCTTTAAATCTGTCATAAATTCTCCATGGTCATAAAACCCTGCTGCTCTATCGGGCAATATCCAATTAAGTGGGACTAACTGCAGGGACAGATTTTGCATCTGACTGTTATGCAGAACTTACTGAACAGAACAGGAACATTCACTTTGTAGATGCCGTGTACTAAGGCGTACTGCACGTCAATGGTACGCATGTCTTCAACCAATCTAACCCTGCCTGTGCTGCAGTGTGGAGTTACGATGTTGGGGAGCTGGCAGCTGCTCGTCGTTGCTCGGTGGTTCTCTCCGGGTACTCCGGCTTCCTCCACCCGTAAAACTGTCACGGTCATGATTAGCCATTGTGCATAAATATATGACCTTAAAACATCAATAAATAAATAAATAAATTTCACTTTGTAGATCTCTTATTTTTACCATTTTGGTGTTTGAGCTAAAAGTTGATCTTTCTTTTTTTTAATTTTAAATGTGTTTTGATTGGATAGTAAGCATTGATTCGGTCTCTGCCTGGTCAACCGTAATTGCTGGGATTTTTTTGTTTTTATCCCTTTTATTGGAGATATTAGCATTACAAGGACATCAAGTAGTGATCCACCAAGGTATGGGGCATCTGGGATAAATATTTATCCTTTATCTTTCTGGGGACATGGAAATAGACAACAGATGTTTGCATTTTGGGAACCTCTCTCTCTCTCTTTCTCTCTCTCTCTGTGCCTAAACACCGACTGAGACAATTAACTGGTGTAGTGCTCACATTCCATAGATATGCTTAGAACTTATCTGCCACTCTTAGCCATTAATCCTTTACCCAACGTAGAGAATACCAAAATTTATTATTTTAATTACTATTTTTTTTAAATTTTCAAAAAAATTTCAACAAAACCATATCATGTGACCACTCATTGGAACGAGCTCAATGAGCTCGTTCCAATGAGTGATCACATGATATGGTTTTGTTGAAATATTTTGAAAAATTAGTTTTTTTTCAACTGCTCAATTTGCAAATTATGCAGGCAGATGCAGGCGATTCGTTAGGTAAAGGGTTAAATACAGTGCTTCATTTCTGACAACACAAGGTCTGAGTAAAACCTATGACCCCTCATTGGAAGGATCACGATGAGCTCATTCCAATGAGGGGGTCACATGATATGGTTTTGTTGAAATATTTTCAAAACTTTTTTTCAAATTTTTTCGACTGTTCAATTTGCAAATTACGTGGGCAGATGTGGGTGATTCATTAGATGAAGGGTTAATAGTTTTTTGGTGGTTTTTTTTGTACAACCACAGAGCACCATGTGTGGAGTTGAGGCTCCAAAATCAGTTCTGTTGTTATTGTATTATTACAAGCAAAAAATAATTTAGAAGCAAGTTTTTGGATTTGCCTTGTTACAAAAACAGTCTAAAAAAAATTGCATCAAAACAAAACCATATGAACAAATTTTGACTACTAAAATAAACTAGCACTCACTCAGTTAAGTACCCAAGAGGATATTCATGAGTTTGAAAGCCTCTTATTCTAGGCAGGCTTTGTTGAAAGATTGTTTTTTTGGCACGTTTGTTGAAAGACTGTTACTTTACGCACGTTTGTTGAAAGACTTACTTTAGGCACGTTTGTTCAAGGAAGAGTTGCACCATTATTATTCTGAGTTATATACCGGTACACTTCAGGCACATAATTTGCTTAGCCATACAGTCTGCCTCCAGAATAATTTATGTTGAATCTTTACCTAATATATCGTCAAAAACCTACCAACAGCACCATTCCTGTTTAATATGTTTACTCTTTTTGTCTTAAAAACATAGCATATGCCCTCACTAATTGCAATGGGTACCTAGAGCTTGTTCCAATGAGTGGTCATTCAAAAGGCTTTTCAGGCAAAAATTAGTTCTTTAACTGTTGGAGAATATTCCTGCCCAGCACAGGAAATCTCTTTCCACTAAAGCAAGTGAAATTTGAGCAATTTTATCAAAAATTCACCCAGCAAATTGTACCAACTTTTGGACTAGTGATTTCTTAAGTCAAAATTTCATGACTTTTCATCAAATCTAGTCATGGCTGCTGTGAAGCAGCCATGACTAGATCTGATGAAAAATATTTTTAAAATACTCAGTGGGTTAAGGGTTAACTACTAAAGGTCCAAAAATTAATATTCACTATTTTGTTCCCATGCACAATACACTATATAAAAATAGCCGTGGAATATTCTAGGACATTCAGCTGATGTAAAATGTCACACCCATTCAAAAGAGGTTTTTCCAGAAGCTTTTTCATTATTTGTATATTCAAGAATGAAAATCCCTCTCTTGGGCAAAGTTCTGGACAATAGGCTGTGCACTTTGGATTGAAATCCTGGTAGATAGCGTTAATTTCTCAGTTTGTCCAATACAGTGCCATATTAACCCAAGGCCAGGCCCCTAGGCTTTTAAGTACTTCGGGATGGGATCCCCTCTGGCACTTCAGTCTTTCACCCCACTACAGCTGATAGTCTGACCCTACTAGGGTAGGCACTATACCGCAGTACATACTCCTTTATCCATTTTGCGGGTCTCCTGAAGAATTCTACTCACAATGTGACATATTATTTAAATAAACATTAAAATAATGTAGGGCATATAAATATATATAGAGTATACTTATGAGAGTATATATATGGATAAATACATATGTACATGTATCGCTGCAGCACAGTAGGGTTGCACGGTATATCGGATAAACCGATATATACCGGTATTCAAATCAATATCGATGTAATACCGGTGTAATTACAAAAATATCGGTTTATCGTCATTATTTATTAACACACAGTTTAATTTTCAAGATGTCTTGAGTTTTTTAACTGTAGCCCCGAATGAATAATATAACCTCTTTATCGAAGGAATCGTCTGCATGTGCCCTTGTAATATACAAATTCAGCAGTTGAAAAAATAATTTTAAAAAATTTCAGCAAAACTATATCATGTGACCCCCTCATTGGAACGAGCTCGTTAAGCTCGTTCCAATGAGGGGTCACATGATATAGTTTTGTTGAAATCATTGGGGAAAATCTGGTAAACTAATTTTGAAAATAATAAAATAAATCGTCTGCTTTGGGTAAAGGTTTTTCGAACCGCATCATCAAGGCATGCTAATTCGTTCCGACTGTGATTAGCCTTGAGTCTCGATTGTGGTACTTGTGTTCATATATCTGAACAGTTTTCGATATATCGGTATACCACGGTATTTTTTTAAATACTGATACCGGTATTCAGTTTTGAATATCGTGCAGCCCTATGGCGCAGGGTGCAAAGTGCCTTTCACCTTTGGAGCTCTGAGGTGCTGGTAACAGTGCCTTAGCAAAAAAAAAAATAATTGGCAGCCCTGTATCCCTGCAGGCCCCTAGACTTCAGCCTAGTCAGCCTTATGAATTATACGGCTCTTGTCCAATATGTAATATAATAATTATTACATGACATGTCGTTGACAATTTCAAAATAGTAGTCCTCGAGAAATAGTCCACACGTCAATGCACTTGAACTGTTCTCAAGGACCACTATATTGCCATAGTCATCTCCAAGCCATGCAGTACAGTGAAGCCCACTTAATTGGATATCTCTTAATTGTATATCCCTGTTAATTGAATATAATTTCCCAACACAAAGCCATTTACATACCTCCAGTACAAATTTGACCTGTTAATTGAATATAGAGTAAACTCCTGTTAATTGAATAAAAAATCTTGTAACATGTCGAGAAATTACCCCGACTCTCCCCAGTTTTCCTTTGTTTACAGACCTATGAGACCTCAGTACATCCAGTACAGGCATTTAATCTATTATATCTTGTTTGACAGAGCTCATGGAGCTCTGTCAAACAAGATATAATAGAATAAATGCTAAGTTTATCTGTAGAATACAGGAATGTGGCTCAATCCCTATTAATTAAACACTCCTGTTAATTGAATAATTTTCATTGAAAAAGTGGCTATTCAATTAACAGGGTTCTACTGGATATATAACATATCTCTCTAAACCACCAGAGAAGGTCATTTTAAACCTGACTCAAGTTATTTTCAGATAAATTAATTAATCCCAAGCACTCTGGTAGTGCAACAGAATTTTCTTCAAAGATTCTGTTTTTCTCTTGTTTAACCCTTTACCCAAAGTACTGGATATTAAAAATTATTATCTTAATTGCTGTTTTTTTATAATTTTTTCAAAAAAATTCAACAAAACCATATCATGTGGCCCCTCATTAGAATGAGCTCATTCCAATGAGGGTCACATGATATGGTCTAATTGAAACTTTCAGAAAAATATATTTTTTAAACTGGTTAATTTGAAAATTCCATGGACAGATGCGGTTGATTTGTTAGGTAAAGGGTTAACTATGAATTTAACCAATAATCTTATTTGACCGAGCTCACAAAGTATATATGGTGAATATAAAATTGCATTATGGGAAATATTTACTGCTAAAAACATTGCTATTTTGACATCAGAGTGCAGAGGGTTAATCATTGCTTAACACGATTGGCTCACAAGACTTGCACAAATATTTTCTAAATAACTGAAAAATTTAATTTTTACCTTGAAAACGAAGGTTATTAGCCCCTCATTAATAAAAGTTTTTTAAGTTTGCTTTGATGAAGTTTGTAAGCTATGTTTTAGAGGCAATAATATAAAAAAACTTGTAAAATTTGAACGGCAGTTTTTGTTAATACCATTGGCTGGTTAAGGTCTTCATGTTATTTAACTGGTACAGTGCTAATTTTTATTCCCCCGAAAAAAATTTGGGGGAATCTAGCCGTGACGTCGTCCGTCAGTCCATCCGTCTGTCTGTCTGTCCATCTGGGCGTAGACAGAATTTGTGTCCGCTCCATAACTTCTTACAGCCTTCAAGGATATTAATGATACTTGGTATTATTATTGCCCACAACCAGAGGGTGTGTCGCGAATAAGGTTGGAATGGCTATCAAGGCTTTTTTCGGAGGAATCAGCCACCCTTTGGTGGCCATCCTCTAGTTTTCTCAGCGTCAAATTTTGTTCACACATTTTGCCTTGTTAAAGGCACTCTCCCATAAATTGTAACAAGGCAAATCGATGAAATGAAGTAATTGAACCCTTCACCCAACAAATCGGCCACATCTGCCCGCGTAAAATGCAAATTCAGCAGCTGAAAAAATATTATTTTTCAAAAAATTTCAACAAAACAATATCATGTGACCCTTCTTTGGAACCATATCATGGGACCCAGCTCGTTCCAATGAGGGGTCACATGATATGGTTTTGTTGAAATTTTTTGAAAAATTAAAAAAAATGATATTTAAAATCATAAATTTTGATATCGTCTGCATTGGGTAAAGGGTTAACTTTGAAGATAATATGAAGGACATCCACAGAATATGAAGCCTTTAACCAAATATGGGCTTCCAGCACTGTACCAGTTAAACAGAATGGGATTAGCAGGCAACACAGGTGGACAGTGACCTAGGTTCTTAGTCACATGCTTAGCACATATAAATCATCAACCGATTTGTAAACAGAAGCATATATAGAGCTGATATTTCACCATTGTTGTTGAAATGAAACAGAAACAAAAAAACTGTCAAATTAAAGTTGAGAGACTTATCTTCACCAGATCAGTACATAGAGCTGGAGCACTATAGTTTGTTGAAAACTACTTATAACGTGCATCAATTTTTTGTCTTGACTCAAGAGTACCACTCATTACCACACTTTTACATACAATAAAACCTATCTTGAGAGACCACTGTCTTGAGAGACCACCTGTCTTGAGAGACCACATCTGCCAGGCACCGATTGGTTTAACTCTATAATGGACCTGCTATGGGAGACCACCTGTCTTGAGAGACCACTGTGACCTGGTACCAACTTGTATTTTTATGCCAAAATGGACCTGTCTTGAGAGACCGCCCCTTTGAAGACTGAAACCATGACAAAAACTTTCTACCTGTTCTGGAATTGGAAAATCCATTGTGGTTATACTAACATAATTAAAAGTATTAAAAGCTCTTAATTGGGTTTCGATTGCTAACTCATTACAGATTGAGATGTTTTTATAAGACCACTGTGAAAAGATAAGGATTATTGCTGAATAAACAATTTCATACATACCTGAAATGTGACAGATAGGAATAAAAATAAATTTGTGTTGAAAATCTTTTTGTAACAAATTGAAATGGACTGTTACAAAAATTATAAAAATAAATTAGTGTTGAAAATCTTCAATGAAGATTTTCAACACTAATTTATTTTTATAAGTTTTATAACAGTCCATTTCAATTTGTTACAAAAACTGCATAAAAAAGAACAACTACAAAGTAATTACAAAAATCCATTCTTCTCCCATTTCTGAATATTGTGGTTGGCTATTCACTGACTTGAGAAAACCTGAAACCTGTTATGAGAGACCACCTGTCTTGAGAGACCACTTTTGTGTGTCCCAAAGGGCGGTCTCTCAAGACAGGTTCTACTGTATCACCAATTTTGTGTATCACAAATGCCTTTTGATCCTGATTCGTAAGTTGCAGTATGATAAAAATGGAAGCAGTCTGTTGTATTTCACCCTATTAAGTAATGAGAATACAGATGAGAATGCAAAAAGGGTGAAAGTGACCATCTTTGAAATTCAACATGTTTGTTATGGAAAGTGTATTAAAAATATTTTGCCTCCCATGGTATTTTTGTACCAAACCAAACTTGGGTAATAAACATTAACCCTGTCTAATGCTTATTCGGTTCTGTATTTATTATATATGTTTGCAGTTTTCTTGAAGATCATTTACTGTAATACAAAGTAAGAATTAACCAGTCCTTCAGAGACGATCAGGAAGTAAAATGAGAAATTAAGGCCTAAAAAAATAAAAATCTCTTTCTCAGGCCCTCCCTCATGGTCCTTTTGGCTGCCGCATGCTCTCTTTTTAGAACCAACGTAAACTTAAAAAAAAATAAAAATTAAATGGTTTATGTATGATATTTTACCCAAGTTAAAAAAAATTGATAAATTTGTCCCTTGAGTGCAAGAAGGCTTTGCATTGCAAAACCTTCTTGCACTGAAGGGACGAATTACACCACCACCCATGCTATTCCATAAATTATGAGGCCTAAAACATAAACCAAGAACATGAACTTTTGACGACAAGGAAATAATTACAGAAATAAAAAATAAAATAAAAAACCGCCCGCCCGCATGAAATTTTACAAATAATGGCCAGAGAAACAGAAGATCTACTTTGTGTGGCCTAATCAAAAATAATTACCACAAGCAGGGGACCAATCTTAATTATACTTCCTACATTATTTGAACTTTCATTCATGAGTTTCAATGCTTCACCGCTTCGATCTCGATTGATGAAACATATTGTGAAAGTGTAACTGATAGACAACTTTGAGTACAGCTCGTGATTAACTGATAAGGATTTGCGACCATCATCTGTTTGCCGATTAGTTGAGCACACAATCACCTGATTGTGAGTGCTGATGTCAGATCGTAACAACCAAAAGGAGTAGTATGTTTAAGAATGCATAGAATAGGGTTAATTTTACAGTACAGTCAGGTTGATTGGTTTGTTGACCTCAAGAGTATGTCAATGTGTGTTAAAATAAAAATACAACATCAGTGGAAACAAGTTAACAGTGCAACCAAGACTTGACTAGAAGCGACTGCCCAGGTAATTTGTCTGTTGTCATCAGGACCTCCTTATGATTGCATGTTAAGATGTTAAGGGCACCTGTTCTGTGGTTGTGAAAGTTGGAAAAATTCCCTTAAGGGTTAAGACATAGGTCCAGAATTGATATGAATCCCCTTGAATATCAACATGCAGTTGTCTGACACACAGTGTTCTGTTTTTGGATGTTGGTGATCTAAAAACTTGCATGTGACTTCATTCTTTTAAAGTGACAAAACTTAATGGACGGTTTAGATTTTGTCTGCATTGTTTATAGTTTTAACTGTGTGTCTGTTAGTGACATGTATTTCAACTCACTATAGTTCCCCCTTGGGAACCTTGGGAAGTAAGGCAGTGCTTGTTTACTCGGGTAAACCAGCTCTGTTTCACTGGTAACAAAGGACCTAATCACCAGTGCTTGAGGTGGAAGTCCTCTAAAATAGGCAACATGGGTAGAAATGATTGATTAAACTTGCCTTTATCTCCATGTTGACGGTCACGATTAGCTATTGTGCATAAGTATGTGACCTTAAACACCAATAAATAAATAAATAAATAAATAAATAAATAAATAAATAAATAAATAAATATCTCCATGTTGTGCTCATGATTAGTCATTGTGCAGAAATATGTGATCTTAAACACCAATAAATAAATAGAGAGTAATTGCTTCACTGGACTGGTTACGTGAAATAATTCATGAGAGGTGAGGGATGTTGTACAAACACGAGTGAGCGAATGCGCACAAGTGTTTTACAATATAGTCCCTCGCCTCGAATAAATTATTTCACGTAGCCAGTCCAGTCAAGCGATTACTCTGTTTATTACTTTTCATTATTAATGATAATTATATTATTTAACCCCTTTACCTAACGTAACAGCCAGCGCTATTCTCAAAAATCGGCAATTAATTTTCAGTATTTTTTCTCTTTTTGTCTCTAAAACATGGGTTGAGCTTGTTCCAATGAGGAGTCATAACCTATGTTTTTGAGACAAAAAATGAAAATAATAGCTATTCAAGAATTTTTTTGCAAGTGTCGTCAGCTTTTCTTATCAAGTAAAGGGTTAAAAAACCAAAAAACAATGAAGTCCCCATAACATCCACAGCAAAGTATCTTCATTTGCATGCACGGTTACATGATACAATTGTTGATTGCATAATTCACTTGTGAAATTATTGTTTAGAATCAAACATGGAAATCCCAGTAAATCACACTTTGGAAAGTAATAAATACTTTTTCCTTCTACATTTCAGCTTCCATCAGCATTTATCTTCAGTTCAAAGCTTATTATCCTGTGTTTGGAAACAGGGTTGAACTGAAGTGTGAGGTGACAGGAAGTCCACGCCCTACATCAGTGTACTGGAAAAAAGATGGAAACAGTATTACAGTGTCAGGACGATATTCTGGGTCGACACCGTCTAATCCATCATTACTTATTACTGATCTGAAGGAAACAGACAGTGGAAGTTATGTGTGCTTTGCATCAAATAATCTCGATACTGTTGCATCTGAAAGTATTTCAGTATTTGTGAAAGGTTTGTATCTTTATAGGTTCTTGGTTTTATCATATGACTCGCCCGTTTTGTTCACTTTAAAACACTTGATATTTTGTTTTCATATTAATCAGTGATAAATAAATGTAAGCCGAGAGGTCCTCGGTTCGAATCCCACCTGCGGCAATCGCGTTATGTCCTTAGGCAAAACACTTCACCCCCATTACCCACGTGGGGGCACGGTGACGCTGTGTACCAAGCCGTACTGCACGTCGATGGTGCACCTGTCTTCAACCAGTGCTAACCCTGCTTGTGTGGAGTTAGAATGTTGGGGAGCTGACAGTTGCTTGCCGTTGCTTGGTGGTTCTCTCCGGGTACTCCGGCTTCCTCCACCCGTAAAACTGTCGAGGTCATGATTAGCTGTTGTACAGAAATATGTGACCTTAAACACCAATAAATAAATAAATAAATAAATAAATAAATAAATAAATAATTAACCCTGCTGGGAAAATTTGATGCGAATCAAAAACATTTTTGGTGAGTTTTCTTTATTTTTTATCATTATTTCTGACATTTTATCATTTAATAACAATTATAGATGCAACATGACTCGTTACTTATAAAGAAAGTACATTTAGTCCCTTCGAAAGTGCCCATATATTTTCGAACACAAATAAAATTTTCAGCCATTTTGGGTCATATTATCACCTAAACCTCCACTGAGAAAATAGTTACCCTCTGATCAACAGAAAATTCCCATATTAAAAAACAGAACATTGAGGTCACATGTTTGGCAGGACAAAAAATTCGCACATGTGGACAGATATTTCACAGCCTTTAAATGGGTACCAATTAGTTACCTTGTAATATGGATTAATTCACTCCAGAAGGGAACTGAATCCTACAAGTATTTGTTTCACCCATTCGTTTCAACCATTTTATATATGAAATGGAGGAAAAGAAGAATTATTTGGATTTCAAGATTGCTCAAAGGGTGCAAGTCAAATTGTTTCAGAACAAAAACATCCCACAAACAAAACTGGTCAAAACATCCCCATTGTTGAGCAAAACATCTCTCGTATACAACACAACTCTAACATAGATCCGAACATCCCCTGCATTAGTCAAAACATACCCCAACATTTATCAAAATGTGCCCTGGCATTGGCCACTCCTCATGCAGAGCCCATGAAATCTCTGGGAAGTTCAACAGTGCTTGCTCACTGTGGTGAACAAGCTCTGTTTTCATGGTAAAATTAGGACCCTGTAACACTGCTTGGGCTGAAAGTCCTCTAAAATGGACAACATGGGTTTAAACGATTGACTAAGCTTGACTTTATCTTCATGTTGCACTCATGATAAGCCATTGTTCAGAAATAGGTGACCTTAAAAACCAATAAATAAATGAATACTACTCATGCAGGCAAGCATGGAAAAAAAACAATCAGTCATTCACAGAATAAGGTCCCTTGAGGGTGAATTTTGTTATGCTATTCCATACAGTGGGCTGGAATCCCCCAGTTTATCCTCTGGATCCCTCTTTCGGTTTAGGTCTGAGACCTTGATTCTGATTGAGGTTCACAGAGGGTAAATTTAGTAATGCTACTCTTCTGTACAGGGTAGCATCACCAACTTCTCCCTCTGGGGGATGGGGGGGGGGGGGGTCTCATTTTGCAGATGACAGTCTGCTTATTTCCAGACTTGCATGCAGGGATGGGGTGGAGCATTACAAAGAAGACAACTGATCGAAACATGGAAAAAAAACCCACAAGGCCTAAAAAAATGAAAAATCTGTTTCTCAGGCTTTCCTGCATGGTCCTTTTGGCTGCCGCATGCTCTCTTTTTATATCCAATGTAAACTTTAAAAAAATAAAAATTAAATGGCTTATGTCTGATATTTTACCCAAGTTAAAAAAAATTGATAAATTTGTCCTTTGAGTGCAAGAAGGCTTTGCAATGCTTCAGCATTGCAAAGCCTTCTTGCTCTCAAGGGATGAAATACACCACTACCCATGCTATTCTGTAGATTATGAGTCTTAAAACATAAACCAACCAAAAACATGAACTTTTAATGGAAAAGAAATAATTACACAAAATAAAAAATAAAATAAAAAGCTGCTCACCCTCATGCAATTTTACAAATAATGGCCCGAGGAACAGAAGATCTACTTTGTGTGGCCTAATATTTACAAATTAGAGGATGTTTGACCACAGTCATAGAATATGAAAAATGGAAATCTATTTCATTTGAAGGAACTTCAATGATATTAAAAACTAATATTTCTTTCCTTTTGAAATGTTTTGACACTGTGACAGTAAATTTTGACCAATACTGAGGGATGTTTTGAGCAATGCTAAGGGGACCTTTTGAAGAAAGGTAGGGGATGTTTTAAGGAGAGTGAGGTGAAATTTTGGTGGGTTTGTTTTGACCCATGCCAGGGGATGTTTTGAACAGACAGATCTAACATTTTGGTTAGGGAACATTTTGACCCACACTCGTTCGGCTTTGTCAAACATTTAAGATTCAGGACAAGCATTGTCAAACAAGATTTAAGGTCTAAAAAAGTTAAAAATCTCAGGCCCTCCAGCATGGTCCTTTTGACTGCCGCATGCTCTATTTTATAATCAATGCAATCTTAACCCTTTACCCAACGCAGACGATATCAAAATTTATTATTTTAAATATTATTTTTTTTAATTTTTTAGAAAATTTCAACAAAACCATATCATGTGTCCCCTCGTTGGAACGAGCTCGACGAGCTTGTTCCAACGAGGGGGTCACATGATATGGTTTTGTTGAAATTTTTTGAAAAATTAATATTTTTTCAACTGCTGAACTTGCATATTACGCGGGCGGATGCGGGTAATTTGTTGGGTAAAGGGTTAAAAAAATAAAAATTCAAGGGTTTATGTCAGATATTTTACCCAAGTTAATAAAATTGATAAATTTGTCCCTTGAGTGCAAGAAGGCTTTGCAATGCTTTAGCATTGCAAAGCCTTCTTGCACTCAAAGGCCGGGATACGCAATCATCCATGCTATTCTGTATATTAGGAGGCCTAAAACATAAACAGCAAACCAAGAACATGAACTTCTTGATGGTAAAGTAATAATTACAAAAAGCCGAGAGTTCCTCGGTTCGAATCCCACCTGTGGCAACTGCGTTGTGTCCTTGGGCAAGACACTTCCTCTCCATTGCCCACGTGGGGGCACGGTGGCGTTGTGTACTAAGATGTACTGCACGTCGATGGTGCACTTGTCTTCAATCAATGCTAACCCTGCTTGTGTGGAGTTCGTACGTTGGGGAGCTGATAGTTGCTTGCCATTGCTCGGTGGTTCTATCTGGGTACTCCGGTTTCCTCCACTCGTAAAACTGTCACGGTCATGATTTGCCATTGTGCATAAATATGTGACCTTAAACACCAATAAATAAATAAAGAAATAATAATTACAAAAATAAAAAATAAAATAAAAAACTGCCCACCCAGATGCAATTTTGCAAAAATGGAAGATCTACTTCATGGGACCTAATTGGTTAAATATCTAGTTGCATTATGGGAAATTTCACACCTTAAAATATTGATATTTCAGTATCAGTGCACTGGGTGTCAAATCATAAAATTTCAGACTTTTTGCATCAGTGTGCAAACCTAAAGGAATGATTCGGTTGAAAAATTGTGTGTGGGATCCTACCTCATCAGTAGCCTGACTGACCTTGTTCATCTTTGCAAAGTGAAATGACCAGAATGGAAATGAAACAACACAAGCTTCCTGTGTCAAGTTACAGAATGTTTTCTTTTTTATTTCAGTTGAGAATCGTCCAGTTGTTACTGTCACACAGAATTCTTATACAGTAATGGACGGAACAGATGTAGCACTTATATGTCAGGTAACCTCTGCTGCCCCTTTAAGGACAGTCAGCTGGGATTTCAATGATCGTCCTCTGGATACGAGTCCTACTCGTTTTTTGGGACCCTCTCTGACCGATGCCACTTTAACTATAAAGTCGAGTAGAGGCTCTGATTCAGGCAAATACACATGTAAGGCTTCTAATACAGCTGGCGAAACAAAAGGCAAATCAGTTCAACTTACCGTCAACAGTAAGTACTTGCTTTTATTTAGTTTTGTTAGTAAATATTGTCCACCCGTAAAACTGTCACGGTCACGATTAGCCATTGTTTGATCTCCATCTGGGATGACCCGCGTTGTGTTCTTGGGCATGGCACTTTATCCCAGTTGCTGCATGGAGGCATGATGACACCGCGGCCTAAGGCATACTGCACGTCAATGGTGCGCATGTCTTCAACCGCTGTAACCCTGCTTGAGCAGAGCTTGAACAGAGTTAGAATGATGAGGAGCTGACAGTTGCTCGTCGATGCTCGGCGATTCATTCCAGGTGCTCCGGCTTTCTCCACCCGTAAAACTGGCATGGTCACGATTAGCCATTGTGCATAAGTATGTGATCTTAAACACCATTAAATAAATAGTAATAAATAAATAAATAAATAAATAAATAATTAAATAAATAATTGTCAGTTAATATGTGTATTGCTTCTAAGTGAAACTTAACTGGTGGAGTGCTAAATTTTTTCTCAACCTTAAGATTTGTTCACACATTTTTGTCTTGTTAAATTGTAACAATGCAAATCGATGGAGATGAAGTAATTTTACTTACAAGATAATATAAAGGACATCCACAGAAAATGAAGCCTTTAACTTTAGATACCTGCAGTTCAGAATAAAGCCCAAATACATTCTTCTAGCACTCTACCAGTTAATATTTTTATCTCCCCCCCCCCCTCCCCCCCCCCCCCCCCCCCCCCCCCCCCCCCCCGGAGATCTCTGTGCGTGCATCCATGTGTCTGTGCATCTATGTGTCTGTCCGAATTCTTCGTTTATGCAATAACTTCGTTCATGTTTATGGTACGGTTCACATTTCTGGTATGTGGTGAGTTTAGTATCACAGTATCTCGATCAAGTTCTTAAATCAGTTCTGTCGAATGTTTGTTTACCATGTTATGGCCCATTGTTTGTTGATTTTTTGTTAATTTTTGTTTGCCAACTTGCCTTTCAGCTTTTAAAATCCACCACTCCCCCCCCCCCCCCCCCCCCCCCCAATTGATATTTGCGGGGGGGATATGCCACGCTTGGCATTGCCTTGTCTTGGTAATAACAATATTCTGACAACAGCACAAATATCTACTCATGAAATGACTGTAAACCCTAACTGGCAGATTGCTTGACACCCATATTGGGCTTTATAGGTGATGCAACCTAAAGTCTTTATATTGGGTGGTATTAAAACTTCAAGTTCGGTATCGACGTCAGAGACTGAGAATGCTCTTGCTCAACTTATGGACTCGTGAGGATAGGACAGATTGATGGCGCAATTAAGGACTGTATTATTTGTCAAAATGGGGGAAATAACACATACACTCGCCATCGGTCGTTTGATGTTACAATAAAGCTGAGAGAAAATACCCCGGGTATTTTCTCTCAGCTTTATTGTTACATCAAATGACCGGAGGTGAGTGCTTGTGAATGACAAAGACCATTGTGTTCTGCTGTCTGATAATTATTTTTTAGCTAATGTGAAGAATATTTTTCAAAACCAGAACTTGGATATTTTTTCGGTGGTAAGGTAAATTGGTATTGATGTGATACTGATACCAAACGATATTTACAGTATACCACCCAACTCTACTATATATTCTTTGGGTGTTTTTCATATCATCTTTAACCCTTTACCCAACGTAACGACAAAAACTTGCCAGCGCTATTCTCAAAAATCGCCAATTAATTTTCAAAATATTTTCATTTTTTTACTCAAAAACATAGGTTATGACCCCTCGTTGGAACGAGCTCGTCCAGCTCGTTCCAACGAGGGGTCATAACCTATGTTTTTGAGACAAAAAATGAAAAAAATTAGTTATTCAAGAATTTTTTTTGCAAGTGTCGTCTGCTTTTCATGTTAGGTAAAGGGTTAAGTTATCGGAAGGAAACTTATTTAATCTGTATGTATATACCTTTTTACAGTTTATGGGAGAGTGCCTATAGGGCATAGGCTCTCACCTTCAAATTGTAATAACATAAGATCATTAGAACAAATTTTGATAACCAAAAATAATTCAGCACTTTACCAGTTAAAGGTCTAATTTAAACCTGAATTTATTCATTTATTACAGCAAAAGGGGGCGCGGTGGCTCAGTAGGTAGAGGTTCAAGCTGCAAGCCGAGAGGTGCTCGGTTCGAATCTGACCTGCAACAACCGCGTTGTGTCCTTGGTCAAGACACTTCACCTCCATTGCCCATGTGGGAGCATGGTGGCATTATGTACTAAGGGGAACTGCACGTCGTGCTTGTGTGGAGCTAGTATGTTTGGGAGCTGATAGTTGCTTGCTGTTGCTCAGGGATACCTTCTTCCACCCGTAAAACTGTCATGGTCAAGATTTGCCATTGTGCAGGAATATGTGACCTTAAACTCCAATAAGTAAATAAATAAAATATTACTACAACAAGCAGGTGCAGGTACAGTCCTTTGGTAAACTTATAAGTTGCATTCATGGCAGTTGTTTCAATATAGGCAGCCCACACTTCAGAAACAACTGCTTACCCTGCTTGTGTGGAGTTAGTTTGTTTGGGAGTCTGACAGTTGTTTGCCATTGCTCAGTGGTCCTCTCCAGTACGCGGGATTCCTCCATCCATAAAACCGTCCAACACGAGATGACCCTGACTGTAAAAAGTGCCATTGAACCCCAATAAATAAATCAGAATGCAGAATTGAAATGGATCCCGCTAATATGAATGGCTCCCACAAAAAAAAATTAACGGGCCCCATTTTGAGCATTCCTGCACACAATATCTGTCTTCAGCATTTAGAGTATCTCTTCCTGTCTCTCTATATTTTTTTCCTTCTTTCTTCTCAACTGATTTTTATAACACTATAATGACTTGATAATTTTCCAAAGAAGGTCAATTTTAGTTTGTTGTGAAATGTTAAGAATGTATTTTTTCTTTTGCAGATTCTGCATTGTGGAATTCTTATAAAATTAAAATATTTGCATCACAGACCAGCCGTTCACTTCTATCATACTGTTCATTAAATACTGCGATTTCTCACCAAAATTTGTTACTGTTGGTCAATATATTTCACATAAAATTCTTACTTTAGCTTTGATGAATTTATGCTACAAATTTATGCACAGCTTGCATGATCAGCATATTGCTTTTTGGAATAGTTGTTATTTTTAATATCTCATAAATTGTGTAGGTTTTTCTTTTCTTTATCTTTTTTAAACAGGAATTTGATAATGCAATACAATTTTCATTTGTGTGATTTTAATCTAATTTTCCTATTTCAATTTTCAGTTCCAATTGACTTTGTTTAACCCTTTACCCAACGAATCGGACGCATCTGCCTGCGTAATATCCAAATTCAGCAGGTGAAAAAATATTATTTTTTTTTAAATTTCAACAAAACCATATCATGTGACCCCTCTTTGGAATGAGCTCATTCCAAAGAGGGATCACATGATATGGTTTTGTTGAAATTTTTTGAAAAAATTTAAAAAATGATATTTAAAATAATAAATTTTGAAATCGTCTGCGTTGGGTAAAGGGTTAATGCAAATTTTTTCATTTTAGTCAAACATTGTGTCATTTTAAAACTTGTAAACATTTTCCAGAATTTTAAGGTCCAATATCGGAGCTCATTAACAAATTGTTTTCCATAGTCAAATTTCCAATGTCTAAATGAAACAAGAGTCGTCTATCTCCATTGTAATCCCAGTCATTGTTATAAATGAAAAGATTCCCTAACCCTTTACCCAACGAATCACCCGCATCCGCCCGCGTAATATGCAAATTCAGTAATTGAAAAAATATTATTTTTCAAAAAATTTCAACAAAACCATATCATGTGACCTCTCGTTGGAACGAGCTCATTGAGCTCGTTCCAAAGAGGGGTCACATGATATGGTTTTGTTGAAAAGTTTTGAAAAATTTGAAAAAAATCATATTTAAAATAATAAAATTGGATATCATCTGCATTGGGTAAAGGGTTAAACCCATTTTATTTGAAGAAAAACACCCCAAAAAAATATTTTTGATTGCGGTCTATTTGCCATGATCTAATTTACATGTAGGGTGTGTTCGATGCATGACTCGGGTGACAAAAGAGTTCAATTTCCGCCAAGTAGTGTGGATACAGACATGTTCTAATTTACCTGGTTCCAGCAATTAGAGTATGATAAGAGTAAATTTACCTGGGATTAGAGCACGTAGCTGACCGGTTCTCAGCCAATCAAATTACGGGTTCAGAAAGAAAAACACGATCAAATTTAACTGATGAATTAGAATGCAAAATGTAAATTTTTGATAGACTGCTCAAGTTTTTACCATATTAGGAAATAATTAATATGCAGATCTCTTCCCAACAGACAACTGGGGGAACGGTTGTGTTGCGGTAACTGGTTCTCATCAGATCACCGAAGTTAAGCTATGTCGAGCACGGTTAGTAGTTGGATGGGTGACCATTTCAGCAACTGATTCGTGCTCCCGCGTTGTGTCCTTAGGCAAGGCGCTTAACCCCAATTGCCTACATGGAAGCACGATGGCACCGTGTACTAAGGCGTACTGCACGTCGGATGTGCGCATGTCTTCAACCAATCTAACCCTGCCTGTTGCCGCAGTGCAGAGTTCAAAGTTATGAAGTTGGGGAGCTGACAGCTGCTTGTCGTTGCTTGGTGGTTCTCTCCGGGTACTCCGGCTTCCTCCACCTGTAAACCTGACACCAAAATGATATAACCCTGGCTGTTAAACCCTAATAAAAAACAAAAAAATTATAGACAACCGACTACCAAATTACCTCTTGTGCACCCGGAACCTCTGTATACAACTATACAGAGGGTGAATTTGCTGATCCTATCCCATACAGTGGGCCAATGTATCCTCTTTCTGATTAGGCTTGAGACCTTGATTCGGATTGTGGTTCACAGCAGGTAAATGTCATTAAATAAATAAGCAAATGGTCACTTTCACTCTCAGAAATGGGGTCCCCAGAGGGTGAATTTGTCTGATGCTATCCCATACAGTGGGCCAATTTATCCTCTAGATACATCTTTCTGTTTTGGCTTGAGACCTTGAATCAGACTGAGGTTCACAGAGGGTAAATTTTGTGATGCTACCCTGCTGTGCAGGGTAGCATCAACAATTTCACCCTCTGGGAACCTCATTGTGCAGATGACAGTCTGCTTATTTTCTGGCTTGGGGGAATAAGGGGGTGGGGCAGGGGGGGGCATTTGTCAAAGAGGGAGTAGATTAATGAATACACTAAACTTAGCATGTCAGAATACACAATGCAGGTCTCTTGTGTAATATGGGCAATTTTAGGAAAATAGTGAACTACTGGCATCAGATCATATCAGTGTTGGAACTCCTCAAAACCCTTAAAATCACCCACATTGCTTCTAAGGTCACATATTTTTAAATAATTTTCTTGGAGAGCCTAGGAAGAGCTCCAGACCCTCCCCCACCACCCACCCCCCTATCTTACTCTTTAACACCCCAATATTGTGCCAAAGTACACAATGCAGGGCTATTGTGCAATCTAGGCGATTTTGGGATTCAGTGGATTACCGACACTTATTTCCAGACTTGTATGACATACTTCTAGTATAGTGAAGATGAAATATGATTTTATTAGTGAAATTTTGTGCTTTTTTTCTAGTTTTTAGCACACCTGCTGTTACAATTGGTAGTCGTATATATAGTGTCCTGATTGATCAATCTCTTACAATGATTTGTACTGTTGATGCTAATCCTCCAGCCACCAAAGTACAGTGGTTTTTCAATGGCTCTCCTTTGGCCATTAGTGGTAGATTATCTGGTGCTAACTTAACTACTCCATCACTTTCAATATCAAATGTGAAGGAAAGTGATGCGGGTAATTATATCTGCTCAGCAACTAACATTGCTGGCAATACTAACAGTCCTGCTATGCTGCTTACATTGAGACGTGAGTATAATGTGTGCTAACCTTGGTTCACAATCTTGTTTGTTTGATGCACACTTTATTGTTGGTTGAATGCGGTAAGAGGGAGCACAGTTGGCTGAGTGATTATAGGTCTCACAGAACTAAATATTTTCCCATAGGCGACCATTATAACGTTCGGGTGGAAAAAAATATGATCGCATCACTTTAATTTTGGCATTCAAATATCTCTGTCAAGTGTAGCCCTTCAGACAACTTTTTCTGATCTGAAAACAGGGGGTCATGCAACAAATAAGAGAGAAAAACTGACACAAAGGGAAGTACCGGTCACGTGCACATATTTTTCAGGGAATTCCCTACAAAAACACACAAAAAGTAAATTGTATTTTTTTAGGTCCAAAAGTCATCAAATCACCCTCTTTTTTATCAGGAATATTCAACAATAATGCAAGATGTTAATAGAATGTTTCAAACTTTTATTGAAACAACGGATTTTCCCAAGGTTGTTTATTTTTAGAGATTGCGTCATTTCCGAGTGCAACATTTTAAGGCGGTTCACTCTAATTTCAATATTTAGTTCCGCGATACCTATAATCATCCCCAACCCCACCAAAGAGACATTTTACCACTTCCATGAGATAAAAGAGTCATTTCTGCATTAGAATCCAACTTTTGGCTTTGGCTGAGTCAAAAACATGGAAAATTTGCTCTTTTAAGGAAAAGTGTCCAAACTTTGTCAAGTGGGCTTGAAAACTGGTATTGCCTCCAAAAGATTTTTCTATCCTGTTACTTTATAAATTAGGGAATTCCTAATTTAATCCTTCAATCCTTCCCGCCTCCTAGAAATATGAGGAGAAACCATGGTTTAAATAAATATGTTAATAGGGTAAGATAGGCTTTTAGTTAGCAGCTGCCAGAGGTTATATTGTGCTCCTGTGGTATACACTTGCTCAAGATGTGAATTTTCTTGCATGAACAGCCTTAGTTTTGGAAATATATAGCTTTAATTGCTGACTGTGAGAAAAATGTAACTTCTCAAAACAATAAAATGGTTTGGTAAGGTGTATGGTCCCCAAATAAATATTTAAATGTGAAATAATCCCCAAAAATAATAACTGAATCTGGTCTGGAAGCCAAAAAACATATTTCCTATAGGTCTCACAGAACTAAATATTTTCCCATAGGCGACCATTATAACGTTCGGGTGGAAAAAAATATGATCGCATCACTTTAATTTTGGCATTCAAATATCTCTGTCAAGTGTAGCCCTTCAGACAACTTTTTCTGATCTGAAAACAGGGGGTCATGCAACAAATAAGAGAGAAAAACTGACACAAAGGGAAGTACCGGTCACGTGCACATATTTTTCAGGGAATTCCCTACAAAAACACACAAAAAGTAAATTGTATTTTTTTAGGTCCAAAAGTCATCAAATCACCCTCTTTTTTATCAGGAATATTCAACAATAATGCAAGATGTTAATAGAATGTTTCAAACTTTTATTGAAACAACGGATTTTCCCAAGGTTGTTTATTTTTAGAGATTGCGTCATTTCCGAGTGCAACATTTTAAGGCGGTTCACTCTAATTTCAATATTTAGTTCCGCGATACCTATAATCATCCCCAACCCCACCAAAGAGACATTTTACCACTTCCATGAGATAAAAGAGTCATTTCTGCATTAGAATCCAACTTCTGGCTTTGGCTGAGTCAAAAACATGGAAAATTTGCTCTTTTAAGGAAAAGTGTCCAAACTTTGTCAAGTGGGCTTGAAAACTGGTATTGCCTCCAAAAGATTTTTCTATCCTGTTACTTTATAAATTAACTGAGAAGGATGAGAATTTACAGCTTTCTTTAAAAAACTACCCTGATCCCAAAATAAAACTAACATCTGCATCAGCACAATATATTTTTAGAAAAAAATCTGTCTCATTTAACCATACTGCAAGAAAAACAGTGTCCCAACCCCCATGGAACAATATGGATGTCAATTTTGTTTCCAAAACTGGGGATGCAGCTATATATTTCACCAATATGAGAGGACTCTACCAGTTTATCCTAACAACTGATGTCAAATTTTATTCCACCATATGGGGGGCGCGGTGGCTCAGTAGGTAGAGGTGCAGGCTGCAAGCCGAGAGGTCCTCGGTTCGAATCCCACCTGCGGCAACTGCGTTGTGTCCTTGGGCCAGACACTTCACCCCCATTGCCCATGTGGGGGCACGATGATGCCGTGTACTAAGGCGTACTGCACGTCGTTGGTACGCATGTCTTCAACCAATCTAACCCTGCCTGTGCTGCAGTGCGGAGTTACGATGTTGGGGAGCTGGCAGCTGCTCGTCGTTGCTCGGTGGTTCTCTCCGGGTACTCCGGCTTCCTCCACCCGTAAAACTGTCA
Source organism: Pictodentalium vernedei (assembly GCA_031216915.1). NCBI lineage: Eukaryota > Metazoa > Mollusca > Scaphopoda > Dentaliida > Dentaliidae > Pictodentalium > Pictodentalium vernedei. Next base: position 24,329,620 of record CM062288.1, on the reverse strand, counting down.
CGGTCATGATTAGCCATTGTGCATAAACATGTGACCTTAAACATCAATAAATAAATAAATATAAATAAATATTCCACCATATGATGTAGTAAAATTTTGCCCTGAATAGGACCCCCCGGTATGCCCCTTTTCATCAAAATATGTGATATAATTCATAATTTAATTGATATTGACCCAAAACAAACCTACTGTGATATGAACTTTCCCATCTGTAATAGTTTTTAAATCACAGTCTGGCTTCTGAAGACATTTCACATTGTATTGATGAATATTTTGCAATTTTTGTCAAGGAAAAGACTCAGTTTTCTCAGTAAAGGCACATAGAGTCATTGGTATGGCACTGACAAAACATAAAACAGTGTTTTTTCCAAAAGAATGACCAGTACCTGCTACTGTGATATCTCTTAACACTGGTAAGATGCCTAAAACCATCAAATATTGATTCTATAGTGCTATGCTTATGCTGCAAGTTCCCATAAGTGCACTTTCATAACCTTTGTTTTAATCCCCACAGACACCCATTCTGGCAAAAAGATTGAAATTGTTGAAAACATGTTTCCAAAGAGGATGAATCAGACATTTGCTTCAAGAATATAGTGGTATTTGATGTTTAATATACTTGTGTGTGTGTGAGGGGGGGGGGGGGGGGGGGGGGGGGGGTGAAAGTTAGTCAGCTGCCAATTATTGAAAATGTAGATCCAGGCAAGTGAAAAGCAAAGAACCACCATGTCTGATGAAGAGACAGACAGACAGACAGACAGACAGACAGACAGACAGACAGACAGACAGACAGACAGACAGACAGACAGACAGACAGACAGACAGACAGACAGACAGACAGACAGACAGACAGACAGACAGACAGACAGATAGGCTTGCAGTCACACATGTAGGAGGTCTACATGAGAGTACTGAATGGCATCCATTGAAAAATATAGTGGAAGAGCCAGGGCAAGGTTGTTAAATTGAAAAATAACTCAGTGGACCATGAGTGCTGAAGCCTCAAAGTAAATCATAAGAAACTGAAAGTGTATGATACTAACTTCAGTCTCTAAAAACATGCTGTTCAGTCTTTCCAAATGTTTATCATCAGCAGAAGGGTTAAATATGTGTGGGAGAGAGGACTTGGTTCAGGGAAAGAGCAATATTTCACAACTGTCACTGTAAATTTATGCTGTATCAGGGGAACCATGGCAGCACTAGTACTAGACAACTATATTGGTAGCTATGCACAAATGCCATTCACTCACATTTGTAATTTTATTATGTTATTTTCCACTGTAGCCCCACCCCTTCCTCAAATTTGTGTTCCAGGATACTCCTTCAATGAAGGAACTGTTTTCCAACATTTTGAAGAGCATAATATAGAAGAGAAAAACTTCTAAATAATAGTGAATAGAAGGGCAGTGTAGGTTTTCTGTCTGTGTTTGAATGGTGATTTCGGAGGGGGTTGGAAGATTTGGAATCCTCCCTGCCCCTAGAAATATGAGGAGAAACCATGGTTTAAATAAATATGTTAATAGGGTAAGATAGGCTTTTAGTTAGCAGCTGCCAGAGGTTATATTGTGCTCCTGTGGTATACACTTGCTCAAGATGTGAATTTTCTTGCATGAACAGCCTTAGTTTTGGAAATATATAGCTTTAATTGCTGACTGTGAGAAAAATGTAACTTCTCAAAACAATAAAATGGTTTGGTAAGGTGTATGGTCCCCAAATAAATATTTAAATGTGAAATAATCCCCAAAAATAATAACTGAATCTGGTCTGGAAGCCAAAAAACATATTTCCTATAGGTCTCACAGAACTAAATATTTTCCCATAGGCGACCATTATAACGTTCGGGTGGAAAAAAATATGATCGCATCACTTTAATTTTGGCATTCAAATATCTCTGTCAAGTATAGCCCTTCAGACAACTTTTTCTGATCTGAAAACAGGGGGTCATGCAACAAATAAGAGAGAAAAACTGACACAAAGGGAAGTACCGGTCACGTGCACATATTTTTCAGGGAATTCCCTACAAAAACACACAAAAAGTAAATTGTATTTTTTAGGTCCAAAAGTCATCAAATCACCCTCTTTTTTATCAGGAATATTCAACAATAATGCAAGATGTCAATAGAATGTTTCAAACTTTTATTGAAACAACGGATTTTCCCAAGGTTGTTTATTTTTAGAGATTGCGTCATTTGCCACACAAGAAATCGGTTTACACAATCAGCTGATCGCTATTTCTGCCGACACAGATCACGTCTTGTTCTACTCACTAGTTGAGCGAGAACAACTTTTGTTTTGCACTTGTGAAAATTCATTTGTAAATTTCAAGTTCACACAAAATTTTAATCACGAGGTGTTTGATCTCACTAGTGAGGGGAGAACGCATTTTATTTTTTACCGATTCCTTTTATAATTAGGGGTGTAATAATAAGACGTGTGCATGGTGATGGTGCACTTGTCTTCAGTCATTGCTAAACCTGCTTGTGCAGATTTAGTACATTGTGGAGTTCAACAGTTGCTTGCCGTGCTTGGTGGCTCTCTCTCCGGGTACATTGACTTCCTCCACCCATAAAATAAACTGCCCAACAAGAGGTGACCCTGACATTGAATGTGTCGTTAACCCTTTGAGACTTTAATTATCCTGACGTTAACCCTTTACCAAACGTAACGGCCAAAACCGGCCAGCACTATTCTCAAAAATCGCCAATTAATTTTCAAAATATTTTCATTTTTTGTCTCAAAAACATAGGTTATGACCCCTCATTGGAACGAGCTCGTTGAGCTCGTTCCAACGAGGGGTCATAACCTATGTTTTTGAGACAAAAAATGAACAAAAATTAGTTATTCAAGAATTTTTTTTGCAAGTGTCGTCTGCTTTTCATGTTAGGTAAAGGGATAAAACGTCACTGGGAATTCAGTTTCTTCAATGTTTTTCAAAATGCGACGTCAAATATCGGAAGGTACAAATAACAAGATATTTTTCACATTAGTGATTATCTGGTTGAGGGCTAGATTATTTTTGGTGGTTTGAATTTGTTATTCAAAACTTGTTTTATTTCAAATTATTGGAGAGTTCCTCTGGGCACTCTCCAATAATTTGTAATAAAACAAATTTATATAAACACAATATCATTTGTTTTTGACTGAATATGAAATATATGCAAGGAAAGTGTTGGTTTTTGCTCTGGTATCCTCATTTTTCAAAAGCCCTGATAGTGGCTTCCAGCACTCAATTGGTTAAGAAGTCTTGACAGCAGGATTATATTTGCATTTTAACCCTCTGCACTCTGATGTCAAAATGGCAAAGTTTTCAGTACAAATAATTTCCCATAATGCAGTTTGATATTTAACCAAATATACCTTGTTTGACAGAGCTCAGTGAGCTCTGTCAAACAAGTTATATTGGGTTAAATTCATTTCTAAACAAAAGAAAAATAGCGATTGGAGAAAATTCTGTTGTATTAACAGAGCGCCAGGGGTTAAGCTGTGATAACATTTGGCTCAATGGCTGTCACTGAGCACTATTTGGGAGAAAATTCGGTATTGAGGTTAAAACTTTAAAAAATCGAAAAATAATAAAACAAATGACCACAAAGTATCAATGCGCCATTTGATTTCGTACGTCATAAGACGTACAAAAGTATTAAAGGGTTGAATCCCAATAATGTTAATAATGAATGCAGTGATATTGAAGTAGACTACTACTATTTAACAAATAGTTTACGGGGTTGCGATTCATATGGACCAAGCAGTCGACCCGAAAGGTGTACCATATTTACTCTATGTATTGGGACACTCTATGATTTGGGACACACATTTTTTCCAGAAAACTATATTTTTTTTATGCTCCAACGTTTGGGACATTCAGGAGATTTATTTTCAGTTGGCCCGTCGCTAGTAGCAGACGACACTCATAAAAAAAATTCTTGAGTAACTAAAAATTTTCATTTTTTGCTTCCAAAACATAGCTTATGATCCCTCATTGGAACGCGCGCAATGCGCTCATTCCAATGAGGGATCATAAGCTATGTTTTGGAAGCAAAAAATGAAAATATAAAAAAAAATTGGACGGCGATTTTCATATACAGTGATGGAAAACGAATCACACACAACTTTATTCAGCATCAAATCAAGACCAGGCTGTGTTCTTTCCCCGCTTTTCTAAGAATTGGGACACTTGTGAAAATAATTATTTTTAGCTGTCCCAATACATATAGTATATACGGTATATTCCATTAAGGCTAAAATTTTGGCCTTCTGATTGGATGAGAGCTTACATAGTTTCTTCTTTGTTTATGGCTCCACTAGCATATGTTACTGTGTGATATCACGAAGCAAAATATTTGAAATGCCGTTGCCCCATTTCGCAGTTATTCCATCTACGTGACTCGCAAACTGCTTCATTTTTCTACATTTTTTACACGTGTATTAGACGATGTTCCAAATGTAGTGTTGTTTAAATTACAAATTAATTTAAAATTTGAAGTGAGATGAGTGACCTTGACCTTTATCTGTTTGCCCGATAATATTGTGTGGTTCACGAGAGGTTTATTTGCCAAACTTGTTATCGTTAAATGTTGCCTAGTTCATTTCATAATAATTACATTGTTAATGTAGTTATACGTTTTGGGTCTAAATACTCAATTCCCATTGGTCAGATGGATGAAAACGTCACAACCAAATGTAATTCATTTTCCAATGAATACATTTGGTCGAACTTTGACCCGCATTTGCGGTAGAGTGCAGTTGACAGAATGTAATTCGGGCGCTGTTTGGGCGGGTTTATAACTTTTAGCGCCTCTCGCAGTGATCAGTGATTATACTTTACTGTTATGTTAAATAAATTGTTTTGAACATTCCAAGTTTCGTTGTGAAAGACGGCAATTTGACAAATTTGGGTCAATGCCGAAAACCGGCGCTCAACTTAGAGTTGTGCGCTTTGTCTTTTGTGCGAGGGTGGTTTTTTGCCTCGTTCGTTCATACATGTTTTATTTCGTCTTTCTGCTTTGTTGTTTGGTAAAAAGTAGTTTAAACAGTTGCAGAATGTAATTATAAGAATTGAATGCAATTTTTATAATCTTTATTGGAGTATGAACATGTGGGAATGGGTACAAATTATGTATGAATCCTAAAGGGATTCAATTCTTAAATGTAGATTTTTGTCAAGACAGTACATCAAACACACATACCTAACAGGCATGTGAAGTTTCCTAACAATCAGCATAGGGAAATCAAAGTTCCCGCAATCAGCTTAAAGGAACCAAAGTTCCTAATAATGAGCAAAAAAAAAAAAAAAATTATTTGATACAGTTAGCACAGTGTGATTTGATACTAACAGCACCCAATGTATACACATTATTTCAGATTGAACCACTTTTTCTCTCAACTTTTCACAAAATTAATTTACGAATTGCTACGAATAAATTCCTACATCACATGGAAGAGTATCACATTACATTTTTAGAATGTTTTTGTATCTTTGGAATGAATATAGTCATGAGAACCCATCAGTGTTTTTCTTCTGAAGTAGACAAAGTCAGCAAGACCCATTACTGAAGTTTATCTTACAATCGACATGTATTTTGTCTGTATTAACTCCGCAACTGTCGTGTATCCGACTCCCTGATACAAATGTTTGTATCAGGCAGTCAGATACAAGCACGTTCCTTTTGCATGAGTTCCATTTTTAGCTCAACTTTGCCGTAAGTCAAATTTGAGTTTATGCCATGGCCAGTCAGCCATCTTTCCATCTGTCTGTCAACAATTCAATACGGCTCGGGCTAGAGGCAGTATTTTTGAACCAATCTTTACAAAACTTCTTGGGTACCTTTGTCATCACCGTGGGACGAGAACGAGTGTTTTGGGGGCTGGTCTGAAATTGAAGATGGCCACTGGCAGCCATTTTGTACAAAATTATGTGCAGTCAGATTTTTGCGCAGAACTTCCACATGAAAGCACTGATTTGAATAAGTTTTTGTGTGAATGTTTAGTACCATGGGATACATCACATATAATACAGGTTTTTTTCTCGTGCTTAAATTATGCCAATTAAACTAACTTTGATCTATTTAGTGTTACTTTCAGCACTGTAACTGCAAATGCCAATACGGCTTGGGCTAGAGGCTGTATTTATGAACCGATCTTTACGAAACTTCTTGAGTACCTTTGTTATCACCGTGGGACGAGAACGAGTGGTTTTGGGTGCGGTCCAAAATTCAAGATGGCCACCAATGGCCATTTTGTACTTTAGTTGGTGCAAGCAGTTAACTTCTATACGGCTCCGGCTAGAGGCCATTTTTATGAACCGATCTTTACCAAACTTCTTGGGTACCTTTGTTATAACCGTGGGATGAGATTGAGTGTTTTGGGGTGCAGTCCAAAATTCAAAATGGCCACCAGCAGCCATTTTGTACCAAAATTAGTGCAATCAGGTTTTTGTACAGAACTTCTGTATGAAAGTTCTGATTTGAATAAATTTTTGTATGAATGTTTATAACATGGAATACATCACATATAATACAGGTTTTTTTCTCGTGCAGAAATTATGCAGATTAGATGAACTTTGATTTATTCAGTGCGACTCATACACTGTAAGTGCACATGTCAATACGGATAGGGCTGGAGACTGTATTTATGAACCGATCTTCACGAAACTTCTTTTTACCTTTGTTATCACCTTGGGACGAGAATGAGTGTTTTTGGGTGCGGTCCGAAATTCAAGATGACGGCAATTTTGTACCAAAATTAGTGCAATCAGTTTTTTGTATAGAACTTCTGTATGAAAGTTCTGATTTGAATAAATTTTTGTATGAATGTTTAGTAACATGGAATACATCACATATAATACAGGTTTTTTTCTTGAGCAGAAATTATGCAAATTAGATGAACTTTGATTTATTCAGTGCTACTTACACACAGTAAGTGCACATGTCAATACGGCTCGGGCTAGAGGCTGTATTTATGAACCGATCTTCACGAAACTTCTTGGGGTACCTTTGTTATCACCTTGTGTCAGGAATGAGTGTTTTGGGGTGCCTTTGTTATCACTGTGCTATGAGAACAAATATTTTTGGGTTCAGTCAGACCCACTCTGGGACTCAAAGATTTTTTTTCTAGTTTAGCATCTGTCACCCCACCTTTACAATACTTTACCTATATATTTGTTACAGGCTACGGTCAGCATTTATGTACAGACCGTTACAATACTGTTATCAGGTCATAACCTAGATGTTTGCCATTGCTGTGTCACATACTATACATGTACATGCCTTAAACAAGATAAGCTACAGTGTCATTGACACTTTCATTTTTCTTTTGGTTCATCCGTACGAATAAATAGTTCGTTATATATTCATCTACATTCTTGACTTATCCCCAATATATTGTAAGATAAAATGATTACTACCATTATGTGGATGTGCAAAATATGTAACCGAGTCTCTCTCCGGGTTGTAAGGGTAGATCACGACTTGTCTTCGACTCGACGTGATCTGCCCTTAGAACACGGAGCTCGACTCGGATACATATTTTGTACATCTACATAATGGTAATAATCTCTATATACAGATTATCATGACAATGTGCATGTCCTGTGATTTGTATCAGATTCGAGGTGGTGTCCAGAATGGGATCTCAACAAGCCAGCTTTTTTACTTAAAAACACTATACGTTTATTTTGTTTATCCCATAAATCTTTTACAAAGAAGTTGTGGGAAAATCGTTCTGTTATTCGCTACAAGACATAGCTCGAAGTGAGGAGTACATTGGTCCATTTCGATCGACAAGAGAACATTGTAAAAAATAAATAAGGTGCAGTGATACATTTCTGTCTAAAAATAATTCCCCAACAAATGTCAGCTAAACTTGCAAAAATCCTTTATTAAATGAGCAATCTATATTCTTTTTGTACTGGCATTGTGTAATACTTTCAAACCTTTCAAAGAAAACAACAATTGAACTGTTAATTATACTACATTACAACGCATTCATGTAGCATTGAGTGGGTGATAGCAATTGGGCCAATTTCAAAGCAGGCCACGAATGTCAGTTCATTTTTGTATGTTGATGTTTAAAGTGTTAACGTAAATACGTCCGTGAAATAAACTATTCAATAATATGCTTGGATTCGAGAAGCCAGTATGCTGCAAATGGAAGTCGTTAGTGTTAACACTTGTGCCACCATTTCATTCTAATGAGGAAATAGTTATTGCGGTTATCCGAGATCGTGTGTGGAAGCCATGGGTTCAACAGCACATGATACAGGTGCGTCCAAATTATTTTGACAATGTGTGAATTCAGTTGTATTGGAATTATGCAGAGTATATGTACTTCGTGTTACGCGTTGCTGTGCTGGGAGGAGAGGTAAGGTTACTCATATTTAAAGAACATCGTTCACGTTCTTTCTCTCCTGAAACAGAATAATTGTTTATCATCTATCGATGCGAGGTACCGCCCATCGAGCATATGTACATCCCCAGGCAAAATCCAAATTAATTTACCACTGCACCAGTCACTTCTGGCATTAGGTATTTCAAAATCGAGTTTTATTTTTGAATACTTTTGTTAATTAATTATGAGTATTCTTTATTGTTTGCTCACAATGAACATGCGGCATATAATGTTATACCGGTGCAACTCATTTAATTACGTTTAAGTGATGATTGTCGCTTCGTTTCCGCAGATTTCTGTGAAATTCTGATATGCATAAATCAGGTCTAGATATCCCGACCTTTCAAATGGAACGCCGGAGGTCAACATTGTATAGTCCGTTTCCAACTCCCCACTAGGGTGATAAATTTTTCGTGTGTTAAACCTATGGGGACAATTTATCACCCTACTAGGTAATTAAAGCAAAAATTTATCAAAGGCCTTTATTGTTCGAATAAACGGCCATTTATGGGATAAATATGTATACAGCCAAGACTCAACTAGAAATGAAAGCTTTTTTGTTGAAACACATTCTTGAGTGAGACATTTGACATTAAAACAAAAATGCAATTAAAGCTAAATTATCATAGGCTTTCTTACAGGATAAAGCAAAAATGAAAACAATTTCTCAATATCCTTTAACCCTTTACCCAACGTAACGACCAAAACCGGCCAGTGCTATTCTAAAAAATTGCCAATTAATTTTCATTATTTTTTCATTTTTTGTCTCAAAAACATAGGTTATGACCCCTCGTTGGAACGAGCTCACCAAGCTCATTCCAATGAGGGGTCATAACCTATGTTTTCGAGACAAAAATTGGAAACCATTAGTTGTTCAAGAATTTTTTTTTGCAAGTGTCGTCTGCTTTCCATGCTAGGTAAAGGGTTAACTTGATGGAAATTATGTTATATAAGAATTGAAATGAAATATTTGTTGATTTACCAGAGTATGTGGGAAGGACATGTTAAGTTGCATGAAGTACTTAGCATCCCACATTTATTTCTTTTCAACCTACTCACAATTGTTTACAATTGGCTGTAACGTAAGTGCAAGCCCTACTTCGGAACTAACTCAAGCTTTTAGAATCTTTTTCCAAACAAGTTGGAAAAGTACTAGAGTGCAAAAGCACGAAAAAGATCGAAAAAAGGGTCGAGTGAGACCAGCGCTCGAAATTACAGGTACTCTCTCTGCACACCTCTTGCGTTTACCGAGCGCATGCGCAACACCCGTGACGTCAATTCCTTTATTTTCCGCCATTGTACATGGTCGGAAATTTTTGTGACTCGTGCTAAATTATGCTGTTTATTCTTCGTGAACAACTTATTCTCCATATTTAGTGTGCTACTGGATTGTATCCTTTTATCAAGCTACCAAATTATTATTATTTAATGTTAATTTGTATTTTTATTGCTTGTATCTTCACACTTTGTCTTGTCTTTCCCCCATATGTGAACACGACCTTAGTGCTGTTTTCCGTCGGCGGGAAGCTTGATTATTATTTTGATATAATGCCTAAGACTATTCCTTGTACCTCTTGTTTGCAAGTGAAACATGTGGACGACTCTCATGCCACATGTGTCACTTGCAACAATTGCACTCAGGCCCAATCTTGTGGTATTTGTGGGGTTTGGTCCTCTAAATTCGGGGCTTCTGTGAACAAGGTGGTTCTTTCCAGAACTAGAACCCCTCGTTCTCGGGGTAGGGTAGCCGTGCCGTAGCAGACATTTCTGCTGGTGCACGTGGTGACTCTGTCACACAGGATTCGGATCTGCCTTCTGTGGCGAGTTTCTCTGCAACTGTTGGCGGTGTTAGTTCAGTGATACCTGACGAGGAGACTGTGGTCTCTTTGTCTTCTGATGTCACTATTGAGGCGTCTGTTTTCGTTGAGAGCTTTTCCGAGGTCAGCTCGGTAACCCTCTCCGATCTGCCTCCTACACCGTCGACCGTTGTTGAGGAAGTTGCTACTCCAGATCCTATTCTGTCTGTTGGTGGCTCTTCCATCTCCTCTGGGGATGGTCTACAGTCTCGGGGGACCGAGGCTGTATCTGCTGGTGTGTCTGTGTGTTCTCAGCCTCCCCCAGCCTCGCGGCGGAGCTGTGCGGGTTTGCTGTATGCTCCGTCTCATCTGGCTAGGTTTGCTCCTAGTTGGTTGAGCCAGCCGGTCGCTTTGGCAGCGATTCCTCGTCCCTCGAGTGAATCGTTTATCGTACCACCTTCCCATGCTAGTGTGCCGCCTAGTGGGATGGTGTTGGGACGTTGGCACCCAGGGCCTGCTGTTCGGCAGCGGTCAGTGACAGCCCCTGTAAGCTGTCACTCTCGGAACCTTCCTCCGGTGATTCCTCACTGTGTTCCGGGTCTGGGTGTCGATCGATGCTTGCCGTCTGTCTCAGAGGATAGGCAGTTGGGGCCGTCTGCTGCGCAGAGGCCAATGACAGGTTCCTGTCATTCTTGGGACAATCCTCCAGTGTCTTCTCACCGTGTCCTAGGTCCAACTACCGATCGACGTGCGCCGTCGGTCTCTTTAGAGGATTTGCAGGCAGGACCTTCTGTTTCGCAGAGGTCAGTGATGGCCCCTGGGTGTCACAATCGGGACTATCCTCCGGTGTCTTCTCACCGTGCTCCTATTCTGTCTGCCGATCGACGTTCGCCGTCGGTCTCTTCTGAGGATTTGGGTTCTTCTACCAGAAGGGTCCATTGGGAGGACACTCCGTCGGGCGATTCTGTTGCGACGGATTCTCAGGGTGACCTGCGCCAGGCCGTTTTGGCGCTCACCCGGTTGCTTTCTGGCAACCCTCAAGTTGGCCTCCCTGTGCCTCCTGAGGCACAACCTCCTTTGGTCAGTCGCCGAGATGTCTCGCCTGGCCCCGTGGATACTGCACAGTATTCACAGGAGGTTTCTGCTGGTCAGCCCGAGTTGGGCTACATCTCCTCTGCTACGGAGGATGACGAGTATCTTGAAGGTGATGGGCCCCCCTCGTCAGTCTTGGGGCAGGCTTTGGATTTCGTCTTTGGCTTATTGCCGGACGTTCAACCTTCCGTCCAGCCTTCTGTGACCGTTCGGCTGCGGTCCACTGTGGAGCACCGTAACCCTGTTGAGCCTTCTAGCTCCGGGGCTTTGCGTCCTCTGCAATCGGCTCAGGTTGTTGAGTCCTTCCAGGGCTTAGACGCCAAAATGCGTTCTAAGGCCCTCAAGGGTTCCTTCTTTTCTAGAGCTGATGCCTTTCTGCCTCCATCGCGGTTTCGTGTGTACGATTCCGTCTCTCCACCAGTCTTCCAAGGGATGACTACTGTGGATGAGGATTCTTCTTCCCTCGGGTTGACTAAGCCTAAGTCGGCAGATTTCCCGATGTCGGTAGTTGAGTCTATGGTGGGCCTGTCCCGAGAGATGCTGGGTATGTTATCTCTCGCGGACCATGTCGTCACTGCTCTGGCTGAATATTTTCCACCAGGGGAGTTTGATGACGCTCAGGCACCTTTTCACGTTTTGTCACAGGCTCTTATGAACTTGACACACGCTCACGCCTGTAACATGGCCAATTTGGAGCTGGCACGCCGGGATGCGGTGTTGGATTCTTTACCATCCCTTCCTTCTGAGCAACGTGCTGTTCTGAGGTCTGCCTCTTTGGTGGGACCTCAGTTGTTCCATGGTTCCGTGGAAGCTGTTCGTGGCGAAGTTCTTCGTCATTCGAAGGACCAGCTTTTGCTGAGACAGCTTGACCAACCTGCTGCTGCGGGTGGGGGGTCGTTCCAGGCCCGCCAAGCATGCTGCTGCGTCTGCCTCGTCGGCGACGTCGGCTACGCCTCCGGCTACATCTGCTCCTTCTGCTCATAAGAAGCGCCGATGTGGCCAGGCTTGCTGGCAGCCTCAGGCTGGAAAGTCTCAGGACTCTGTCACTTCCCGAGGTGGTTTCTCCTTTCGGGGGGCCTCGTCGAGTGAAGGTTCTCACCTCGATTCACCTCCAGTCGGGGGAAGGCTGTCGCTGTTTTACGACCGTTGGACAGAGATAACGTCGGACTCTTGGGTCCTCGACGTCATTCAATCCGGTCTGCGACTGTCCTTCCATCGGCACCCCAGTTTATCTTGGGTGCCCCTTCCGACTCAGGTCCCTTCCGATTCTCTGCGTCGGGACCTTCTGGTGCAGGAGATCAACAATCTCCTCACCAAAGGGGCGATCGAGGTGGTCAGGAACACCCTTTCACCGGGGTTTTACTCGAGACTTTTCTTGGTGCCAAAGAAAAACGGCCAATATCGTCCCGTCATCGATCTGAGTACCCTGAACGAGTACATAGTAGCTCCTCGTTTCAGTATGGAGACTTTCCGGTCGGTTCGACGTTCGGTTCATCAGGGCGATTTTGCGGCCAGTATCGACCTGAAGGATGCCTACTTCCATGTACCCATTCATCTGGCGTCACGGAAATACCTTCGGTTCTCGTTTCAGGATCGAGTTTTTCAATTCAGAGCTCTCCCGTTCGGTTTGAACCTGGCTCCTTGGGCCTTCACCCGACTGATGTCACAGGTGCTTGCTTTCCACCGCACTCAGTCGGCAGTGACTTCGTCAGCCTACCTAGACGACATCCTCCAACGGCACCACGATGCTGCTGTTCTGGAGTTCGATGTCCGGCAGTTTCTTTGCCTGCTAGCGTCGCTGGGTTTCAGAGTCAATCGCGAGAAGTCGGATCTTCTTCCTTCTCAGCGATTCCGTCATTTGGATATGGATTTCAACACTCTTCACAATGTAGTGTCGGTCCCCCAAGCTCGGGCGACGATTCTTTCCTCCTTGACTCGGGACCTGCTTCAATCATCCTCGGTCTCGGCCAGGACTTTCCTTCGGGTGCTGGGCCTTTGCGGTTTGGTGACAGATCTCATTCCGCTCGGTTGCTTGTTTGTCCGACCTCTCCAACACTTTCTGTTGGATCATTGGCGTCCGAATGTAGATCCGCTGGACCGGGAACTCACTATTCCTCGGTCTCTGCTTTGTCACCTCCGCACTTGGGCAGATATTCCCTGGCTTACACAGTGTGTTCCGTTGGATCTTCGTTTGGCCGATCGCATCCTTACTGCGGATGCCAGCGATCGGGGCTGGGGTGCGACGTTGGATCCTCTCGGCCTGTCTACTCACGGTGAGTGGGACAGCGAGCAGGTAGGCCTTCATATCAACCAGAAGGAGCTCCTTGCTCTTCTGTTGAGTTTTCGGCTTTGGATCCCTCATCTGTCGGACCATGTTGTCCTACTTCTTTCGGACAATTCGACAGTAGTGGCCTACATACGGAATCAGGGAGGCACACATTCGATTCCCATGTATCGGCTGTCTCGGGATCTTCTTCTGTTGGCGCGGGATGTGAACGCTCGGGTGTCCATTCGACACATTCCCGGGTGTCTCAACGTCCTAGCCTACTCCCTGTCCCGACGCGATAATGTCCTTCCAACCGAATGGATGCTACATCGGTCGGTGTTTCAGGCGATTTGCGAGCAGTGGGGCCGTCCTCAGGTCGACCTTTTCGCTACTCGCTGGAATCATCAGGTAGAGACCTTTGTCTCCCCTTGTCCAGATCCTCTGGCTTTTGCAGTAGACGCTCTGTCTCTGGACTGGACAGGTTGGATCGGCTATGCCTTTCCTCCTGCACCGATTCTTCCTCAAGTATTAGCGAAGATTCGTGCTTGCAGTTGCAGGATCGTTCTGATCACACCCCTGTCTCCACAGAGGGTGTGGATCAATCTGCTGCGGCCTCTATTGGCCGATTGACCGATTCGTCTACCTCTACATCGCGATCTTCTTTCACAGGGTCGTCCCAGGAAGTATCACAACAACCTGGCGAGCCTGTCCCTTCACGCCTGTCTTTTATCGGGTCCAGTCTCCAACGTAGAGGTTTTTCGAGATGATCAGTGGAGTGCATTTCTGCATCGCGGTGACATTCCACTGGCATGACTTATGCCGTCAAGTGGAAGGTTTTCTGCCGCTGGTGTGCAGATCACAATGTGAATTACCGTGATCCGTCAATTGCTCAAATTGCGGATTTTCTGGTTTTTCTTTTTGACTCCAAGGGCCTCCAGCCTATTACGATTAAGGGCTATCGGTCTATACTGTCTGATACTTTCTCTTATGTGGGAAAGCGGTGCATCGGTCGTAATCTTTTTCTCTCCAAACTTATTCGGCACTTTTCTTTGAAGAGGCCTCGAGTTTTGCGTCTTACACCCAAGTGGAACTTGGCATGGGTGTTGCACTGTTTGGAGGGGGCGCCATTCGAGCCTTTATCTGAGACCGACATGCGTTTTCTCACCTATAAGACGGCTTTTCTTCTAGCGTTTGCTTCTTCTCGTCGAGTCAGTGAGCTTCATGCGCTATCTGTTGATTCTGCCTTCTTCCGAAATGAGGCTGACAGTGTCACCTTCACTACTGATTGCTCTTTTCTGGCTAAGAATCAACTTCCTGATTCAGTACCTCCTCCCATCTGCATTCGGGCTCTTCCCTCTGTAGATGGCCAGAGGCCTCTTCTTTGTCCTGTTCGTGCGATCAAGACTTACATTACTCGCATTCAGTTCATTAGGAGGGGTCGGAAGAGATTCTTTCGGTCTCTCATTCCTAAGAGGCAGTCTATCTCTTCCCATTCTATTTCCAGGTGGATCTGTCTTGCAATCAAGCTGGCTTATTCTCGCTTGTCTGCGTCGGATCTTGTTTCGAACCGGCTTAATGCTCATGAGGTTCGTGCCATTTCTACATCCTGGGCGTTCTCCAATTCTGTTTCGCTCTGTGATGTTATGAATGCGGCTTACTGGAGGAATGCTTCTACCTTCTCCTCCTTTTATCTCCGCCACCTTCAGCAGCAATCTGAGGACCTTTATTCTTTAGGCCCTCTCGTTGCTGCTCAGGCTGTTGTGCACCCTCGTTAAATTGTTTTTGTCGAGGTTGCGCTTTGCTCAGCCTTGTTCTTTTCAGGTGCCTTCTCTCTATCTTCATTACAGGTTTTAGTTTTTGTTCTCTGCCATCCTTGCTTTCGTTCTGCTACTCTTGTTGGTATTGGTTATGTGATTCACCTCCTCCTATTGTTTATTCAGCCAATTGTAAACAATTGTGAGTAGGTTGAAAAGAAATTAAAATTTTTTAGTAAATTTTGTTAACATACCTACCACAATTGTTTACCGGAGGCCCACCCTCCTTGGGGATATCTTTGATATCGATGCCTCCCCGCTAAATCACAAACTTCTTGTTGGCAGAAATACGGAATTGACGTCACGGTTGTTGCTCATGCGCTCGGTAAACACAAGAGGTGTGCAGAGAGAGTACCTGTAATTTCGAGCGCTGGTCTCGCTCGACCCTTTTTTCGATCTTTTTCATGCTTTTGCACTCTAGTACTTTTCCAACTCGTTTGGAAAAGATTCTAAAAGCTTGAGTTAGTTCCGAAGTAGGGCTTGCACTTATGTTACAGCCAATTGTAAACAATTGTGGTAGGTATGTAAAGAAACAAAATTTACTAAAAAATTTTAATATTCTGATAACGTGATAGATAATTCATTTCAATTCTTATAACTTAATTTTCTCTTTAGTCTCTGCAACGCTGTAGATTGTAATAACATGGAATCTGAGATGCTATTTTTGTTTGTTTTTCTTGATGCAGTTTTAATTTTTTCAGACTTTTATTTAGGAAATCTTTACCTCGTGGTAGAGCTGGGAGGTTGTTGGATGTGCACTGCATTTGTGGTTTCAGTAGTCTCTCACTACCGATCCCGACCCGTGGTTGCGGTTGACCTCCCATCTCTACCACCTGGCATAAGTGAGTTGTGAGTAAATCATAATCTGATCATGTTCGCCCTTTCCTCAATGTAACGGCAAAACTGACCAGCACTATTCATAAAAATGACCATTAAATTTTCATTATTTTTTTCATTTTTTGTCTCAAAAGCATAACTTCTGCCCCCTCTTTGGAATGAGCTCATTCCACTGAGGGGTCACAAACTATTATTTTTGACTCAAAAATGAAGAAAATTAGTTATTCAAGAACTTTGTTTGCAAGTGTCATCTGCCTTTTGTGTTAGGTAGAGGGTTAAAGACTGCTTCTGGATGACAGTCAGGGCTGGGAGCAGTTAACGCTTTAACACGTTAACATGTTAAAAAAAAATTAACGCATTAGAAAAAATTTAACTTGTTAATTAACGCCATAGTTCATATTCTTTGTATCATCGTATATGCATGTCGAATAACGTAAAATACAACAAGAATAAACTGGATTCAGCCAGTCTATAATAACCCTAACCAGACACGGTATTCGTGTGGCGATGACGTTGCTTTTCCTGCTTAGAGTATGTTTCGTGAGAGCTATAAATAGACTCGGTTCTGTGAATTAACTTCTGTCGCCGATCACGTGACCCATGCCTTTCTACTCTGATACTCGAGGACGTTCAGGTGTATACGCGAGAGTGTGCCATACATCACATGGTGTTTACAACTATCGTGTTTCTCTGTGATTCTTCTTGTAGACTGGAAGCTATTTATTTTCCATGGAAACATTATGCCACCCAAATCGTGGATATAGAAACATTTGAAGAAATTAGAAGACGCTGGGAAGGTAGAATGTGTCGATTGTCGCACGAAAATGTTCATTATTTTCATGTTTCGCTGAATAAAACTTCGATATTTCCATTATGAGACATTCAAAGTACCTGTTTTGTAGGCATTATCATTTTAACACATTTTAACACGTTAACATGTTAATTTTTTTATAAGTTAACACGTTAGGACAAAAATTAACTTGTCTCAGCCCTGATGATAGTACAGTAATATCTTGTTATTTTATTACAGTTAAGAGAATTCCAGAAGTAACAGTCAATAAGAGACGGTATGAAGAAAAAGAGGGAACCAAAGTTACTTTACATTGCTCTGCAAGTGGTATTCCAGCAGTGGATTCTGTAAGATGGACATTTAATGGTCAGAATATTGATAAGTCATCCAAACATTATTCAGGAGTTACTGCCTCTGATCCATCTCTCATAATACCTGAGATTGTGAAGACTGATGATGGGAAATACCAGTGTTATGCCAGAAATTCTGTGGGAGAGTCGACCACTAGTGATACAGATATTACTCTTTCTGTCTTATGTAAGTACAACTTTCTTTATGTCTATTAATCTATACATTTATCCATGAAAAGATGCCGTGTTTGTCATCTGTGATAAGCAAGTTTTACTGCAGAGTTCATCATGCTTCCGGAAATTCTTAACCCTTTACCTAACATAGCAGCCAAAAACGGCCAGAAAATTAACCAGAATAAGCCTATCACAGCCTAAAATATTTCGGAAGTTTCTCAATGAAACCATACAATATGGAGATCATTAGAACCAGCTTGTCGAGCTGGTTCTAATGATATCCATATTTGCATGGTTTTATTGAAAAATTGTGAAATTTCTTTTCGAAAAAATGTGAAATTTAGTTTCTTTTTTAAAAATACTGTGTTAGATGAAGGGTTAAAGGTCCTTGAAAAATGAAAAGTGTGTTTTCAAGCCTTGAAAGTTAAAAAAATGTGCGCATTTGCCTTGAAAGTCCTCGATTTTTAAGGAATAAAACTTCACAATTTTAACAGTAAATAAATGTTTTTAACATACTTTAGGGTTTCCGCTATACCGGCACAGCGTCTGGTAAACGGCCGCATTCCCCTCCCCACAAAAACTTTAATCTAACCACCAAAATGGTTAAATGTTCAGGTAGGTGTCTCGATTCTTAAAGCCTTTTTTTATCTATCTGTTTCTACAGTTGTAACATCTTTGCAAAGTTTTCCCCCTCTGCAATGTTCATCTGAGTTGATTGTTTCCATGGAATGCGTACCAAGGGGCGGTACCGGTCAGTGTGATTTGCATGAATTAAGATCGGCTGTGTTTGCTTGTGTTGACTGTTCTGTGATTGACGTTCAATTGGACAGAGTGTAATTAAGAAAAAGTGGGTGATCATTTATGTAGGAACTCTGATTGGATATTTTAAAAAGTGCCAGTCTGCCTGCACTAATTGACATCCATCACCTCGTGTCACGACACTTGGCGCAAAAATAAACTGGTTCACTGGTGCCTGGTGATAGAATGTTGTCTTACAAAAAGTAGAAAGTTTAAAACAATTCACAAAAATTTGATAGGTTGACGGATCAGTTATTTTTATTTGTGCCAGAAGTATGACTTTGAATTATTTTCTGACTCGACGATCATCTTCTCCTCTTTAGTTCTTATTCACTGGAAATAACTGGCTGTCAATGTGTGAAATCTGACGAAATATATCTCCGTGAAAAAAGCACAAAATATCCTCTCAGGTGCAAGGAAATAGGGGTTTGGGGATCCCAGAATTCAATTTTTTCCTACCGCTGGCCAACCATGGTTGGCCCGTGGCACTGACAATCATCACTCGCCACACTAACGGTCTCATTTCTTTTCCCTTAGCGGAAACCCTGCATACTTATAAATAAAGGATGTTGCATACTAAAATCTGCCTCAGTGTTCTTATCAGATATTTTTTGAAGATTTGACTAGTAAATGCTTCTCTTTTTGATTTATTATCGAACAGTCCTTTTTATACGCCATTTGTAAAAACAGTTGAATTATGTAAATGATCTCTCTCTCTCTCTGTCTGTCCATCCATCCATCGGTCCGTCCATAAACAATTGGTTTCTGACCGATAACTCCATGTTGGATTATTTGATTTCAACCAAAGTTGGTATTTGCATTCCTCAGTTACTAGTAATATGGGCCAAGTTCATATATGGGTTTCGTGCAATTATTTGTACATAAGTTATTCCCCTTTTTCGACTTAGAATTTGACCTTCTATTAACATTTTTGGTTTCCGATCGATAACTCCAGTTTGGAGTATATGATTTCAACCAAAATTGGTATGTATATTGCCCAGCAAGTAATACAGGCCCAATTTGATTATGGGTTCTGTCCATATATTTTTAAATGAGTTACGACCATTTTTCAACTTAGAATTCAACCATCTGTTAACATTTTGGGTTTTCGACCGATAACTCCAGTTGGAATTATTTGATCTCAACTAAAGTTGGTATGTGTATTGCCCAACTAGTAATACAGACCAAATTTGATTATGGGTTCTGGTCATTTATTTTTAAATGAGTTACAACCCTTTTTCATCTTAGAATTTGACCATCTATTAACATTTTTGGTATGTGATCAATAACTCCAGTTTGGATTATTTGATCTCAATCAAAGTTGGTACATGTATGTATATTTTCCAGCTAAAAATAATGACCAAGTTTGAATATGGGTTTGGTCCAATTATTTTACATGAGTTTTGTCTCTTTTTCGAAAATTGTATTTAGCCTTGTCTGGCAGGTTTCTTGATTTAACCCTTTACCCAACATAACGGCCAAAACTGGCCAGTGCTATTCTAAAAAATCTCCAATTAAGTTTCATTATATTTTCATTTTCTGTCTCAAGAACCTAGGTTATGACCCCTCATTAGAACAAGCTCATTAAGCACGTTCCAACGAGGGGTCATGACATATGTTTTTGAGACAAAAAATTTAAAAAATTAGTTATTCAAGAATTTTTTTTGCAAGTGTCGTCTGCTTTTCATGTTAGGTAAAGGGTTAAATGATATCTATATATCTTAATGATAATTTTACTCAACTGGTAGAGTGCTACATTTTCTTGACCACAGATTTCAAATCACCGTGTTTTGCTCTGTTATATTTGATTGGATAGTGCCAAATGGCAGTATTCAATCAAATATACCTGAGCAATGAGTCATAAACAAAAGAAACCTCAACATCTACAATGCCAAAATAAAAGAAACGGCATACAAATCACTAATTCGGCCAACAGTGGAATATGTATGTACTGTTTGGGATCCCTATCAACAAAACAACATACATGTACGTATAAACTGGAGGTGGTCCAACAAAGAGCAGCGAGATATGTAAATAACTGATACCATAACACATTGTTGTCCAATCCATGTTTGATTACCTCTCATGGAGATCCCTTAACCCTCTACCCAACGAATCGCTGGCATCCGCCAACATAATATGCAAATTCAGCAGTTGAAAAAATATTATTTTTCAAAAAATTTCAACAAAACCATAAAATGATATGGTTTTGTTGAAATTTTTTGAAAAATTTAAAAAAATATTTAAAATAATAAATGTTAATATTGTCTGTGTTGGGTAAAGGGTTAAAGTCCAAAAAAAAAGCCAGACTTGCGATGATGTACAAAATGACCAATGGCTTGGTACAACAATATACGGATAGAAGTTTTAATAAACCCTGACCGACTATCCAGAAATATTAATACAAAAAGAATTTCAAGTACCATCATGCAGAACAGAAATAAGAAAAGAGTCCTGTTATTCCAGAATGATAAAGGACTGGAATAGACTACTGAACAATATAGTTTCCACTAGGAAGGTGCGCGGTGGTGTTGCATTAACCGGTTCTCGTCAGAATAATAAAGTACTGGAATAGACTACCCAACAATATAGTTTCCACTGGGAGGGGGCATGCTGGCATTGCGGTAACCGGTTCTCGTCAGATCACTGAAGTTAAGCAACGTCGAGCCCAGTTAAACCTTGGATGGGTGACCTTCTGAGTGATCAATTCAGACTCCCACATTTTATCCTTGGGCAAGGTACTTCACCGTGATTGTCCACATGGGGGCACGGTGACACTGTATGCTAAGGTGTACTGCACGTCGATGGTGCATGTCTCTAACCAATCTAATCCTGCCTGTGCTGCAGTACAGAGTTACGATGTTGGGTAGCTGGCAGCTGCTCGTTGTTGCTCGGTGGTTCTCTCCGTGTACTCTGGCTTCCTCCACCCATTAAACTGTCACAGACGCAATAAGACCCTGGCTGTTAAAGTGTAATTAAACCCTAATAAATAAGAATAATTCAACTGGGATTCTTGACTATTTTAAAGCCCTACTGGAAGGTCAAAGTTGAAAAATTAAAATTAAAAAAATTAAAAAATTTTTTAAAAAACAAAAAAAAAAGCCATGTGCACCTCAATCAAAAGAGCAGAATAATCAATATGTTGATTGTGGCTACTAGCCGGTAGAAGTAGAAAACAAAATATGATTCTTGTTAGGTTCAGTATGGAAGCTCTTCTCACAGATCGTAGACATTATAGCCACAACCTGCAGTATTTAGTAAAGCCCATTCTGTGGGCTTCCAGCACTCTACCAGTTGAAGTTGCCAGATTTCTACTTTTAGACAGAGTTTTTTTTCTCCCCCACTATACGTGAAACACACACGTGTCCCGGGTGAGACAGCCGTGTGGGATATTTCTATCCCACCCACCCCACGTGACATACTCATTTGCATATTTTATTAGGTCGCCGGAACTATTTCATCATCGTCTGCACAATTGTAAATAACAAAATGGCTTCACTACTTCCTGAATGGAATCCGCATGGCATTCAAAATCAACAATGTTGATCTGTTTCAACCCCATGTTTCTCTGCAGATTTAATAATATCACGGCGCGAATTTATTTATCTTTCAATAATCGCACAATGCCCTTTACATTAGAGTTTACATGCAAATTCATTAACCCCTTAATGGACAGTGTTACAAATCAATTTTTTAGTGTATACCTATGGTATATACCTAACTTTTGTACAATCTTTCTGATGAAATTGTTCGTTTTTCGAAAGGGCTAGGACTTGATAAATTGGGTATGTCAGCATGTGACTGCCAGTTATCTATAATGACATAATCCTCGTGTGGGGGGAGAAAAATCATCCTCGATGAGTCTGAAGGTGGGAATGGGGAAATCTCACCCCCGGGGCAAGATATTTGAACCAGACCCTCGGCAAGCCTCGGGTCTGGTTCAAATATTTTGCCCCTCGGGTGATATTTCCCCATCTCACCTCCAGACTCAACGGGGATCATAATAACCTCCTCCATAAGTAAGCTTGACTGATTTTGACCAAACTGCATAGATATATATATCATTGCTTGAGTTCTAGAATGTTCTATGTTCCATAGGGGACATAGAACATTCTAGCACTCAGGCGGCGATATCATGGATCGAGACACTTGAGAAGTTGCATTGTGTGTAAAAATTATTACCGTATTTACTCTATGTATTGGGACAGCTAAAAATAATTATTTTCACAGGTGTCCCAATTCTTAGAAAATGGAGAAAGAACAGAGCCTGGTCTTGATTTGATGCTGAGTAAAGTTGTGTGCGATTCATTTTCCATCACTATATACGAAAATTGCCATCCAATTTTTTTTTATATTTTCATTTTTTGCTTCCAAAACATAGCTTATGATCACTCATTGGAACGGGCGCATTGCGCTCATTTCAGTGAGGGATCATAAGCTATGTTTTGGAAGCAAAAAATGAAAATGTTTAGTTACTCAAGAATTTTTTTTATGAGTGTCGTCTGCAACTAGCGACGGGCCAACTGGAAATAAATCTCCTGAATGTCCCAAACTTTGGAGCATAAAAAAAATATAGTTTTCGGGAAAAAATGTGTGTCCCAAATCACAGAGTGCCCCAATACATAGAGTAAATATGGTATACTTTTATTTCCGTGTTATAACCAAAACCAAGATTCATTTAAATTGTGAGAATACAAGAACACTCATTTGATCTGCAAATATTTATTGTTAAAATTAATGTTAAATCATTATTTCTATATTAGAATTGCTTTACAGAGGTTTTAGTTTTTAGGGAAGAACTTCCAAATGGTAATTTCATTTTCACCAATATTTCCATTTGAAAATGTAGCATTATAAGGGCAATCGCATCTTTAATGTTTTTTTTTCTCAGGCATCAAGGTAAAAAATCAGACAGCTTTAGGAATTTTTTTAAGTCATGTGTGCTTTCAGACAACAACAAATTCATTGATACTGCATACAGTTTTTCTTAAGTATAATGTTACATGTGATTGAGAACCTCTCCATTGTATTACAAATTATCACGGTCATGCCTTTTCTATTGTCCTCATATTGTCTTGCTGATATTGTCTTGTTCTGATAATACAACTAAGAATTTAACAAGCTCTGTCAAACAATACTGAATTGATTAACCCTTTACCCAACGAATCGCCCGCATCCACCTGCATAATATGCAAATTCAGCAGCTGAAAAAATATTATTTTTTGAAAAATTTCAACAAAAACAAATTACGTGACCCCCTCTTTGGAACGAGCTCGCTGAGCTCGTTCCAATGAGGGGTCACATGATATGGTTTTGTTGAAATTCTTTGAAAAAATTTTAAAATGTTATTTAAAATAAATTTTGATATCATCTGCGTTGGGCAAGGGTTAAATTCCTAGTTGCATTATGAAAAAACATGGCTGCTTGAAATTTCTTTATTTTTAAAGGAGGTTAATATATTTTCATTCTATTTGTGTTGAGTCACTCAGATTTCTTTTAGATATGACATGAATAATTTTTTATTTATTTCTTCTCTTGTTTAATGTCTCTTATTTCTGCAATAACTCTCCACCTTACAAGACTAGCAAATGGCCAGTGCAGAATTTTTTTAGAGTAACTAAAGTTTTCCATTTTTAACTTCAAGAACAGAAAGGATATCTGCTGTTCTTGAGTCGGTACCAGTATTACCTCTCGAGTAAATGCAAAGAAATACAAGTTTTCATGAGGAGTTGAAAGCCTTGGGTGAAAACTTAGATTTCCTTGCAGTTAATTACAAATGAGATAATTCGTCTCAAAAGCAGTAGGCATTCTTTTTATTGTATGTGATGTGTCATTTTAACTGCAATTACAATATGTTTTAGGCTTAAACAAGTTAAAAATCTGTTTATCAGGACCTCCCACGCGGTCCTTTTGGCTGCCGCATGCTCTCTTTTTATAACCAATGCAAACTTTAAAAAATGAAAAATTAAATGGTTTATGTGATCCTTGTTGCACTCAAGGGATAAAACACACCACCCATGCTATTCTGTAGATTATGAGGCCTAAAACATAAAACAAACCAAGAACATAGACGGCACAGAAATAATTACAAAAATTATAAAAAAAATAAATGAAAAACCACCCGTCCACGGGCAATTTTTCAAAAAATTACCCAAGAATAAGAAGATCTACTTCATGGGGTCTTTACAATTTTAAAATGCCCAAATGCCGAAAATGTGCGGTAATGTTGATCTAAATGTATTGCCCAAAGTGCATCACTTTGAGATAGTCTGTCATATTTAATCTACCATGACAACAGATATAAAAAAATATTTGTTGGACATTTCCCCACCATCTTATAATAGGGTTGCATATGATAAATAGCCTTTATGACACACCTACTACTATTCCTCTAGTTCCATAGTTACAAATATTTATGGAAGACATTTTCTGTGTGGATTTCCATTGATGAACTATCAGTTGATTGAAACATTGCATTCTGACCCAGATCAGTCTGGAAGCTGAGGTGATGGCCAATATCCCTGTTGGAACCCCGGGAAATGAAGCAGTAAAAATAGGACCCAGTCAATGCTTTGGAGGTGCATACCCTCTCTAAAATGGGCAGCATAGTTTATTAACGTTCACTCCTGGTCTTGAGTTGATACTCATGTTGTGGTCATGATTAGACATTGTGCAAAAATATGTGACCTTAAACACCAATAAATCCCCGCGGGACCCCGGGAAGTGGAGCAGTGCCTGTTCACTGTGTAAACAGGCTCTATTTTACTGGTAAAATAGGACCCAGTCACCAATGCTTGGGAGGTGCAAACCCTCTCTAAAATGGGCAATATGGCTTATTAACGCTCACCCCTGGTCTTCAGTTGATACTCATGTTGTGGTCATGATTAGCCATTGTGCAAAAATATGTGACCTTAAACACCAATAAATAAATAAATAAATAAATGATAGCCGATAAATCGAATGTCAGTTGGATAATATTTTTTTTCAAATTCACCAAAATTAACAAAATTAAACTTATTCTGTAAGGGCCTAAAAAATAAAAAATCTGTTTCTCAGGCCCTCCCGCATGGTCGTTTTGGCTGCCGCATGCTCTGTTTTTATAACCTATTTAAACATTAAAAAAATCAAAATTAAATGGTTTATATCTGATATTTTACCCAAGTTAATAAAATTGATGAATTTGTCCCTTGAGTGCAAGAAGGCTTTGCAATGCTTTAGCATTGCAAAGCCTTCTTGCACTCAAGGGATGAAATACACCACCACACATGCTATTCTGTAGATTACGAGGCCTAAAACTTGAACCAAGAACATGAACTTTTGATGGTAAAGAAGTTATTACTGAAATAAAAAATAAAATGAAAAACTGCTCGCCCGCATGCAATTTTACAAATAATGGCCTGAGAAACAGAAGATCTACTTTGTATGGCCTAAATGGGGAATGATTTTATAACACTCAAGTTCTGACTTTGAAGCAAATATCTGTCATATAATGGCAACTAATTTCTTAAAAATAGGTGTAAATAACCTATTTGGACATAATTTTTATCTCAACTTTACAAAGTCAAGCTGAGCTATTGCCATCACTTCTCATCTGTCGACGTACGTACGTACATTAGCATGTACGTACGTACGTACGTATGTCCACAATTTCCTTTGGCACACCTCACGTCGCATTTATGATCAGATTGCTTTGAAACTAGGTATGCTTGTTTGGGGTGACCATTAGATGGGAGCTATCAATTTTCTTCCATTTCCGTCAAAAAATGTTGCCACGGCCAACGTTCTTAGAACTTAGTTTAGTCAGACCACAATATTTCCCTTTGGCACACCCTACAGGGCACATTTATGATTGGATTGCTTTGAAACCCGGCATTCTTGTTTGGGGTGACCTCTAGATGGGAGCTATCGATTTTCTTCAATTTCCGTCAAAAAATGTTGCCGCAGCCAGCGTTCTTAGAACTTAGTTTAGTCAGACCTCAATATTTCCGTTTGGCACACCCTACAGGGCACATTTATGATTGGATTGCTTTGAAACCAGGTACGCTTGTTTGGGGTGACCTCTAGATGGGAGCTATCGATTTTCTTCCATTTCTGTCCATCAAAAAATGTTGCCGCTGGCAACAATCTTTGAACTTAGTTTAGTCAGGCATCAATATATTCCTTTGGCATGCCCTACAGGACACATTTATGATCAGATTGCTTTGAAACTTTGTATGCTTGTTTGGGGTTACCTCTAGATGGGAGCTATTGGTTTTCTTCAATTTTCATCAAAAAATGTTACCAGTGGCAAAGACCTTTGATGAACTTAGTAAAAACTCAGTGCAGTTTAGCATCAATATTTCCCTTTGGCAGACCCTACAGGGCACATTTATGATTGGATCACTTTGAAACTTGGTATGTGTGTTCGGGGTGACCTCTAGATGTGAGCTATTACTTTTTTTCATTTCCATAAAAAATTATTGTCTTTATCACCAGCCTTCGAACTTACTGCATTTGTGCATCAACTTATCCCTTTTGCACTCTCTGCAGGGTATATTGATGAATTTCCATAAAAAAAACCCAAAAAACATTGCCACAAGCAATGACCTTCTACTTAGTGCATTTGTGCATTAACATCTTCCTTTGGCATGCCTCAGAGGGAACATTCATTATCAGGTTGTTTTGAAACTTTGTATGCTTATGCAGGGTGACAAAGATAGGAGCTATTGATTTTCTTTTCATTTCCATCAAAAACTGTTGCTGTAAGCAACAATCTTTGAATTTATTGCATTTGTGCATCAACATTCTTTTACATGGCCTACAGGCCACATTTATCATAGGATTGTTTTTGAACTTGGTGTGCTCATTCGGCAAGACCTTTAGATAAGAGCTATTGATTAGCATTCATTTCTGTGAAAAAAATTTTCCATTTACAATAACCTCTGAACATGCTGCATTTGTGTATCAACATTCTTCCTTTAGCCAGTCTTACAGTTTACATTTAAAAATGTATTGATTACTCTGACGTTGTGCACACACAATGCTGTTTTGTTGAAATTTCATCAAATAACATTGGTACCAATGATCTTCAATTTTGCCATTTCATTTATAACTTACCAAGTTCAAGTTTGTCAAGTTGAGCTACAGTGTCATTGACACTTTCATTATTTATATTTTTCGGTTTAGGTATCAATCTATCACATGTGTTTGCCAATTGGAAGCAATAATTTTTAAAAAAATAACAAAATTTGAAAGGTGCATTTTGCATGAAATGCTGGTTTAATTTGGTTGATGTTTTTGGTGAAGGGTTATTGTTTTGTGGTGACAGGAGATTTATTGTGTAAACAATACCTTATTTTTTAATTTTTACTGTATAAATCTTGTGTGCACGATTTTAAGATTTGTTTGTTTTGTGTGTTACATGACTTTGTTGGAGTTGCACATTTGTCTGTTTTGGAGGCTTTTAAATTTATTTCTAATGTTTTATTAGACTTGTTATGCAACTATTTTTATCACATTATTATGATCACAAATTATTTATTTCATTAACCCTTCGAGACTTTAATTATCCTGACGTTCAAACGTCACTGGGAATTCAGTTTCTTCAACGTTTTTCCAAATGTGACGTCAAACGGCGGAAAGTACAAATAACACGATATTTTTCACATTAGTGATTATCTGGTTTAGGGTTTGATTATTTTTGGTGGTCTAAATTTGTTATTCAAAACTTGTTTTATTACAAATTATTGGAGAGTGCCCAGAGGTACTCTCCAATAATTTGTAATGAAACAAATATGGTATTTGTGTTTGACTGAATATGAAATATAAGCAAGGCCAGTGTTGACTTTTGATCTGGTATCCTAATTTTTTGAAAGCCCTGATCGCGGCTTTTTGCACTCAACCAGTTAAGAAGTCTTGACAGCAGGATTATATTAGTATTTTAAGCTGCGATAAAATTTAAATCAATGGTTGTCAATGAGTACTATTCAGGAGAAAATGGGAATTGAGGTTAAAACTTTAAAAAATTGAAATATAATAACAAAACAAATGACCACAAAGTATCAAGGCGCTGTTTGATTTCATACGTCATAAGACGTACAAAAGTATCAAAGGGTTAACTGTTTACCTAACAAGACCAACCAGTCTTTACTTTTCCATGAAAACATGTAGCTTATGATCCCTCCTTGGAATGGGCTTGATGAGGTTGTTCCAGTGATGTGCTGATAAGCTATGATGTATTTGAGGCGAAAAGTTTTTTTTAACCCTTTGAACCCTGGTGGTATCTTCCATGCCAGTTCAATGGCTGCAAATAGAATATTAGTTATCCTTGTGTTTTCCAGAGTGTATGGGAATTTACACTGGTTTGAGAACTCCTACACCCTGAGGCGAAGGGTGTATGAGTTCTCAAACCAGTGTAAATTTCCATACACCCTGGAAAACACAAGGATAACAGATTTATTTCCAAGAATTTTGGTGTACTTAATACTTTAACCTACATTGTGGGCGAAAACTTACAGAAAATTTGTACTTTGTAAGTTTCTTAATAAAACCAGACAAATATGGATGTCATTGGAACTGGCTTAATGAGCCAGTTCCAATGACATCCATATCTGTAATATTTTATTGCACATAAATATTAAATTTCCTGTATTTTTATTTTTGTTCTAACATAACCGAGCAGAAGGTATGAATTAACAATTAAAAATGGGTACTGTTTTCTTAGCCATATAGCCTGCTGTTGTATATTCTTGTTTTTACAACGTGGTTAACCACGGTGTAAAAAATAGCCACTGTGGATTGCAAGTTACACCGTACCTTTCAGGCAATCAAAATGCAGTATTTTGTTTCATTTGGAAATAACACCGTACCTTTCAGGCAATCAAAATGCAGTATTTTGTTTCATTTGGAAATAATACTTCATATTCATTATTTGAGGTAGACCAATCAATATTTAAAACATGCACCCTCTGGGCTGCATGTTGAAAATATTGATTGGTCTACCCCACACATTTACTGAACAGCCATCCTATTTAATGATGTTATGAAGTATCATATTCCTGGTCGGAAAACGGCCCCTTACCTTCAAAAGGTTAAAATATTAAAGGGGGTGCGGTGGCTCAGTAGGTAGAGGTGCAGGCTGCAAGCCGAGAGGTCCTCGGTTCGAATCCCACCTGCGGCAACCGCGTTGTGTCCTCAGGCAAGACACTTCACCCCGCTTGCCTACATGGGGGCACGATGACGCTGTGTACTAAGGCGTACTGCACGTCGATGGTACGCATGTCTTCAACCAATCTAACCCTGCCTGTGCCGCGGTGCAGAGTTCAGAGTTACGATGTTGGGGAGCTGACAGCTGCTTGTCGTTGCTCGGTGGTTCTCTCCGGGTAATCCGGCTTCCTCCACCCGTAAAACTGTCACCGACATGATATGACCCTGGCTGTTAATGTGTCGGTAAACCCAAAATAATAATAATAAAATATTAAAATTTGGTTGCTGATCAGTTGTGACCATCACTTTAGGTCATGTTAGGTAACAGGTTATATTTCACAGTACATGATAAAAAGAATCTCAAACTTGTCATGATTTGATATTACATTTCTGAATCTGCATTCACTAAAATCCTTCTGCAGCAAGGCAAACCTTGGATGAGAACAATTTTAGTGAATTCCTTTCAGACATTTTGTATCAAACTGGCTCATTCGAGATCTGTTTTCGTTTTTCAATGCCATAAAATACTCAAACTGAATTCTAATAACTTTCAATCAGGTAATTTGAGCAGCCAGCAGTGAATTGTGTGGTTAATGCTATCTCAGCAGACTATCTTATCACATGGGATGTCAGTGGCTGTCTCCTTAGTTGAGAGAGATTTAGAGCTGAAACGGTTAAAGGGTTTTCTTGATCGATTAATCACATGAATAAACCTTGGTTAACCGATTAATTACTTGCCCTTATTGGTAGCTGATTAATTGCTGTACTGTTGATGATTTATAGCATTACCCCTTTACCCAACGTAAAGGACAAAATCGGCCAGCTCTACATACAAAAATCTCCGTTAAGATTTTATTATGTTTTCACTTTTTTCCCCAAAACATACATTATGATTCCTCATTGGAATGAGCTTGTTGAGCTCATTCCAATGAGGGATCATAAGCTATGTTTTTGAGACAAAAATTGAAAATTTTTAGTAATTCAAGAATCTATTTTGCAAGTGTCTGCTACCCACATTGGGTAAAGGTTAACTTAAGAATGACCAGTTCCAGCTACTGATACAGAATAATGATCATGCAAGTGAACAAGTATGTCATCACGTAACTTGCACGCTTTACTCTGTCTCATATAAATGATGTGAGTCAGTGTGACAATGTTTGCCTGTTTTGGAGCAAGTTTGTTCCTTTGTTAACCCAGAAAATACAGTAGTTCAAAAGTAATGGTTAATCGATCAATTATTTTTTTGATTGATCAAGATGTTGATCATTGGTTAATCGATTAATCGGTTAACCATTTCAAGTCTAGAGAGATTCTTGTCTTGTTGCTTGCTAAAGATCAATACATATTGTACTTCAGAAGTAGAAGACAGTATCATGATATTGACCATAAACATCATTACATAAAATCTAAAACATTGGCCAAGGAAATGCATTATTAAAAATTTATAACTTGTTTGGTGATGCTTTAAAAATTAATAAGCTTAAACTAAATTCAGCTTATGAGGTGCTGTGGTGTGACATAATGCATTTTTCATTAACTGTGCCGGCAGCAGACCTTAAAATGAGAATCTGTTGAAAGTGCGGTGGCTCAGTGGTTACAGCATTGAACTTCAAACAAAGAGGTCCATGGTTCGATCTCCACCAGGAGTAACTGCATTGCTCATGGGCGCATTGTGGCACTGTGCACTAAGGTGTACTGCATATGGTGTCTGACTATTGTTTATCATTGCTCGGTTCTCTCCAGGTTCTCTGACTTCCTCTACCTGTAAAACTGTCCCGACACCAGGTGACCCTGACTGTCAAAAGTGTCATTAAACCCCAGTAAATCAAATTTAAAAAAAACAAGTGAAAATAGCATCTATGAATAAGTTCTCACATTTTGTTTTTCAAAAAGTGAGATTCTTCATTATGAATGGGTGAGAAAAATGGGCAGAGAGTTTCGAACAGATCATAATTCAATCAAAATTCTCTCTACTTTTGCAATCGTGGTAACGTATTTCAAAATATTTTAATGATATAAAGTAGATTTTGCCACAACAATAGTTGTAAGGTTTTTTTTGTGTTTTGTAGTTGATTTATCTAATGCACTTTTTAAATGGTGATGGTTTTTAATTTTTGTAAGCAATAAATAGAGGATATGGAATGAGTGTTTTTCTCATATAATATTTATGACACGAGTCTAAGAATTTCCCATTTTGGCGAGCCCAAACGGAAAATTCGGATGAGTTTCAGAAATATTTTTTGAGAAAAACACTCATTTCATATTCTATTTTTCATATGACACACACACGCACAAATTAGCCGCTTAGTATGACTTTTTAACACATCACTTAACTCGAGGTGCAGACGGCACTTGGAAAAAACATCCTTGTATAACTAAAAAATTTCATTTTTTGCTTCCGAAACATTGGTTATGACCTCTCATTGGAACGAGCTCATCGAGCTCGTTCCAGTGAGGGGGTCATAACATATGTTTTGGAAGCAAAAAGTGAAAATATAAAAAAAAAATGAATGGCGTTTTTCTTGTAGGTAAAAGATTAATACAAAAAAAAACACCCTAAATAGGACAGATAATGTAAATTCTCCCCACTGAAATTATGCAAATGTGACCCAGTTGTATTTTGTTCAGCCAATCAAATTGTCCAGTTTTGAAATTGACCAATGAAAGCTCCCAACTCTAATTATGCAAATTATGAAAATGTGGCCCAGTTGTATTTTGTTCAGCCAATCAAATTGTCTAGTTTTGAAACTGACCAATGAAATTGATGGAAGGCTTTATTTATCACTGATTAATATGAAAAAATATCAAATGTTTTAAAGTGAACAAAACGGACAAGTCATATGATAAAGTAGATTTTGCCACAACAATAGTTGTAAGGTTTTTTTTTTGTGTTTTGTAGTTGATTTATCTAATGCACTTTTTAAATGGTGATGGTTTTTAATTTTTGTAAGCAATAATTAATGTTTATTTCTTTTTGTAAATCTTGTATCACACTCATTTTTCTTCTTTTTTGTCTGTTTAACCCTTTACCCAACACACAGCATATCAAATTTGTTATTTTATTTCCCCCCTCCCTATGGGAACTCCTGGAAGTAAAGAAGTACTTGTGTACTGTGGTAAACAGGTTCTACTTTACTAATAAAATAGGACTCAGAATCAATATGCCTGGGGTGAAAGTCCCTTCAAGTGGGCAGCATAGAAAAATAAGAATTGTCTAAACTTGGCTTCATACCTATATTGCAGTCATGATGTAGCCAAAGATGCTGAAAGTGACCTTAAACACCAATAAATAAATTAAACTTTTTCAGAAAATTCAACAAAACTGAATCATGTTGCAACATGAGAATAAACAATTTACTAAACTTGACTTTATATCCATGTTGTGTTCATGATAAGCCAATGTGCAGAAGGTAGCGCGGTGGCTCAGTGGTAGACTGTTGGACTTCTATGCTAGAGGTCCCGAGTTCGATCCCCGTCTGGAACGACCTGTGTTATGTCCTTGGGCAAGGCACTTTATTCTGGTTGCCTACATTGATGCTGTGCACTAAGGCATACTGCACATCAATAGTGCACATGTCTTCAACTGCTGTAACCCTGTTTGAGCAGAGCTTGAACAGAGTTAGAATGTTGAGGAGCTGACAGTTGCTTGTCAATGCTACGTGGTTCTCTCCAGGTATACTGGCTTCCTCCACCCATGAAACTGTCATGGTCACGATTAGCCATTGTGCATAAGTATGTGACTTTAAACACCTATAAATAAATAAATAGTGTGCAGAAATATGTGACATTGAACACCAATAAATAAATAAAATAAATAAATAAATAAATAAATAGATAAATAAATAACAGAAAATGTAGCCATAACATGAAATGTAAACAATATTTTCCAGGGACCGATCAGGACTATTTAAAATACGCTCTAGCCTCGGAGCCTATTTTTTCAATTCAAGCGCCAGATTTCAATTTACGGAGTCACACTGCTGTTTGTAACACACACTGCAAGTATGTAATAGCTCTCATCATTTTCATTTAGTACACTATAGCAAACAGTAATCTTCACTGTGGTTTCTGATCAAGTCTTGGCTGCCTATTTAGGCAGCCAAGACTTGATCAGAAACCACATTGAAGATTAATGCTTGGTAATTAAGACTTGAAGTATTAACTTAAGCACTCTACAACAATGATAAATGATAATCATATATATAATACATGTAAGAGTGTCTCTCTTGATTATCCATCAAAAGAATATCAAAATATGATCTGAGAAGTTACGCGCCAACTGAGAAGCCTATTTCTGAGATTTAAGAGCCAGGTCCTGATGTTTCAGAACCAAATACGCACTGGCACATGCCCAGGTCGGTCCCTGATTTTCACATTCTCCAAAATGGCATGATTAGTCATTGTGCAGAAGTAAACACCAGTAAATTAAGTTGTAGAGAGCTGAATTATTTTTTGTCATCAAAATTTGTTTTCAAGTCTCTTCCTTGTTATAATTTATGGGCGAGTGCCTTTTTCGGCACACTCCCATAAATTGTAACAAGTAAAACCCATACAGACTGAATAATTCAGATTGCAAAGATAATATGAAGGACATTCACAGAGTTTGAAGCCTTTGAGTTACAATACCTGCACATTAGAGTGAAGCCCAGATATGGGCTTTCGGCACTCAACAAGTTAATAAATAAATTGTCAAGTCTTGTGAAAAGGAAATCTTTCATAGTTTGTATATCTTTAGGAATGTTGTATATTGTTACTTCTAAAGTATGTACAGGGTGACTGCATGGGTACTTGGCCATCCACTAGGTGGGATCAGCAATTGTTTACTTTGGTGTCGACCAGCAAAGTAGGATCTGGCGACTGGAGTGGAAATCCTTTAACCCTTTAACCAATGCATGCGATATCAAAATTTATTATTTTAAATATTTCCAAAAAATTTTCCAAACATTTTTACAAAACCATATCATATGACCCATCACTGGAATGTGCTCGACAAGCTTATTCTGAAGAGGGGTCACATGATATGATTTTGTTGAAATTTTTTTGAAAATAATATTTTTTCAGCTGCTGAATGTGCATATTATGCGGGCGGATGTGGCTGATTTGTTGGATAAAGGGTTAAATTGGGCAGCAAAGGTATAAACAATTGGCCAAGGTTGACTTTACACTTATGTCAGTGCCGTATTAACCGATGGTCAGGCTCCTTGGCTTTTAGGTACTTTGGGATTGGGCCCTCTCTGGCACTTCAATCTTTCACCCCATGACAGCTGACAGCCTGACCCTGCTTCAGTAGGCACTATGCCACAGTGCATAGCCCTATATCCATTTTGGGGGCTTCTTGAAGAATTCTACTCACAACTTGACATATATATTATTTAATTAAGCATTAAAATAATGAACTGTATATAAATATATATATAGTAATATACTTATGAGAAATAATGTACTGCATATAAATATATATATAGTATACATATCAGAGTACATATATGGATAAATACATATGTACCTGTATCACTACTGCACAGAGTGCAAAGTGCCTTTAACCATTGGAGCGTTAAGGCACTGGTAACAGTGTCTCAGCAAAAAAAAAAATTGGAAATTGGCCGGCCCCCTGTCCCTGTGGGCCCCTAGGCTTCAGCCTAGGCAGCCTTATGTATAATTGCTGTCAGCATTGCTGTCATAATAATATTAATATTAACTGCCCTGAACCTTTTTTTCTTTAGATTTGTTGGGTAAAGGGTGAAGAGGTGTTTCGACATTTGTTTCCATTTTTATTATACTCCCATTTTCTTCGGGAATACTGGATTACATGCATCCATCTGTCTGTGCATCCATGTGTCCATGCATCTGTGCGTGCGTGTATGAGTCCATCCAAGAATATCCATAGCTTTCGTAACTTAAGTAAAATATTATGGAACTTGGTATGTAATGAAATTGTAACATTTCCCAAGACTAGAATGATTTTGTTGTCAGATTATTTTTTTTTATTATTACTTGTTTCAACAGAGTTATGGTCCTTACTTTGTTTTTAATTCATTCATGCTTTATTGGTCCAGCACTGCAGTAGGGGTATAATTGACTTCAGGAATAGCTCTTGTTTATTTTGTGTGAGTTTTTGCTATTTCTCTGTGTTATTATTTTATACATACATGCACATTTATCTTTGTAATTAGCTTCATATAGTTCTGGTCAGAATGTCATGTTATTATTCCTTTACCCATGACACAGTATATCAAACTGTATTTTTTTATTTTTAATTTTTCAAAAAATCTGCAACAAAACCCTGTCTTGTAACCCCCTCATGAAAAACATGAGTGTGTTTCAGGTTACATACGTGACAAAAACAGGCTACAGTACAAGTCAAAATAAGTTGTAGCATAACTGCAATAAACTAAGTAGACTGCTGCTCCACACTGATAAGATCAGAATCTGACATCATTGTCTGGAAAGCTCTCAGAGCTTTCCAGAAAATGATGTCAGCTTCTGATCTTATCAGTGTAGGAAAAGAAAGATACATAGTTTGTAGTGGTTATTTTACAACTTATTTTGACTTGTGCTGTATGTAGGTAGGTAATTCTTTTTTTCACAAAAATTTTCAGGCGGAATTTATGCTTCAGGGAGGGGAAAGGTGCTGAATTTTTTGAGGGGGAGGGGTGGTGTGTAATCAAACACTATCAAATACTAATACTACTCCAGTCACTGACAGGTATTCAAAACTATTCATGTTGAAGTGCCAGCACAGGTCAGATACATATATTTCTAACCACAAGTGTATCTTCAAGTTGGCTGCACTGAATAGTACTTCAACATGGCCCAGGGGATGTCAGAAATGTGTTTTACACATTTTGATCGGGAATACATAAAAAGGAAGCTTTATTGGTGAAAGATGTAGCATAACAAATTTGGGATCAGCACCAAAAATTGTGTAGGGTTGGATAACCTGAAACACCTTTTTGTTTGCCCAATGCAACAGGAAATTCAACAAATTCAACCTTGTTGGAAAGAGCTCCTTGCTTATTGAACTCTGTAAAATAAGATTGAATTGCTTAAATTTCTAGTTGCATTGTGCCCCCAATGGAAACCCTGGGTAGTGAAGCAGTGCTTGTTTGGTGTGGTAAAGGGTTAAAGTACGCATATAACCAGTTATAAGCTCTGTCAAACAAGATACATTTGGTTAAATATCAGAATGCATTTTGGAAAATATTTGCTGCTGAAAACTTTGTCATTTTGACATCAGAGTGCAGAGGGTTAACCCTTTACCCAACGAATCGTCCGCATCCTCCCGTGCAATATGCAAATTCAGCAGCTGAAAAGATATTATTTTTCAAAAAATTTCAACAAAACCATATCATGTGGCCCGGAACGAGTTCAAGCTCGTTCCAAAGAGGAGTCACATGATATGGTTTTGTTGAAATTTTTTGAAAAATTTAAAAAATGTTATTTAAAATAATAAATTTTCAAATCGTCTGCATTGGGTACTAAGTCATACTGAACATCAATTGGGTACTTGTCTTCAACCAATAGTAATGCTGCTTGTGCAGAGTTAGTTCGTTGGGGAGTCTGACAGTTGCTTGCCCTGCTCAGTGGTTCTTTCTGGGCACATAGGCTTTCTCCACCTGAAAAACTGTCCAACACAAGGTTACCCTGTTGTAGAAAGTGTCATTAAACCCAATAAATAAACTTGGTGAGTTAGGAATTGATAGAACATCAGGTGCTTTGTTATCTTGTATCCTTTTAGATTTGCTGCATAAATCATGTCTTAAAATGTTTATAAGGTCCCACAAAGTAGATCTTCTGTTTCTCAGGCTATTATTTGTAAAATTGCATGCGGGTGAGTGGTTTTTTATTTTTTTTATTTCAGTAATTACGTCTTTGCCATCAAAAGTTCATGTTCTTGGTTCAAGTTTTAGGCCTCATAATCTACAAAATAGCATGGGTGGTGGTGTATTTCATCCCTTGAGTGCAAGAAGGCTTTGCAATGCTAAAGCATTGCAAAGACTTCTTGCACTCAAGGGACAAATTCATAAATTTTTTTAACTTGGGTAAAATATCAGACATAAACCATTTAATTTTTATTTTTTTTTAAGTTTAAATTGGTTATAAAAAGAGAGCATGCAGCAGCCAAAAAGACCATGCGGGAGGGCCTGAGAAACAGATTTTCTATTTTTTAGGCCTAAATAACACATTCATTTCCATTCATTTCCATTTCTTTTTTTTCTCATTTTCATCCTTCTTAGATCCACCAACAGTCAGTATACCTGAAGACAGCTTACAACTCGCTAAAGAAAAAGGCGAAAGAATCACCATACTTTGTACCATTTCACAATCTAATCCATCCATTTCTAGCTTTTCTTGGAACTATAAATCAGATGCCAGTAGTAGTGAAACAATTATAAACACAGCTCAGGGTAAATACTCAGGAGGGACAATAAATTCCCGTGCACTAACTATAAAATCTGTGGTCGTAAAAGACAGTGGTTTGTATCAATGTCAAGCTGGAAATAGTGCTGGCTCCAGTAAGAGTAAATGGGCTTCTCTAACTGTAAGAGAAAGATGTAAGTACAATAATAAATTTACCTGTGTTAAGTGTTTTATTACACATCCATTCAATTTTAAACCCTTTACCCAATGCAAACGATTTCAAAATTTATTATTTTAAATATCATTTTTTTAAATTTTTTCAAAAAATATCAACAAAACCATATCATGTGACCCCTCTTTGGAACGAGCTCGATGAGCTCGTTCCAAAGAGGTGTCACATGATATGGTTTTGTTGAAACTTTTTGAGAAATAATATTTTTTCAGCTGCTGAATTTGTATATTAGGCAGGCGGCTGCGGGCGATTCATTGGGTAAAGGGTTAAATCCTTTTATTACTTTCCAAAGTATGATTTACTGGGATTTCCAGATTTGATTATAAACGATAACTTCACAAGTGAATTATGCAATCAACAATTGTGTCATGTATTCGTGCGCGCAAACGAAGACACTTTGCAGTGGGTGTAATGGGGACTTCATTGTTTTTAGTCGAGTTGTGACGAAGTCAAACTCGACTTATAGTTTGGTGAATGGCGGGCAGGCGGGCGGGCGGGTGGGCGGGCGGGCGGGAGGGCGGGCGGGTGGGCGGGCGGGCAGGCGGGTGGGTGGGCGGGCGGGCGGGCGGGCGGGTGTAAACAATTGGTTTCCGGATGATAACTTGATAGTGGTTCAACTCACATTCATTAAACTTCATACATAGGTTGGTCTTGGTGGGAGGAAGAACCCTATTGATTTTGGGCATGCTACGTCGAAGGTCAAGGTCACAGTGACCTTGAACATAGTAAATCTTAAACAATTGGTTTCCGGATGATAACTTGATAATGGTTCAACTCACATTCATGAAACTTCATAGGTAGATTGGCCTTGGTGAGGGGAAGAACCCTATTGATTTTGGACTCGCTACGTCAAAGGTCAAGGTCACAGTGACCTTTAACATAGTATATCGCAACAATTGGTTTCCGGATGATAACTTGATAGTGGTTCAACCTAGAGTCATGAAACTTCATAGGTGTGTTGGCCTTGGTGCGAGGAAGAACCCTATTGATCTTGGACTCACCAGGTCAAAGGTCAAGGTCACAGTGACCTTGAACATAGTATATCGCAACAATTGGTTTCCGGATGATAACTTGATAGTGGTTCAACCTAGAGTCATGAAACTTTATAGGTGTGTTGGCCTTGGTGTGAGGAAGAACCCTATTGATCTTGGACTCACCAGGTCAAAGGTCAAGGTCACAGTGACCTTGAACATAGTATATCGCAACAATTGGTTTCCGGATGATAACTTGATAGTGGTTCAACCTACAGTCATGAAACTTCATAGGTATGTTGGCCTTGGTGCGAGGAAGAACCCTATTGATCTTGGACTCACCAGGTCAAAGGTCAAGGTCACAGTGACCTTGAACATAGTATATCGCAACAATTGGTTTCCGGATGATAACTTGATAGTGGTTCAACCTAGAGCCATGAAACTTTACAGGCGTGTTGGCCTTGGTGCGAGGAAGAACCCTATTGATGTTGGACTCACCAGGTCAAAGGTCAAGGTCACAGTGACCTTGAACATAGCATATCGCAACAATTGGTTTCCGGATGAGAACTTGATAGTGGTTCAACCTAGAGTCATGAAACTTCATAGGTGTGTTGGCCTTGGTGCGAGGAAGAACCCTATTGACCTTGGACTCGCCAGGTCAAAGGTCAAGGTCACAACTCGACATTGGATCTGTGATCCTGAGCGGCATTTTTTTAACATTAAAAGCAGACAACACTTGCAAAAAAATTTCTTGAATAACTATTATTTTCATTTTTTGTCTCCAAAACATAGGTTATGACCCCTCATTGGAATGAGCTCGACGTGCTCGTTCCAATGAGGGGCCATAACCTATGTTTTAGAGACAAAAAAATGAAAATTTATTGGCGATTTTTTAGAATAGCGCTGGCCGGTTTTTGCCATTTCGTTAGGTAAAGGGTTAAATAATATAATTATCATTAATAATGGAAAGTAATAAACAGAGTAATTGCTTGACTCGACTGGTTACGTGAAATAATTCATTTGAGGCGAGGGACTATATTGTAAAACATGCGAGCGCATTCACGCACTCAGGTTTGTACAGCGTCCTTCACCTCTCATGAATTATTTCACGTAACCAGTCAAGATTGCTCTCTATGTATTTTACAGAGTAGCTGCTATAACATAAATGATTCTGTATTCAATGGGTGATGTACAAGCCAGAACTTTTTTCCCAGCACCGTTCATACCTGTTCCTTTCCCATCGAGCCATTAGTTGCGCTTCGAAAAGTTTCCAAATTTCGCTATACAATTATAGACTGTCTATCACATAGTGTGAAAATGAAAACGTCCAAAGTAAAATAAAGTCAGTTCACAAAAAAATAGTTAACCCAAAAAGAGATAATATTTTTTTAAAACTCAAGCATTTGCAACAAGAACATTAACCCAATCCGTGGCCGTCTCGTTTTGTGGATCACGTTGTATCTAAATTGGTCAATTTTATTTTGGTAAATCTTCGTAACATCTTCACATGTTTTGAACTTCTTTTAAAAATGTTTCTCCCAGCTGTTTTGCAAATCTACACAAGTCTGTACTTTTATTACATGCCCATGCAGTCTCTTTTATGCAATACGGCATGCAATACGGCTGTGCAGTGCGGAATTCCGTATTGCACACCAACCTGTTCCAACCGGGACTTTTTTTTATGCAATGCATGGTGTTTACCACCATTGATAGAAAAGAAAATTAGGTCAGTAGGTGCTTGGGTCATGTAATAAATACAAAACCACATGTATGTTTCAATGAGTCGTTTTGTATTCAATTCGTCAGATGTGCGTAGAAAGAAAACGCACATCTGACTCATTGTTTACAAAACGACTCATTGAAACATACATGTAGTTTTGTCTATATATTTTTACTAACAGTAATCGCCACCAAATGGTTAGGCGTAAATGGGCACCAGCCACAGAGAAACAGCGATACGAATTTCAACAAATACTGGTTCCAAAAAGGTTGTTTTGATTTTTTATCAATCCATTTGATCAGTACAGCTTCAGTCAAAACAAACAGACTCTTCACCTTTGGGTTTAAACATCGGAATTAAAATTTGTTTATTTAAATGAATTTTAATGCATAGGTTATGTAATAAACACAGAAAACGATGTGTGTTGAATCGGTGGGTGTCTTACATAAACTCGTTGGAATGGCGTAATCATATTTCGCTAGAGCTTACGCCTCTTGCAAAATATGACAATGCCATTCCAACTTGTTATATAAAACAACCACCGATTCAAACACACATCGCGTTCTGTCTATTTATACGTCTTTGTTACTACCCGTGAAAAGCTTGTATGTTAAATTTTAGATTTTAACCCCACTACCAGTGTAAAGCTTCTACTGCAGTTAAAAAAAATTTACACCTATAGTCAGAGGTTCATCCAACTTGACCATTGGCATGACGCAATTTGCCAACTTCGATACATTCACACTTCGCTATGTTTCATTCAAACATACGGCATTTTGTGTTACTATCTACTATGTGTAATGATTTATAAAGTTTAAAATACCTACAATTAAATATTTAAAATAAAATTGAAGAATTGTTAATAATTTGACTGAAAAAGCAAGGTAAATTCAATCAACTTTGACTATGTGTCAAGCTGTCAGTCAAGCATTCATGTTGAAGTACTGCCCAGTGCTCACCGGCACAGATGTAAACAAAACAAACCCATGTGTTTGCGATAAAAAGTATTATTTTTTTCCAAAGTTAGTTATTAAGAGCATGGTATAAATAAAACAAATAGGTACTAGAGCTGGTAATCAGATTTAAACCACTTGTAAAATAAGGATTTTAACCACTCAGCAGAGCCTCGTGGTTAAAACCCTTATCCTACTCATGGTTTAAATCTGATTACCAGCTCTAGTGCCTATTTATTCTATATTGTAATACAGTGGAGCCCACTTAATTGGATATCTCTTAACTGAATAACCCTGTTAATTGAATATAATTTCCCAACACAAAACCATTTACCATACTTCCAGTTCAAATTTGACCTGTTAGTTGAATATAGGTTATAGAGTAAACTCCTGTTAATTGAATAAAAAATCTTGTAAACCGTCAAGCAATTACCCTGACTCTCTCCAGTTTTCCTTTGTTTATAGACCTATTTGGCCTCAGTACATCCAATACAGACATTTAATCTATTATATCTTGTTTGACAGAGCTCATGGAACTCTGTCAAACAAGATATAATAGAATAAATGCTAAGTTTATCTCTAGAATATAGGAAAGTGACACTATCCCCGTTAATTGAATACTCCTGTTAATTGAATAATTTCCATTGGTAAAGTGGCTAATCAATTAACAGGGTTCCACTGTACCCATTTTTAACTCTTAAGGGCTTGGAGATTTTTATACATTTATGCTACACTTTGAACATCTCCCTCCTGTGGCTTTGCAGTTGTTTCCAGTCAAGTCTTGACTTCCTACAGAGGCTGACAAGGTACTTGGAAAACAAGTTTTGAGTTTACCCAAATAATGCATTAAAAAGTTATCAAAGTCGGAATTAGGCCCTCAATGTTTAAGGCCCTAACTCTAACTTTGGAGATCTTTTACCACAACAGAACAGGTGTCCTAACATTCAGAATTTGGGTGTGGCTCATTTGTTAGATCATTGGACTTTATACTGATAGGTCAACTGGCTGATTGCTTCATTCTTTTTTAAAGGTGATTTGAAACATGGATATTTTTTTCATAGATACCTTGCTACCTGCAAGGGGGCGTGGGGGCTCAGTTGGTAGAGGGGCAGGCTGCAAGCCGAGAGGTCCTTGGTTCGAATCCCACCTGCAGCAACCGCGTTGTGTCTTTGGGCAAGACACTTCCCCCCATTGCCCACGTGGGGCACAGTGACGCTGTGTACTAAGGCGTACTGCACGTTGATGGTGCACCTGTCTTCAACCAATGCTACCCCTGCTTGTGTGGAGTTGGTATGTTGGGGAGCTGACAGTTGCTCACCATTGCTCGGTGGTTCTCTCCGAGTACTCCGGCTTCCTCCATCCGTAAAACTGTCACGGTCATGGTTAGCCATTGTGCAGATATATGTGACCTTAAAACACCAATAAATAAATAAATATTGCTACTTGCAAAAGTAGACTTAGTTTAGCTAGATTTTTGTACAGGATTAATTGTTTTGTTGCAATTTATTGGAGAGTGCAATTGGCACTCTCCAATAAATTGTAACCAAATAATTTTATAGCAAAAAAAAATTTCTGCTGAGCAAACATCTTGCTAATGCATACAGTGTAGAGCCACTAAAGTGGCTTCCAGCACTTTTCAATAGAGCCATGATAGTGGCTTCTAGCACTCAACCAGTTGGTCTGTTTATTTATAGAATAGCCCTTAATTATGCCCTGCTTGTGCGGAGTTAGTACGTTGGAGAGTCTGACCGTTGCAGCGGTTTAGTTTTCTCACCAGGTACTCCAGCATCCTCCGCTCATAATATTGCAGACAATGGTGTCATTAAACTCCAATAAATAACTTCCAAAAATAAGTTAACACTCCACCAGGGGAAATAAGAAATATTGAGTACAAATTCACTCGGCTGACATATTCATGTAACTACTGTACTGACCCGAGAATAATCCCGGGGGGTATGTTAAATAAAAGAGGGCAAAAGTACATGGGTAGGCTTATTTTCAAGAGATCAAGCCTCCAGGAGAATTTGGGTACAATGTTGACATGCAGTTAGGTGATTCGGTCAATCCCATAACAAAAATGCATTAGCACTTTACTTAACAAATCGGCAACAAACACTAAATTGGAACAGTTGGGGAAAAAAATCACTCAACACAATTTCAACAAAACCATATCATTTGACCCCTCAGTGGAATGAGCTTGTTCCAAGGAGGGGATCACATGATGTGGTTTTGTTGAATTTTTTGAAAGATTTTGAAAAAAAAATTAAAATAACAAGTTTTGATATCATGTGCATTGGATAAGTGTTTCTTCTTGATCGTTAACAGAATGGCTGTTGTTTGTGTTGTCATTCCAAAGTAGGGGACTGGGCTTATTTACATGGAGGGGTCTCTGAAACTGACCTCTGAAAAGTTGGTAGGTGTTTTTTCTGTTTCAATTATGGGCTTATTCCGGGGCCAGTGTGGTGGTATTGAAGGGGAGTGCCCTTGTTTGTGCCCCCCAAAAATCTGAGGAAATCAATTTTTTCAAATTAGTGCTTTATTGTCTCTTTAATCCTTTACCTAACATGAAAAGCTGACGACACTTCCCCAAAAAATTCTTGAATAACTAATTTTTTTCATTTGTCTCAAAAATGTAGGTTATGACCTCTCATTGGAACAAGATCGATGAGCTTGTTCCATAGAGCGGTCATAACCTATGTTTTTGAGACAAAAAAGTGAAAATTAATTGATGATTTTTTAGAATTAAGTGCTGGCCGGTTTTGGCCATTACGTTGGGTAAAGGGTTAATCAATTAATCATTGATTAATGGTGCTGATTTGTTGATTATAAAAAGCTGATAATTGTAACAACCTTTTTGTTATGTAAATTATAAACATTGTCATTAAAAAAAATTTCAGATGCTCCGAATAATATTAAGCTTGAGAATAATAAACAAGGCAGTATTGGAGAAATGTATGTTGTTCGAAAATCAAATAATGTCTCGGTCATGTGTAATGTGGATTCAAATCCCGAGGCATCATATGAATGGTACTTAGGTGATAAACTTCAACAGAATGGAAAGAATTTACAGATTTATGCTGTGTCAAAGACATCAAGTGGAAATTATACCTGTCGAGCAACAAATGAACTGGGACAAGCTTCACTATCCTTTGTTCTTAATGTTGAATGTAAGTTCTGTGTGTACTCTTTGTTAATTAAATGATATTTATTAATATAAAATGTAGTACTCAAACGATTAGTCGACTAGTCGATGTCG
This sequence comes from Pictodentalium vernedei, assembly GCA_031216915.1. Classification (NCBI taxonomy): domain Eukaryota; kingdom Metazoa; phylum Mollusca; class Scaphopoda; order Dentaliida; family Dentaliidae; genus Pictodentalium; species Pictodentalium vernedei. Next base: position 24,284,641 of record CM062288.1, on the reverse strand, counting down.
ACTCTGGGCAAACCAGTAGTCGACTCTCAATTGTGCAGTCAACTAGTCGGAGGAGTTCAAGCTTTTAGGTAAATAGTATCCCTTCTGTGCCACTGTCAGACAGTTTGAACAGCAATATTGGGCAATCAATGTATTCATCTATTGCCATCTAATAGTAGTGACAGTAGTTTGTTTTAACTGGTACTAGTAGAGTGCTGAATTATTTTGGGCTATCAGGATATGTTATTAATTTGCCTTGTTGCAATTTATGGGAGAGTGCCTATAGGCACTCTCCCATAAATCACAACAAGGCAAATTAAACAAGACTATATAATTTCACTCTTAGCATAATTAGAAGCACATTAACAGAATAATGTTCCAGTAAGTTAGTTGCTGTTTATGAATGCCCAAGTGAAGCCAAATTTGGACCTTCAGCACTCTACCAGAACACCAACACTGTTATAAGGAGACAAGTTATCACCAATGACTAGTCGAAGTCGTCTTGACTTTTGGGTATTGACTAGTCGACTTTGGAATTCACCAGTCGTTTGAGCACTAATAAAATGTATTGTGTGTTTAATGCTGTTTTGTACAATTTATTATGTCATAGAGATGTATATGAATGATTTTTTTGTTGATGTATTCCAGTTTTCTAAAATATTTCAAGATTATGTTAAGAGTATTTTCGCTCATATTTCACATCTTTTATTACACACTCATTTAAAATTAAGGTTTGTTCACGACTTTCTAGGATGTGTGATAAAAGTAAACTTTTATTGCACACGTGTGGGATACAGATTTTTGCACTTTTTAATGTAAGAATGGAACCAGTCATATTTCTGGGGATACAGTTCATGGGCCCGTTTCGATGCAGTGGGTCATTTATTTTGATGTAAAGTGGATGTTCGCGGTCTATAGTATCTGAGTTTATATTATTTCTGAAGAAACTCAGGTCCTATACACTGACCGACCATCAAAAGAAACTTTCTAATTTATTTTCTTAACGTGAACAATACTGACTGACTATTGATTAAATAACCCGATGGGTTAAAGTATGACATGTAAATGACTGGCATGCAGTTCAAACTAAAGAACAATGTAGACAGAATATGAAAGCGTTTATGGATGACGTCATTTCGAATGAATGGCGTTGCGTGAGAAATTTCTAGGTCACCAAATTGAAATACAAAACAAATTGCCGATTGATATTCACTTGAATTTGTATGGATTCTGTACCCCTGTTAAAGGCTATAACACAAACTTTAATAAATTTTGTGCAGACATAGTGAACAATACTATCATTTCTCTTGGACAATAAGGATATAAATTTAATTTACGTGGGATGAATTGACAATGTCTACTGTAATCTTGACTAAAATCTTAACCTGTCTGTCAGTCAGTCGAGTAACAACAGTCGCATGGAATTTGGAAGTCAGATAAACATGTGAGTTTTTTTTTATAATTTTTCATTGATGGATTTTCCGAATTTACACCTATCGTTTCTTGTGAACATGTGGTAACTTTTTTGGTGGAGATCACACCAACCGTTCAGGAGATTTATTTCCTGTTTAGTGGCTGCTTGTGTGTGTTTTGAATAGAGATGGCCGGTATACCGTAAATACCATTCTGTATCGGTATTGAGTCAGTACCAATTTACCATATTGAGAGATTCTCAAACTACCTCAATTTCGGTATTGAAAAATATTCCCAACATTTATTAAAAAATAACAGAACATACAACAGAACATTACGCAAAAATCTTGACAAAAACAGCCCATGGACTGTGTATTTCTAATGGCAGTCACCACCGGGTATTTGATGTGAAAAAATTATGAGAGAAAATACCCAAGGGGTATTTTCTCTCAGCTTTTTCTTATGCATCATATCACTGATGTCTAATGTCTGTCTTACGTGTACATGTACTTCCAACATTTTGACAATTTGGTCACTTTATCTGCTGTAAAAAAGGGATATGCAGCTGGGCGGTATATCAAAAACAACATTCAATATTGGTATTGTATGTTGTACAGTAGAACCTGTCTTGAGAGACCGCCCTTTGGGCCACACAAAAGTGGTCTCTCAAGACAGGTGTCTCTCATAACAGGTTTCAGGTTTTCTCAAGTCAGTGAATAACCAACCACAAAATTCAGAAATAGAGAAGAATGGATTTTTGTAATTACTTTGTAGTTGTTCTTTTTTATGAAGTTTTTGTAACAAATTGAAATGGACTGTTATAAAAATTATAAAAATAAATTAGTGTTGAAAATCTTCATTGAAGATTTTCAACACTAATTTATTTTTATAATTTTTATAACAGTCCATTTCAATTTGTTACAAAAAGATTTTCAACACAAATTTATTTTTATTCCTATCTGTCACATTTCAGGTATGTATGAAATTGTTTATTCAGCAATAATCCTA